>CM019911.1:17370707-17833649 GCA_009764595.1 Geothlypis trichas
GCCATTTCTTTTCTGAAAGCATGTAACCTACATCTGTGAAATCCCATTGTTAATGTTGCTAATTGCAGATTCCCAACGTGTTTGGGAATGGCTCTCAACAGTGATTTCTGATGTGCTGACTGGCACTCGGAGCCTAGGAACGGAGAGTAGCTCCTAAAACTTTCTGATTGCTACCAACCATACTTTGGATGAATATGGAAATTATTTAGAGGTGCAATCTGGAATGTGCAGAAAAGCCTGGAAAGATGGGGGATGATTCCAGCTGGCCTCACCGATCTGTCCTATGTGATTAACTAAATTAACTTCATGGCCAGAGTATAATCAGTGGCTGTTGGAATATCACTCAGTATTTAGCTGTTATTTGCATCTGAAGGACCTGTTTTCCTCCTCTTCTGCCAGAAGCAGAATAGACCTGCAGAGCCTGCAGCTTTCCATCCAGGGGTGGCCATGGCTGTAATAAGGGCAGAGGTGGCTCCTCAACCCCGAGCCAGCTTGGCCATGGTCACACAATCTCCTGCAGGGGCAGACACTGCCTTGCTGCTTTCCCTGATGTCTGCATGTCCAACATACCCTAAACCCCATCAATCTCTGCTACAGATACTCATTCATGCAGAAATCTGTCCATCAGATTCCACACTGGATTCCAGATCAGTGTCCAGCTGGAATTGGTTTCTGCAGCCTGCTGGATGTGCCTCTTCCCTCCTGTGATTTTGGATAGATGTACTGGTCTCTGTCTGTCTTGACAGAGAGGAATATTCCCAAAAATCATCCTTCATTTCTGAGAGATTTTTGAATGTGAGTGCACAGAAGAGCCTGTGGCAGGTGGAACAGTTAACTCTTTAATAATTGTGTGCCTGTACACCCTTGGAGCATGAGGCAATCAGTGCTCTGTGGAAAAGAGGAATCCTACATGCATTCCCCATGGGGCAGTGCTGGTGAGCAATGGGACATTCCCCATGGGGCAGTGCTGGTGGGCAATGGAATATTCCTGTCAGGAATGCTGCTCACTCCCAAAAATTTAGAAAGGTTTATTAAAACCTTATCAAAAACACAACAGAAGACTGAATAGAGAAAAAATTATGACACCGGGAGCAGAGGATTTTCCCCACCATGTGCTCACCCACATAATGGAGGTTTCACCTTTTAACCCTTTAGCCCCTCCCAAAGTTCTGTCCATCGAATCCTTTTTCTCTGCCCAGTGGTGGAAATCACTTCCTTAAATCTTTTGTGGAGGTGCTGCCATAGTAACAAACCAACCCTTCCAATTGTCCCAAACCCAGACCTATCCCTGATAACAACACAAGGGGAGTAAAACACAGCTATAAACCTATAAAACTTCTCTTAACATATACATGATATTTACCTTTTAATTGTGAGATCCAACCATCCCATTACTCATCTATCACACTCCCCAGGGAGCAGGGCTGGGATGTGCCTTGCCCTGCCTGTGCCCTGCTCTGACAGCGTTTGCTTGATGCCCTCTCACACAGGCAGCACTGGAGTGCTTGGGGATATTTAAGAAAAAAGAGACCTGGAAATGTTTTGATTCTCCCAGAATTCCCCAAACGAACTTTGGATTCATTCTGAATAATTCAGAGAATTGCTAAGCCTCAAATCCCTAATGGAAAAATAAATCACTCATAAACCCTAGTTGAGGAGAAAATGGCTGAGCCAATGACTGGCAGCATTCTCTTCATTTTTTAACTTGTGTCTTGTCCAATGCTTGATCCCTGCTTTGTTTTATGGAGAAAGTAGGACAACTGAAAGTTGGAAATTTTGTCTTATCTGAACATGTGTCCAGACATTAGAGGATTTATGTATTTATTGAAAGAGTCAGGTTTTGTGGAAGGCAGAAAGCGTTGCCAGGCTTTTCTAAAACTCATAATAAATGGTGAGTTGCAAAAGGTGGCAAGCTGAGACTTGATCTTTGTCCTCCAAGGCTAAATAAAATGGTGTCTGCTGGTCCTGGTCCCCCTCTGAAATCTAGTGCTGGTTTTAATGAACATACCCTCAGTGTACTGAGAGCTGAAAGGAAACCTTGGGACACAATCTGTCTCTGCCTCTCTGTGTTGGCAGCCTTTATTTTTTTTTTTCCTTCCCCACAGCAAAGGGAGTTATTTAGAACTTTTATTTGCTACACCATTACAGACACAGGGTGAGGGGTGGAGGGGAGTGAGATATCAAGGGTCTGGCACCAGAACAGATAAGAGGGCAGGCAGATATTCAGAAATTCCAGGCTGGTAGTAACTTCACTGCATGGTGCTCAGCAGTCTTCCATACAGAAGGATGAAATGATTAAATAGAAACTGTCAAACCCTCAGGACACATTTCAGGCACTAGATAGAAAAGGAACAGGAGAAAGAAAAGGAGAGATAAGGGTGAGGAGCACACCCAGAGACAGCATGTTGTAGACAAAGTTTAAAGGCATCTCCAGCAGCAGCTCAGACTGAAGGAAATGAAGTTGCCCCAGTGCTGCTGCTTTGTCCAGTGCACTTTGCACCAGCCAGGGGCTGGGCAGAAGCTGCTGCTTTTTTCCCTTTGTCAAATCACTGCTTTTCCCAAAGCCAGCACTCAGCTGTGTTTGTTACAGCAGCCACAGAGCCTCAGCAGCCTGGCTGGAAACTTCCCTGCAGACCCCAATTCTCATTCCTACCCAGCCTCTGCCTTTTGTGCAAGTTGCTTTCTGCCTGTGCATGTTTCCCAAAGTATCAAACAGAAAAAATGAAACTAAGCTTCTTGGATTTAAACCTTAGCATTTCTTGTTTGTGTCTTGCTCTCTGCTTATCCCCACAGGATAGAGATTGCAAATATTATGGATATGAGATAAAAAGTGCCTAGAGCCTTAAATCCTACATGTATGGTTTTCTGCCTTAGAAAGATGATAACGGATCAATAATCTTATTATGAATCAGGATTCTCTCACAGCAGAAAATATTCAGGCAAGGAAGTGTGAATAGTTGAGTTTAGTCATCTGGCAATTCAATAAGTTATTTGGAAAATAAGATCAAGAATCAGCCCCTCTGATATAGCAGGCAATCGTTCCCATTAACGTATATTAGCATTTTTCTGTTTAGAACAGAATTCCAAATAGGCTGAAAATGACTGTGCAGAGGTGTGGAGATGGACTCTCATATGAGATATTGACAAACAGGGCTCCAAGAGCTCCATGTTATTAGATTTTGCATATAGCAGTTGCAGCAGAAAGGGATGCACTGCATAAATAAAATACCATGTTTTGCATTTAATTTTAAGGCATAAAATAGAATAAGTCACAGGGGGTGCATCAATACCTATGATACATTTGAGTTATTATACTGATCAAAACTGTGCACAGAATACCATTTCCAGAAAAGCTGGGGAGATCCCTCGCCTTCAGATATGAAAGTGTCCTTCAGGCATATAAAGAAGGATTTTCTTTAAGATCAAACAATAAAAAAAGTCATTTTCTCACTGTTGTGTTCTGTTTGGCAGAAAGTTTAACATATTAACATTCTCCTAGCCATTAAGTTATTAAGTTGTTATCACTCCTGTTACTTTTGTTATCACACTGCAAACACATATTGACTTGGAATTCATGCATCAAAAGCTGAGGTAAATGTGATCTTAAAATTTAATACCTGTGTATTGGTGGCATTTTTGTAAATGACTTTTCCATGCTATAATCACCACTGAATAGATATTTCTTTTCTTTTAAAGTCGGCTATGCTACTTTTAGGATTGCACAAAATACATCTCAATTAATGTCAATGAAAGCAGGAGTTTGTTCTCATTGATGGGTCATTCTCTAGTGTCATTTAGCTGTCTTTTAAAATATATTTTAATAGAAATCCTCTGTGCAGACCACTTGCTGTCACAGAAACAACAAAGAGCTCTTTTTATATCAGAAATCTCCTCAACCTCTGTTTTCCACAGAAATTCCAGTCACCTATTTTCCCATTTTACTCCTCAGCCTGATCCAGAACCTGCTGAAATGCTCAGATTCCAGTGGTTTCAGCTGAAGCCCTGGAGCAGGAGCTGAGCCTGTGGCTCCCCTGCCCCTTGGCTGGGCAGTTTTTGGGTGTCCCTGCTGTCCCCCCAGAGCAGCTCTGGTTTGAGGGACACTCACATTTCTGCAGCCTCCCTCCCCTCCAGTGCCAGGCTTGTGCTTCCTCAGGCCTGCTCTGAATTTCCCCTTCCCAGCACCAAGGAAATGCAGGTTTCATGTACACTGGCTTTGGAGTTTGCTCTGACAAAGATCCATTTATCTGAGAATTATTATGGTGCCAAGAGATGTGGCAGTTGCCATAGCAACAATTACATATTGTGTTGAATACCAGAGTAAATGTTATAAAGAACAGGAGCCACTGGTGGTTTTCATTAATTTAATGTTCCTTTTTTGGACAAAGTGTGACTCATAAGTTTATTCACTGTGTGTGTAAGTGCCTAGATCAAATGTGTGGGCTCGCTTTCCTCCTCTTTCCCTCAGTGTGCAACTTCAGCATGTAAATGAGAAGTACTTGGTTATTTAAGGAGAGAAAAATGGTCTTATAGACTGGAAACATGAATAATTGCCTGTGAAACAAGAAGGTGTTAACTTCCCTGAGTGTTCAGTGCCTCTCTGTGAGTAATCTACATTCAGATTCCATGTGAGCCAGGGTGTAGTTATCCAGGAAAAGGAACTTTGTGCTCCTCAGTAGCAAGGAGGGCTAAGAACTGAATGTGTTTAGCAGTGATTCAAAGGTGAAATTAGATTATTTTTGAGACAAACACAGACCTTGTTAACGATTTCAAATTATTTAGAGACCAATGTGAAATGACAGGCAAAATTCTTTGCAATGGATGTATTTTATTAAAAACCAGTTACAAACAGATTTCCTTTCAGCCCTGAGCTACATTTAGGCTGCTCAGTTGTTTTTCCCTGCTGCAACAGGTACAATTTCACTGTGGCTTGATGTGCTTCTGCTGGAAACTTCAGGTTTTTTGTGGAAACTCAGAACCACATGCAGTTTTAGGATTCACCAATTTTAGTCTGTTTTCTTTTAAAACACACAGAGGTCTTTTCCTCAATCCCTAAGACCTCATGGCAAAGCTTCCACAAACCTCAGTGAGAACACTTGCTCAAGGGTTGCTAAAGTCTTGTATTTGAACTAAAATTGATTCTGGCACATAGTGCTAAGAAAATACCTATTTACTTCTTGTGACTAAAACATTTTCTGAGAGTTTGAATGATGGATTAATTATCTGTAGATATTTTGAATTTAATTAGCTTCTCTTTATGATTTCTACATTAACTGTCCCTTATCCATAAAAAGAAAGAATCCACTAAATTTTGTGGATGAATGATAAACCATCATGCATTAGCATATAATTATTTTTTCCAGTATTTTTCATTGTGAGTGTGGCCTGGAAGTGTTCTGGAACAGACAAAACTGTGCCAATCCTATGCCTTAATCCTCAGAGATTGATGGAGTTCTGTGCAAACTCCTGCCAAAAGTGTGGGGAACATTTAAAGAAACCTTTTGTGAAAGGTTTAAATTTAAAATTCATGTTGTAAATGAGGATATAAGTAAGAAAGCAAGAGGCTAAGCATGATTTAGTAGAACATTAGGCGAGATCATAAAGGATAAGTAGATTTCTCTTAGGATATGTAATATCTTTCATTTCTAAAGTGGCTTTCATCCTGTAAGATCCTCAAAGTGCAACCATTAAGTACATGGGCACAGAATGTGTGTGTGTCTGTCTTAATACAAACACCTCTAAAAAGAGGCATTTGCATAGATATCTTTATTTTTGATACTTATTTTATAATAGTTTTTCACATCAGGGTAGGAACAGAGTATTAAATGAGGGATTAGGGAAAAGGAGCTGGCAATTTTGATATGATATCAGAACTACCATGACAGCCTTAATGTCCTCAAATCCATCATGAAAAAGAGATGTTACAGCAACCAGGAGAATGTGTACACCTGAGGGCAGAGAAGAAAACTTGTCCATTTATTCCATTATTTCATCCAGCCCCAGGAATGATGCAGTGGGTGCACCACAACCACCCCAGATGCACCCGAGAGCTCTCGGATTTATTGAGGAGCAGAGACAGCTCCAAGAGGAACTCAATCTGAGTTGTGTCCAAAACGAAGCTCAAGGTTCTTTTTGTCTTTTTTTGTGTCAGAGACACAAAATATTGCTGGTGTTTTCCCACTATCTGCTCCTCCCTCAGCTTCCAGAGGCAGCGTGGATTTGAGAGAGCCATGATAAGAGAAATTATTGACATGAACAGATAATTCCCTGAGCAAGAGTTTAGCAATTTCTCTCACTGGACACATCAATAAGGATCTCTAATGATTGTTCCAATGTTTCCATGCTGATTTTCACAATCCTAAAGGAACATTTATTATGGTTATTACAGTAACACCTATCTCAGCACACATCTTAAACATTTAATGGGGCATCACAGGATAAAAATCTGCATTTGTCCTCCCCCAAGAATTGATTCTGCCATTGCAAGAACAGATTGTTTCTTTTGGACCTAAAATTCCTCATTTGTTGATCATTACAATTTTGATGCTTTTATGGTTATTTCTTTGCATCTTACTTTGCAGCTAGTTTTTTTTAAGTACCTAGAATAACTTTGCAACTTGAAGAATGTCAGAGTTAAAGCTTAGAGCAATTTGGTGTCTTCATAATAAACAACTCTGCTAATGCTTGCAGTCATCTTGGAGTTATTAATCATCCATCCCCTCACTTATTTCACCACCAAATCAAACTGAATAACCTTTGCATTAAGCAGTTCATCTGTCTGAGAAAAAAAAATTAGTTTTGCTACTTGGTTTATACAGCTCCTCACTGAGAGGGCACCTGGGGTTGTGTTGCACAGGGAGAAAGTGCAAATCTAAAATCTCTCTAATGGTACCAAGGGTGTTGCAGAATATTTGATGTGGCCAGGTAATGTCAAGGCAGGGATGGACTGGTTTGGTTTGGTTTGTCTCAAAAAGGGTCAAACGTGTGACATGACCTGTGTATTTGTAAATGGAAGCTTGGAGTCTTATTTTTGTGTGTGGGTTTCATTTTAGACATCTCTCCTGTGAATGTATAAATGATCAGATTTGATGGAGCTTTAAGGGCTCTGCCAATAAGGAGCATCACAGACTTCAGCAATCTCATACTCTCCTGATGGACAAAATCTTTTCAGAACTACTAGAACAAGTGTGCAAAATACATCCATCAGATGAAGATTTACAGCTTGCAGACCTGTTGATGATAATCTATGAGTTATTAAAACCCATAAGAACCCAACTTATCTTTCTTTAATTATTCTAGAACCCACCTGATGCAGCATGTGATATTACTAAATGTTTTCTGGGCTTTAATTACAGTATTGAACACTGTTGCAGTGTAGAAAGTTTTATCCTCTAATCACCAGGGGAAAGATGATAGTATAAGTTGGGTTTTTTTTAAATCTGGAAGACCAAACCAAACTTTCATTCTCAGATATTGGCACAGAAATTTTTTGTCCAGGGGTTTCAGTGGTGTGATCCCATGAAGAACTGGGAGATGATGGAGGCTTTATACCTGCATTGATATCAGGGTGCATTGGTATTATCTGAATTTTTGACTAAGCTAAAAAGAATTCTAGCAAGAAATCAGTTCATGTTTGCAGTGCTAATGCAGTTTAAAGGCTGTATCAAAATGCAGAGGGCTCCCTCCAGGCCCAGCAGGGTGGTGATAAGGCAGCACATCACCCCCTGCTACAGGGGCCTCAAGTGCTCTCCAGAGCCAGATCGTTTTGATTTGGATATTGTTGAACTCAGGGACAAAAAAATCCAATAAATACAAAATTCCTGATTGGCTGACAAATACTTTGCATTGCAGTTTCTTCCCTGTACAGAGAGAATATTCTCATACCTGTGAATTTTCCTTTTCCCCAAAGATGAAATAAAAATTCAGCTACTTCTGCTTGAAAAGACACTTCTGACTGCTGAAAGATGTGCTGGTGACAAAAGCCCTGGTGGGAGGGCCCAGGTTACTCAGGGATTTACTCCAGCCTGGCAGCATCTGCAACAAGAATATTCACACTAAATCTGCTCTTATTGCTGCCCTTGCTGCAGACTCTCAGCTCTTGCTGTAGACTAAGGTGATTATTACACAAATATTCTGTGTTTGCATTAATCCTGCCAGTCCTTTGCAGCAGAATGGCCTGCTAGAAATAAAAAAAAAAACTTAGATGGAGTTTCATGATTTGTTTTGGTACTATCTCAATCAACAGTCATTGATTAATTCAGTTCTGTCATTGATTATATCAAAGCTGAACCTCCAAACTGAGAGGTGTGTTGGAACTACTCATGTGTGTTTTATTTCCAGCTGTGTCTGTGGAAACATGACTGATATGTCAGTGTGGAATGCTGAGGAGAGACTTTAACACGTGTTCTGTTCAGTGCTAACATTGTAGTTTTGTGTTGAGAAACATAATAGAGATATAGGAATACATATCTATAGCTTGGGATAAAAATGAGGAACAACATTTGACAATTTTTCAACAAAGTCATGCTCCTGCATGACTTAAAATTGATACAGCTGGCTGTTCTATCCACTCTGCTTCAGTAACAGCTGTAATTTGGTGCTAAATTTTTTTATTTGTTTGTCCCACTTTCAGTTTTCAGTGGAGGTGAATAGTTTCAGCAACAGGTCAAGGGCAAAACTGGCAGCTCTCAGGCCTCATCCCTCGTGTGGCTGTGCAGAGCAGCCTGAGAACCTTTCTGAATTTATTTGCAGACAGCTTCATTCTCTCTGTGCTGCTGTATTGTGTTGTCCTACCATTATTTTCTCTCTTTCCCTCCACTCCCAACAATCACCCTTTTGAAGCTGGTTTGGTCATTAAAGCCAGACTTGACCCTCAAAACTGACCCTCAAATCAGGAATTCAGGCAGAGGTAAGGAGAGGGGATGTCAAAACTTTAGTTTAAAGATTTAAAGTCAAAGCTGGGGAAGATCTGGCTCTGAATTTGGCTCACATCTACAACACTCAAACCCACACGAGTGTGTGAGCAAGGCTTGGAGCTTGAAGTTACAGGGCTGATTTTAGGCCTGATTATTCACAAAACCGTGTAATTAATCTGTCATAGGAAAACACAGCAAGCCTGCACCAAATGCAATCCCCATTAAGTCAACAGGAGTCATTCCACCAGCTTTAATGAGCTTTGAATCCACTCATAAATCTGCTGTGAGGAGTGTCCAAATCAAAATTTATCTGGGGGTGACCTTGATGTTAATTGTTAGTGCTTCCATGTTGTTTAATTGCCAGGAAAGCTGAATGCATTAGTGGCACTATCATATGGTGTGGTCCCTTCTATTGGATACTATTAGCATCCAGCTGATCTATGGAATATTAATTGTGCATAATGTTAGTGGGTAGTCACAGTCTGCCAGTTATATTTTTTGTCTGTGAAACAGAAAAAAACCCTCTTCAGTTATTTTTAATGTTGCTTCTGCCTTCAGCTGAATCCCTGCAAAATTAATGTTTTTTTGATCAAGCAGCTCTTCAGAGGATCTCAGAAGTTTCACATTTATTCAGTGGCTTTTAATCCCAGATTTTGTGTACTGACTGTAATTACTTTAAAATTATATCTCAAATTTGTAAATAACATAAAGGAGATTCTGTTCAGCCCTATGATGTCTATTAAATTTAACATCTGCCAGAAAAGTTCAATCATCTGTATCCCAAATGGAAATGTTTCCTTCTTTAACATGTCATATTTAATTCAATTAGAGCAAAAACACGGGGAACACATTAGAAGTACAAAAGGGAAAGGGTTCCTTTAGTTTTTTTCTACTAAACAGAAAAGTAGAGGGTTTACTTGAGGAACATAATTACTGCAGCTTCCAGTGGTATAAAAGTATGGGAGAGTTGCAGTTGGAGGACTGGGGGAGAGAAATTATTGGTTGTATTTAATGGCTTTCAGAATCCCCTGTCAGTGCTGGTAATTGTTGTGTCTTTTCTTTCTGTTGGCACTCAGTGAATTAGGCTGCACTTACAATCATTTTATTAATGGGGAATAGTGTCTGAACAATTGTGAATTAGATAAGTGGCTTGATTAAAACTCATTCTTTAAAAGTATAAAATGAGAAAATAACGTGAATTAACCTCGAGTCTAGACAGGGGGAAGATAAGACTGGTTTCCAGTGAGGGTGTGTGCTCAGGAGAATGAAGGGAGGGCAGGAACCTCCTGCACTGGCATTTCTGTTCAAAAATCGTGGCTTTAGGAGGTACATGCAGGAAATAGAGCAAAGAGCTGCAAAAGGAAACCCAAGCTGGGCAAAAGGAAGGAGTGTTACTATTGACAATCTTCACTTTGATGCCTCTCTGTGTCTGACCCCTGCAGAAGATGGAGTTACTCAATAAGCACATTACAGGTGGGGTTTTGTCTTGGTTTGAAAGGTCTCTGCTAAGGAAGAAATCCAAACAAAAAATTCCATCTCACGCATTTAATCCCAACCTTAACAAAAAAATAACAACAAAAAATCCACACTTTGGCACTCCATTAGCATTGTTATCTAGTCCAAGGAGACTAATTTATAATCTCCTGATAACAGATTTATATGTGTGGAGTGTATTTTTCAAAAATATCAGTGGAACTGTGATGGAATGCTGAGTTCTGTGACACTCATTTAGGCAGATATCTCTCTCTCTCTCTAGATATATGTGAATGTGCTACATGGATTTTATCTCAGCTAATAACATGAATTATACATTCTTAAAAGCTTCTTCCATTTATCAAGCTTAATGTTGTTTAAAATATCTGAAAAAAAACCCAAAAAAAAGTTTAGAAGATTTTAACTTTCACCATGCTGTAACTTTCACCATGGGATGACAAGTACCTTAATTCTCTGTAATAATTGTCTTATAAAAATGGCACACTAAGCATGTTTTTCCACCAGAAATTTTCATTTTGATTCTCAATATTTCATATCTGACACTGTGCTAAATGAGAACATGGCTTAACAGTTGATATTGATTTGTGTGTCATTTTTTCATTTCACTTTCCTATTCAAAAGGAATCAGTGCTGACAAGTTAATGAACTCCAGCTACAAATACAGAGATAAGCCACGGGATAGGTTTAGTACCTGCCTTGTTCTAATTACGAGAGGTTTTCTTTAGGTGGCTTTTTCATGTTCACTGCAGGGAAACTGGAATAAAGTGACTGTCAACAAAGCAGATGCCTGGAAAAGTGACATAGTACAGGGCTATTTATAGAACCTTTAAGCAACTCCACATCAATTTATCCCAGTTTTTTTTAATATTTACAGGTGGAATACAATTTAAATAAATGTATACTGAGTCCTCGAGCTCTATGTTGAATACTCATAAAACTATGCTACTTTATATAATCTATTTTTAAATTAAGTTTTTGTATAAATTAATAGTTTTGAACAATGGCAGTAGAGAGTAGGACTGTAGAACCAGCTCTCAGAACATTTATTTCCCTGAACCTCTTTGTACAGCTTTTGCCCCAATGTGCATTCAATTAATATACCTGGCATCTAAGAAGTTATTCCAAGTTCAAGTTCAGTTTTGGTGTTGTTTTACATGGCAAAATTGGTGAATGTGATTGAATTGATATTTTGGCTGGTATGTCCTGCTGCTCAGAGATATGAGCTGGTCAAACCTCATTCAGAGAAATAAAATCCTATTTTGTAGCCTTAAGGATAGATTTATTTCATCCATACAACTTGAAGATGCTTCCAGAAGTACTGTAAAACTGTAAAACTGAGTTTTACTTTGAAACCAACCTGTGGTGTGAACAACTCTGAAGCACCTTTGGTGCTTTGGAGGAGGAGCAGACTGTGGTACTGCTCTGTGGTGTGAATTTACTAGAAGGTAAATTCTCCACCACTGGGAATTTTCTATCAGACACTTGCTGCACTGCCAGCAGTGATAGAGATAATTAATCTGGCCGGGGAATTTGGCCACTGAAGTCACTTGTGGACTTTTGGAATTAAAGACTCTCTGAGTGTTTGCACGACTAACAAGGCTGGCAGAAATGAGTGAGGAGGAGGAGGAGCTGTGGATATTCCCTGCCGTGGGCAGCAGATGGCTGTGGTGACCATACAAGGCAGGGAACAGGGTGTTCCTCACTGTGCCCCGTGGGCTCTCCTCAGCAGAGCAGGGTGGGGAGGCTGTGGCACTCTGCCCCGGGTTCCAGCCTTGCCCAGGGTTGCTCTGGCAATGGGAACAAACTCTTGGCTCTGGGGAATACACTGATGCTGTTTGGCCAGCCAGAGCAGGGGCACAAACACAAGTTTGAAGCTGCATTTAAAGAGCTGTGCCTGCACAGTTTGAGACATGAGCTCTGCCTTGCTGTCGTGGTGATGGTCACAGAATATCCTGAATTGGAAGGGACCCACTGGGATCATCAAAATCCAGCTCCTGGCCCTGCACAGGACACCCCAACAATCCCCCCTGTGCTGGGAGCATTGTCCCTGCACTTCTGAACGTGGTGCTGATGGGCACAGACAAGGAGCAGTGGTTTCTTGGCTGCAGAGGGCTCTGATTTTGCAGGAGGAGGGAAATAGATGTGCAGCAGAAAAAGTTCCTTTTCCTCTCTTCTACTCCAAACAAAACTCAAAACAGCTAAGGAGAAACAGCAGCAATAATGTTGTTTGTTAAAGATGAGAGGATGAGAGGTTGAAATTGGTATTTTCCAGATCTTTCCCCAAAATTGTTATTCAGCCCTTGCATGGGGATAAGTCTGAGGAAGGAGTCATTTCTTTGCCATTTCAGTATCATTCATGTTTTCCTAGCAGGAAATGTGAAATAACAAAAAGATTGTTCTTTATTCCAAGATTAAAGTTTCAAAAGCTTAAGATTTGAACTTTACTTACATCTTTTGAAGAGGCTTGAGAAGCTATTATACAGCCATATCTTTCATTTCAACTACAGTTGGAAACAATACTATCAACACAGCATAAAAATATTGGGTTTCTCTTGTTTCTATTTGTATTGCAAGGGTAAATATCTCACAGGACTTCCAACCTAAATTTGCAGGCTCAAGAATTTTGTGATTATTCAGGATAAGCTTCAGACAAGCCTATGAAATCCCAGCTATTTGTTTGGTGCAAATGCAGATTTCCTCATTGAAGTGCAGCCATGCCTGACACGAGCAGAGAGTTCACTTAAAGTCTTTGTTGTTTCTAAAGATAATGAGAGTTTCAGTGTATTTCCTGTATTTCTTAAGAAAGTTTAAATATCACCTCAAGGAGGTGGAGGCAGATGGACACAGAGCTGTCAGAATTAAAAATGAATGACAGGAAGAAATTTTGTTTGCATAAATTTTCTAGGAGAGAAATTGGGAAGATGTGTAAGGGACAGAGCAGAAGAGAAGAGTGGGATCAAAATGAGATAAAAGTTGTGACACACAGAAGGGGTCATGAAGAGCCCTAAAATTAAAAATAAGAGAAGGAGGGAGGAGAGGAGGGCAGAAGTAGCTGGATGGAAAATGAGAGCTCTGGAAAAAAATAAAGAAAATACTGTATAAAAATAAATCTGTTCTTACAGGTTTCCTCAAATTGTTCATGCCCCCTCCCTCTGTTTTATTTTCCCTTTGCAGCCTGTGGCATGAGTCTCATAAAACTTCACTAAGATTATAATGCAATACCTTGGCACCAATCTCTCTTGTTTATGTGTCCATTAGTTCAAAGCCACAGACAGGCAATTTATTGGGTATGAAAAATGTCACCTATGGCACCCTCATTTGCATCTGAAAATTGATTTTTGTCACACTGGGATTTTAGGACAACCTTTTTTGGCAGCCAACATTGCCACAAAGCATAATAAAAATAATTATGTGACCACAAAAGCAGGTGAAGTTCACGGGAAGTTTGAAGTCTCCAGGGAATTGCAGTTGGCAAGGCATTATTGATGAGCTTGTGATCCTTCTTGGTGATTAAATATTGACACCTAAACTTAAAACATTGCTTGAGATTGCCAGCAAAGTGGAAAACAACATAATGGGACTTGATAGTGTTTACTCAAACATTCCAGCACGATAGCAGAGTATGAGTGATGGCACATGAACAGTTGAACTATTAATTAAGATTTTTTAAAATTGGTAATTACTGAGCTATGGAACGTTTTTTAAGGGAGTATTGTTAAAACACCTTTTGAAGCTCAGTTAAAACATGTCACCAGCTTAGCAATTTTACATCTGCTAAGTCAATTCATTAATTCATTTTCCACCTTCTGATGTGTTTGTCTGCTGGAGTTTGCCAAGTTTTTGTCTGTCACTGATGTGATGGTTAATGTACATGGGAAAGTGTCATTTTCCATTGTGATACTGAAAAATCCTATTAATTATCAGTGTTAAGTTGTTCAAACACTTTCATTAGTTATTTTGGCAAAACAATTCCCCAGGGTGAGATATATTTATATAACAAATTCCTCTAAAGCTGAATCAACCATAAATGGATTATGCAAACTTGTTTCCTTTCTTGTAGATAAATTGTTTTACAGCAGTGTTCATTATGAGAAAGTCCTTTGCCCACTGTAGCACTTAATCAGCACAGAATAATCTACAGCTTCAGTTTCAATGCTAAAAAGGCACCATTCTTTAATATGAATCCAACTTTTAATCTTAGCCCTGCATGCTAGTTCTTTTATTTTTTTTTTTTATGCCTGATTTAAAACACAGGCAAAGGGTGGTGATTTATAAGCTCATATTCCTTAAAGGGAGTTTCTGTATGCAGTTGTGAAGGGAACAACATGCAGCTGAGAAGGGATGAGCATGGTCTGACTGAGATGTGTGTTGGAGAGAGGATGGAGATAAAAATGATTCTTTGGCATTTAAGAAACGTGTGACTTTTTATACAAACATAGAAAGCAATGGAGAAATATGGGATTATTGCAATATTCAGTTTTGTTAAAATACAAATGGATACCCTTATTTTCTAAACAAGTTCATATTTGGTGTTGGAACAGTTCATTAATAACCCCTTGACTGCACTCTGAGAGGTGCCCAAAGTGTGACTGCACTCCTGGCTGGCTCTGTGCAGCTCCTCTGCTGGGATTTATGGGACAGAGCATTAAACAGTAACCAAGGACTGCACGCCCATATTTCACACTCACTCAGAGCTGTCTCTGCCAGCAGAAGGATTTGACCTTAATCATGGGTTACTCACAGGCCTCTCAAAACTGAGCCTCTTTTAAATCATGGGTGGCACAAATATTTTGCTCTGAAGTCAGGCTGCAGCTGCCAGGCACTGGCTGTGTTTGGGACCCTGGCATTTGTTCCTGGTGAGATGCCAGCCTGAAAAGCACCAGGGAAAGCCTGGGGGTACCAGGAAAGTTAGTCAGAGATTTACCTAATTAGCAGTGGGATATGTTTCTGTCAACTCTCACAAGTGTCATTAAAAATCAGACCCAACACTTTTATATTTGCTTGAGGCACTAGAATTCAGACAAAACCTCAGAGATATTTTCTTCTTTGCAAATGATTTTTACTGCCCTTGCACTCTGCGTTTCAATTTTTATTGGGGGAAAAAACACCCCTGTTATTTTCTATCTTTTTCTTCACTGTTTTAGCACTATTTCCTCCCTCAGGGTTTGTTGGGTTCGGTCTCCTGGACTCTGGGTGTATTTTGAATGTGGGATTTATAGCTGGTGCAAGTAGCCTGGATGACAGTCTGAGTGTGCTCAGTAACATTGTTTGACCATATTTGGTTCTCTTCAACTGAAAGGACCAGTCTCTGCTGGTAAAATTCCATATTTAGTTTCAAACCAATGATTTCACTTTTATAAATTGTTGCATCCAATAGAGAGGAAAAATCATTACTATCAGTGCAGAAACACTTAGGCAAATACAAGTGTTCTTTTACAAAGTTAAAAGCGAAAATGTGAGTTTCCAATTCCCTCATACTGATGGAATCAGTAGAAAAGTGATTCTGTTGTATTTTCTATAATGTACAGTGAAATACCAATGAATACTTTTTTCAGCCTTATTCAATGATACCAGGCTGTTACCATCAACATGAACAAAACCACTTGCTTCTATTTCTTTGCTTGCTCAAAATTCTAAAAGAAGAAAAATAATAGTTTACTTGAGCTCCCATGAATTTTCTGACCTACCCACCTATGTTTTAATCTAGAAAAGTACTGTTCCCTGGAAAGTACTAATCAACAGAAGTATTTCCATTGCATGGGTTCATTCTCCACAGCACAGCTATTCCAGACCTCATCCCATCTTTTACATTTTTTTTTGGTTTTGTAATTTATGTCATTACTCCTCCAAGTGGCACAGGCATCACTTCCCATCAAGTCATTCAGATCACAGAGATAACCTTTTTGTTTTCATCTTGTGCTCTAAATGTAATAAATCAAATCCTTGCCAAAAGCAAGTTCTGAATTTTATATCATGAAATTTGCATTTCATGCTCTGTTGCTTATTCACAGAAGCCATCCAATCTGAAAAGACAAATAATGCCACATGACTTGTGTAACTAATACAGACAAATGTTTCCAAGCAACTGCCTGAGCAATCTGAAGATCAAAAATTACTCATCTGAAAAACTTGCGTATAATGGTAGATAATGTATTTGTTCACAGATTTCAGGGTCTGCTAATGGACAGTTTGTAAACTGAAACAGGACTGAAAATGTATCAAATTAGGAAGGCTGCAATTTATTAACTTGTCTCTATTAGATGGCTCCAGCAAAATAAAGTTATTTTAGGCTGAGAAAGTCATGCTGCACTTCACTGCTCTGTGCAATGATCAGGCAGGAGCAGCCAGACCCCTGAGCACAGGGAGTGCTGCAGGTTTGATTTTGGAGCTGGGATACCAAAGGGAATGGTGTGAGCAAAGCTGAATAATGCAGAGTTGAATTAATTTCCTCACGTTCCTTGGAAATTCTGCACGTTTTGCAGCAGCAGCAGCATGCTGAGCCTGCTCTGGCACACTCAGGGTGTTTGGTCACGTTTGGAGGCAGGAGTTTGTACTTGGCATGTGCAATGGGACCTGGAGAATCATTCTTACAAATTCATAAAGACATTTAAATCCAATCCACTCGAGGTTCTTCTGGGGCTGGCATGATGGATAATTATGAGGGATAGGGAAACAATTCTGATTTAGTTCAAGCTGTGAGAACCCAGGGTTTTAGTTCTAGAGTTGTCCTGTTTAAATTCCAGTGTGTCAGTAGAAGCAGCAGACATCACAGGTCTGGCTTTAATAACTTCAGTTACTTTGGGAGCAGGAAAATGCATATAGATAAAAATAGACCTTATCTGACAGAACTGAACAAATATGAAACATGAACAAAAAGGTAAAGTAGAAATAAAGGGGTGGATAATTTCCTTTGGTCAGAGCCCAGGCTTTTGAATGCATTTGAATACATAATTTCTTTCTCAGAAACACACGGGATTAGAAATCAAGACCTGAGCAGGGTTTTCAGATCTGTGGAGTGCTAAAATAACAGCATTGACTGGAAGGTGTGTGGGAGCAATTATGAGAACAACAGAGAACCTGTGTCTGCTCTGTCCCCTGGGGCTGCTGGGCTGCCTGTCCCTGCTCAGGCACTGCTCTGGAGTTAACAAGGAGCACTGGAGTGCTCCAGCCCTGCTCTGACAGCTCTGAGAGCATCATTTCCTTTAAATAATCTTGGATTCTGCTTCCCCCTGCTCAGAAACACAGAGTGGGAAGCCCGTGGCCAATGCCACAAAAACAAGTAGCACTGGAGTTGCCAGGCAAATGACATGCAGGGTGTGAGACTGGATCTGCCTTCTCTTGGCCAGGAAAGTTTAATAAAACCTGTTTACTTGGTGCTTGTGTAGGTGGGGACTGTTCTCATGCCATGGAGATGCTCAGTTAAAGGTCAGCAGGTGTGAACTAAGGAATATAAATATTTCTGTGCTCCTCTGGCTGCAGGCTGTTAGGGCAAGATGCTCAGATTCAAACATGTGAACTGGAATGATTTACAGTTGGAAACTCTCATGTCACATTTCGTGTATTGTAAAATGTTCTTGGCTTTAGTTTCTGCAGTTTTAACCCAGAAAAAACATCTTCAAACCATTGTAAACTATGACTCCTGCCATTACAGGCTCTTCTCCCTGAAGTATGTGGCAATTAATATTGTTAGCAGCTTGATGTTACAGCTCATGAATCATTGATCTGTTCCAGTACAGCAATTAATTTGCCTCTGATTCCTGACAGGTACACTCTTTGAATTTCCTGAAGCAGACTTAATTGCCAGCATGTGATTAAGGAGAAATGTGAGAATCCACAAAGATGTCCAAGCTTGTGTCTGGGTCTCCATCTTGCATGTTTTACTTTTCTTTTGGGAGCCTTCTGCAAAAAAAGCTGTGCTTTGATTTCCCACCCCGAAACAGATACAGCAAAGCCAAAACAATGTTGCTATTTCTAGCCAGCATATTTTATAAATTCAGCAGAAATCAAATCTTGAAGTCGAATTTGAATGAATGACTGGGTTTGTTTTTTTTTTTTTTTTGATGTGTCTTGGAATTTATACTTTTTAAAACTTGGTTCATTGCATGTGAATTGTAGACACCTTTTATCCAAGTCAGAACTTCAACTGGGTGCTCTTCTCTTTAGTAATGCTGTGTGGGTCTTTGAGACTGCCCAGACTAATGAAAGGTGTAGATGTAAGAGGCATTGTCCTGTGAATTTAATTGGGTCACTGTGGTGGGAACAAATAACACAGGGCATGTTTAGGTCTTGTGTTCTCACCTTTGAAAAATGCAGCCAGAGTGCAGCAGGAAGCCCAGCAGCACTCAGGTGATAATGAAAAGCTGTCCACAAGGCACTGCAGCACTGTCTCTTTATTGTGCCACAAACAGAGTTAAGCTGCTGCTGTCGGGCAGTTATTGCCTGTTAATTTGTGTTGAAAAGTAAAACTAGAGCCCAAATTGTGAAGTGGATTAATTCACTATGATTTCAGCTTTCTGGACTCAGTTAATGCCTGTTAATTAATTTGTTCCGAGCAGCTGGACCGAGCAGTGAAGTGGATTAATGCACTAACATTTCTTCTTTCAACCAGACTTGAAATCCAGCCTGGTGACTGAGGAGCTTTGCTGAGCCTGGATCTAAGTGGGCATTTTGTCTTCATCACAGACCAAGGCTCCATTTGTCAGCCTGGCAGCTCCTGCACGGGGGAGCTCAGGAATGCAGCTCTGGGGAGCACCCTGGTGCATTGTCAGGCCTCAGAGAGCACACCCAGAGTTTTTATTGTGATCTCAACACAGCACAGCCCTGCTCTGCACTCTTGGGCAGAGTTATTTTTGTTAGGAGTTAGTAGACCAGGAAAGGAGGGAGGAAGTTGTGCAGGCATATGTCTGAAATATAATACATGCAAGAGAGTGCAAGCTCTAATGGGAATTATTCAAAATCCCTCCCAGTTAAACTCACCTGGATTGCTCCAACTAGAAACACACTTCTCACACTCTTAACAAATGTGGGGTTTTTCTGTTTTTCAGCATAAGGTAAATAGAAATTGATCCATAGCTGGGTGTTTTCCATGTGATTAATGCTGTGCACAGGGCAGGGTTCACCTGGGGGTGCTCAGCTGATGCACCTGCACAGCTCAAGGAACCAAAATACAGGGCAGGAAATGTGGCTGGTGTGTCCATTCAGGCAGGGAACTGCAGCTGCTGCACCATTGAACAGCACACATGGCTTTAACTCTTTTTCTTTAGGGTACCATGGAATTGCTTTTGTGCAGCCCTGTTCTAATGCAGTGGATTCCATAGCACTTGAGCCCAGAGTAAAGGTTTAAAATGGGTTAATTTTCTGCAATCTCACAGCTGGCTGCCCTGACATAGACATAGAGAGCTGGTTTTCCAAGGTGAAACAACTTCTGCTATGAATAATATTTATTTCACATAAGAAATAAACTTTATTTATTAGAAATTGTCCTTATATCCCAGGAGAGAAATGTGGAGCTGCTTGTTCATGGCTGCTTGTGTTATTCCACATTTGGAGTTGTCATTGGTGTGCTACTGACCAACACATTTTGTGGCTTCATGTTGGTTATTGCCCCACCAAAACTTCATCTTTAACTCATTTATCACCCAAAAAACTGGGATTTGTGTTCTAGCTGTTCTTTCTCCTTTTTGAGTGTTAAAAGGACTCTTGAATTTTGAGATCCTCCAATGTGGGCAGAGAAATGAGTCCACTCAGTGGAATATTGAGAGTAAGAAGTTAAGGCCTTGTGTCCATGCTGTGCAATGTATTTTACACATGGTTTTGGTTAAGTCTCAAAAGAATCAGATTTTTGAAAGATTTTAATTGCTTCAGATCTCCACTGTGTTTCTGTTTTCAGTCGCAATTTGGTATCTCACCCAAAAGCAGATGATTTCATTAAGTGAAAGAAAAACCAAACCAAAACACTCTATTTTTAATGTAAATTTTTATTACAACACACTTTTATAAAGGCTTTCGTACCTACTCAATGGCATCAAAAATTGCTTTCCTTATTTCAGTTACATTTATTTGAGGTGCTGAAGGTTTTGGGACATCTTTAGGAATTTCTCATTTCTCTTGGCATGCTGTAAAAGCAGCCTGGTTTTATTTGCTTTACTACAAGCATAAGCACAGCAGGGATGGAGAAAAGGGTATTTTTACCCATGATAAGTGATGTGTTGCTAATGTATCCTGGTGAAGATAGAGGCACAAGGTCAGCCATTGTCTTTCTCCTCAAGCCTGTATTCCAGTTGTGTTTGACAGATGAGCAGTCAGAGCATATTTGGTTGTTTGTGTATAAGGGACACCTCATTATATTTAATGAGCAGTGTTGAACCAATATGAGCTTTCCTGTAAGAGGGAGTGATTCACATATGCTTCAAAATGAGAATAGCATTCTCTAAATGATGACAAAAAAAGGCCTGAAATGTTAATTCAAAAGAAGAGTGCATTATTCTCAGTGCAGGTAAATCCCATGGCTAAAGCAAAGTTAGTGGTACTTTGTTTTCATCTTAGAAAAACTTTTTGCTGTGACAGAATAAGGCAGGTGTGTAGATAAATGAAACTTATATTTCAATAGATACAGGACTTTTCCATCAAAAAAGATACTGCAGAAGTTCAGGGCAATAATGGAATGAATTATTTCACAAAGTAAAAATTCAGATGTGTCTCCACCCTAGTTTTGTCACCTATGTATCCAAAACACTCTAGAATATATTGTCATTAAAATAGTTCTGATTTACACATGACCAAATGGTTTGAACCAGAATAAGCTTTTTCACCTCTGTTTTTGACTCCTCTAATGATCACAGGAGCCTCCATCCTATAAAAATCCCCTGGCCCAGGCAGATGGAGGGCTCAGGAGCAAAGCTGAGATCCCCAGGAGTCCCTGCAGTTATTGGATGGAGCAGAAATGGGCACTGTGAGGCTCTGCCTCTCCACTGATGGGACAATTATTGAAGGAGCACTCAGAGTAATTAAATCAAATTTCACCAACAGTTTCCATTAGATATTGTATCTGGCCATGCATCACCAGCTTGGAAGATTTTTTCCTCTTAAATACCCAATTTCCCTTAGCCAGCTGAATTTTACTGGGTTTGTTCTTCCCAAGCACACAAAGTGATTTTTAGGGTGACATTTACAGGCATTGAGGACAGAATGCTTTTGAGCAGATGTTTGTGTGAATGCCATTGACCTTTAAATTTCTTAAATTTATTCATTGAGTTCATTATTTGTTTAAATAGTTGTTCATTAACTTAAAGTTCCAGCACACTTCTGAGATTTTTTTATATTACTACCAATATGTGAAAATATTTTTCTGGTTTAGGCATATATTTTAGAAATAATTACTTCAATACTGCTGATGATAACAATATTCTGATGATAGAAATAATATACATAAAGGAATTAAATATTACAGCATGATTTGAAATGTCAACTGAGAATTATATAAAAATTATTTCTTAAATTCACCTGCAAAGAGTTCTAGTTTTTCAGTATTTTTGTGATTTAGGAAAACCAATATATCTCAGATTACCACACCGCATTCCCTATTTCAGACGAACTTTGCTTGCAACAAGCATCCAATTAATTTTATTTTTTTTATTTAGGGCTGACCCCATTTTATACCATCAACCTTAGTATATAAGACCAACTAAATGACAAGAAACTGAAGCACTTTTCTGGTCAGCACAGTGGATTACAGATTGCCACTCCAGCAGTGTTTCCAGCCCTTATTGTGACAAATCGATCCCAGAATTCAGCCACCCCATTCCCATGACAAGTTCTAATGAAATTTTCTTTGCCAAGAGTAATGGTTTGTGCTGCTGGAGAGTGACCAGGCCATTCATTCAAATATTCAAGACCTGCAAGAAGGCCTGGTAAAAAGAAGGAAAAACAAAACAAAGAGGAGAGTTCTTGAAAAATGCAGGGAAATTCCAGCTTGCATGGCGTTGGGGTTTGGGCAGGCTGGCATCTCTCAATTCAAGTTTAGCCAAAATGCTGGAAAAATGAGGAGGCTGTGTTTGGTGCTTTTTTATTGGGAACAGGAAATCAAACTTTATTGCCAAACTTTATAATCAAACTTTATTGATTTAGTGAATCAGCTAAACTATGGCTGAGCTGATTCCATGCCTAGAAAGGGAAATTAAGGAACTCAAAAAAGAGGGTGTAAAAGTTGGCTATGAAATGGTGGCAGTGAAGTAATAGTTGGATTCTGATCACAATCCACTGACCATGAGAAATGTATTTCACTGACCATGTGAAATACAATGATCACAGATATGGAATTGTAGTTAAGCAGTAAAAATAATGAACCTGATAAGATATATCTCCTACCATTTTTGTTTGAAACATCCCCACCAAAAACAATCAAAAAGATTGAACTTTTGGTTTTGGTGCACTTTATATTTAGGTAGGCAAGAATTCATTGTATTATACCTGTTTTAAATTTTGCCTAAGGATGGGTGCCTGTGGACAGACACTTTTATGTTCCTGTATTTTGAGAAGCAGATGTGACCACAGCTGTGCTCTCTCTGGGTGCTGGTGGGACACACCCACCTGGGACAGGCCAGAAATCCTCATTTGGAGCTGTTGTAGCCTCTGTGGATTTGATCAGCTGGGTCCAGCAAAGGTGATGGAGAACTCCTGTGTGGATTCACTCATGGCAAGGTCCAAGACAGCACTCCTGTGGCATTGCCAGCCTGATGTTTTAAGAACTTTTGAAGCAAAATTACCAAATCTACCTGGAGTAATTTTATATCCCTTGTGAGTTCTTCTCCAAGAAATTAAATAGGTGAATGCAGTAAGAATTATTTTATATCCAATATATCCATCCATGAATGAGAGTTATCAGCTGTTGAGCCAGGTGTTAAGTGCACATGCAAAGTCAGATTCCTTGGCAGATTCCTTCTTTTACACTCACTGAGGATCAAACCTGCAGTTGCAACTGCTTGGCACTAAACAAAATGCTTTTCTTTTTTCTTAGTTCTTTACAAATGTAGAAATCATGATAACCACAAACACCAGTCAGTTATTCAATTGGTGAAGCATTCTTGACCTTTTCTTCTCCTCTGCTTACCTGCATTCCCTAGAGGTGCTTTTGGCCACTCACTTAATCAGTCATTGCTGTTAGACACCAGGGGATGATAGGGAAGAAATCATGAAGAAATCACTGTTTAGAAAAACACTGTGAGATTTGAAGTGTATGAAACACACTCAGGGAAGTGTTTACATTTCTGTGCTTAAACTGCAGAACCTCCTTCTCCATGAAACAGAATAATTGTGTTAGAGACAAAAGACAATAATTCTCTTTTTTTTGTTGTTGTTCTGAAGTTCTGCTTAGAAATCTGGACTTAAAGGCCTTAAGTCTTACCATCTTACTTCTTTCCTTTAGAACTTCACTGCTTTATATTAATGACTCCCTGAATATAATTTGAGTTTTTCTTCCATTTGAGAGCCTTTGGGAAGTGTAAGGATAACCTGTCATGGGAAAGTGATGAGGTAACTGCTTAGGAGTTTATGGCAATAAAAATTGTGAGCCCTAGATGTTGAACAATCGGGAAATTGCCCTTCCTACTCAAACTATCACAGAAAGAAATATTCACATTCAAAGTCATGTTGGATGGGACTGTGAGAAAGGTGATCTGGTGGAAGATGTCCCTGCTTATTGCAGGTGGGACGAAATGGCTTTTAAAAGTCCCTTTCAACCCAAACTTTTCCATGATACAAAGATAAGCAAATCTGAGTGTCATGTTCATTTGCAAAGACTCTCAGGTCTCTGAAAATGAGCAAGACATTTGGATTTGTCTCAAATTCCTGCATCTCCCTGGGCTGAAGGAAACCACGAGAGCAGGAGCAGGATGGAAAGTGTGATCAGATAAATGTTGGTGCTGCTGAGCTGAAGATCTGAGGTTTCCTCGTGGCCATCCTGGGAGCCACTCCTGCTCCTCAGGGTCCTCCCAGGCACATGCCAGCCCCTCTGTGTTTACAGTGTAAATGATTTGGAAAGCTTTACTGCTCTGCGCATTTGCCTTTGGACAGGATTCAGCTCTTGTCGTTTGACACTTCAACTGTTTTTAACTTGAACTTTCTCATGAATTTTTAATAAGGAAAACTCTTGGGAGAGGAGTTGAAAGACAAAAGCAGGGACCTGAGTGGCCTTCAGACTGAAAGATTAGAGAGAAATGGCAAAGCCTTTGGGAGAGTGGGGAACTCTACCAGGGGGAGCCTCAGAATGTTATGAAAATTGGCAACATTGTGAGAAGGGATTCTCTGTGTGCTTCCCACTGCTCTTTGACTTTATCATGACTAAAGCAAAGTGGTGAAAACTTGAGTTTGCCTTGCTCCTGTTTGTTGTCAAATTTGAGAAACGATGCTAAAGCCAGCAGAGGCAGAGCAGAGTTGTGTGGTGGGATGCTCCTTGGATTGGTGGCATTGCCACAGATGGAGGCAGGAGCAGCCTGTGGGGAGCTTGGCTGATGGATCCAGATTGTGCCACCATTAAAACTCATTCAACTTTGACATTTTATAAAAACACAGCCCAGGGATGGAGCTTTGATTGTGTAATGGAGAATCAGCTGTTAACACAACAACATGGATTCCAAAACTGGCTGAAAACTTTGGGGTTTAGAGTTTGTGCATTAGGAGAGCAAAGTGTTATCTGTAGGATATAACTGCCTTACTGGAATGAGACATTTAATTCAAACAGTGATTTTTTAATAAAACTGCCATGACAACCCAAATGAAAAGAAATGATTGAAATATTTTTCAGTTCCACAGTTCTCAATACACTACAAATCTGGGCTTTTTTGTTGTTAGGGTTTTGGTTGGTTTCTTTTGTTTCATTTCATTTGCTTGTGGGTGTTTGTTTGTTTTGTGGAGTTTTTTATTGTTTTTTCTCTTCCAAAAAGGATCAAGGGAGAGCTTTGGGAGATGGGGAGAGGCTTTTTTTGACCTTGGTTGAAACTGTGGTTAGAGAAGAGAGTGTCAGAGGCTGTGGGAGGAAGCAGAGGAAGGAGAGTGGTCTCTGGGAAGCTGCAGCTCCTGCAGGGAGAGCACCGGGCAGATCAGAGACCAAAGGGAAGAGAAGGCAAAGGTGTGCTGGGCAGAGCTTTCCAGGGCAGAGGCCACTGTGGAGAGTTCACTGCAGCTCATAGCGTGCTGAGCTGCCTGAAGCTCACATAGAAAGAAAAGCTCCCGAAAATACAGAGAAAATGAGTCCTGTGTACATACAACTTTTATTTTTGTTCTTTCTGAGAGCATAGCACGAAGCTTTCTCTAAGAGAAAGCAAACCCCAACACAGCAAAACATCCAACACCAACAACCTGTAGCTCATATTTGAAGCTACACCTGGGCTTTGGTGTCTGATTTGAAGTTATAAGCTTTTGGAGTTTATTGAATGTTCATTACCTGTGGACTGTCTTTGCAAATTCACTTTGTTCTGTTTGATTGAAAGCCTGGGCTGAGAAGTGACTGAGTGTAGATGATGTCTATCCTCATCTATGTCTTCAGAGATATTATCAAACATATCTTTAGAAACAATTCTCTAAAAACATTCGAAATGTGGCTTTGACTGGTCTTGTGCAAGTATTTGAGGTAAATCAGACCTTGCTAAAGGTTTATGATTTAATCAGCTCTCAGTTTAGGATTGTAGACACAACTGCTTAGGTTTATAACTTGTTTACATGAGTACAAAATCAATATGGGCTGTCTACTGCCACTGGAAAAAGTGCAGTAACCTGAAAGATGAAATACATGCTTTGGTATGTTATCACTAATTGCTGGAAAATATAGAATACTAAACTGGTTCATGGAAATTCTCCCTAAAGGTGCAGGGAAAGGGAATAACAACTGAATATCTGGAATTTTTACTAATTGATCTTTTTCTTTTTCAGGAAATCTTAAAACTAGAAGGCAGCCTTGGAATTCCAAGACAAAAAAGGGCTATTTTGGCAACTCCAATACTAATTCCTGAAAATCAAAGACCTCCATTCCCCAGATTAGTTGGCAAGGTAAGTCAACAAAATGGGATCAAATGCTGATATTAAGTAATAGATCTATTACTCTTACAGTTTTGCAGTTCCTATCACATTGGTAGAAATATTCCAGATTTCTTCCTACCCTCTTCCATCCCTTCTGCTGGTGAACACTGAATTTTAGGCTCTCAGGCAGCCTGAGCCTCTCTGTAGGAGTTCCTTCATTTAGAATTTCTTATGGGGAGTTTAAGATGGGAGCTCTGGGCTCCTCAGGCACAAGGAGACAAACCAGGCCCTGTTTGTGCACAGTTTTTTCCTGGCATTTTGTCATCCTGATTTGTCCCTGTTCCTGAAGGCTTCTTGGGCATCACAAGTGCCTCAGAGGATGCACAAACACAGAAATGTGAGAGCATCTGGCAGGCTGCTTTTCAAAGGCCCTGAGAAACCTGTCCTCAACTAATATTTGAATTATAGGAATTTCAAATGATCAGCACCTTGAAATACTTGGGATGTCATAATTTTTACAATATTTATGCCTTTTTTTCAGCATAAGTATTTAGGTATGCAGATGATAGATTTGGCTGGAGTATATTGCAAAGAGAAAGAGAGATTATGCATGTGTCAGGGGAGACAAAAGTTTTAAAGGTATTTAAGATAATGAAATGACATATTCTAGGTCAGCTGTGGTAATTTGCAGCTGAATGTTGAACAAAGCATAAATAGAAAGGTTGGGACTCTCATACCTACTGATTGTAGGGGAAAAAAGTCAAAATCAGTGCAGAAAAGAAAAGCAGTTATTTCAGGTCTTTTTGACTTGTCACAGATCTTCACAAGATGGGCTGTGAGGTCCTGGTAACCACAGTGAATGTCTGTAGTAACTCAGAGTTCTGGTTCCTGTACCTGTGTCAGATCCTGCACAAACTACAGAAAAAGCTGTTCATCTCCCTCCCTTACATTTAGATATTTATTGTCAATATCCATAGCTTTCCATAGCTTTCCATATCCAACACTTTCCATAGCTTCATGAATTTTTAAAATTCACGTAGTTGCCCACTTCTGTGTGAGTAACGTGTTTATTTCCTCTTCCAAAATATTATGGGGCTCATCCTCAGAGGGCTCTCGGGGCACCACAAGGACTGATGGACCACAGCTCCTGCTGGGCGTTGGTTTTCCTTTGCCCTCTCTGCTCTGCTGTGGTCCCTGCAGAAGGACATTGCAGATTTGTGTGGTTTCTGTGGTGCTTTGGAGAAGAGGCAAAGCATCCAGAGAATGAGTAATTGACATGTTGTAACAGAGTTTCAAAAATGAGAAGGAAGGTGAAGCTTTCCTGACTGTATGGAATAAGTGATAATGATAATTTCAGATTTCTGACTTGTTCTGTGTGGTGCCACCATGTGATCCTGTCTGGGTGTTCACATGGAAATCAGGTTTCCCGTGTGTTATTTTCCCTTTCTTTCTTACTTTCCCTTCCTTTCCCTTGCTTTAGCAAATTACCAGTGTGGTTTATTAATTTGTTCTGATTTCCTCTTGCTCTCCACCCCATGCTGTGCTGGCTGGAATTGCACAAGGTGGTTTGGAAGTGATTGCAGCAGCCAACAGGTGAAATGCTGATTAGCACTTCGTGGGGAGCTGGGCAGATGTGTGGAAAGAGGAGAGCAGGGGGAGGACAATTAATTGAGTTTTATTTCACAGTTAGGAAACAAAAAAAAAAAAAAGGAAATTTAGAGGACTTCCTTCATGAATTTTTGATATATGTATATCAGGAAGGAGATACTGCATGGGACAAGTGAAAACAGTGTTTTGTTCAAATAATGACAAAAATTTCAATTAGTATTTAGGTTAACAAGGAAGTACATGTGTCAAGCCTGTTCTCTGTGCTGTTCCTGGCTTTCCAGCATCCCCACTCAGGAATTGGATTATTGCCTTGCCATTTCCACACCCTTCACTAGGGTAGCTCTTAATTAAATAACTATCCGAGGCATGCTGTGTTTGTAGGTGGAGAAATCTCACCTTTTAGCAGGATTTAAGGTTTTACATATTGTGCCTTTGTGCCTGAGGGAGAACCCTGAGATTAAAACATTTTAATACAACCTTTGTGACCAGATGGCCCAGGCTACAACTCCTGACTGTTATTGATGTGTTTTGTTTAGCTCTTGCTGATAGAGCACTGGGATATGATATTCAATTTTTAGTCTCTCTCCATATGCTGCTTTTCTGGTTTATTTGTCCACATGAAGTCAAATGAAACACAAAGCAGTGGGATGCAGGATTATTTTGTAATTCCACTGGCAGGTTATTCTCCACTACACCATGGCAATGTTTTCTAAGGCTCAGAGTGGTGGCTCTGTGCATGTGCAGAACAAGGACAATCTCTACCTGAGGATGGGGCTTGTTGAAGTTTAACCCTCACTAATGCTGACCCCAAGGAGCACAAAGGGAATTGTGCAGATGCTCAACAAGCCCCAGCTCTTTTCCCACACTTCAGAAGAGAAGGACACCTGCAAAGTGAGACTGTGTTTATCCAGGCTCAGAGGATTTGCTCTTCATGTTATGGATGGACAAATGGTGAATCAAGGATTCTATTCTTCAGTTTAAAAGAGCTGTCCTGCATAAGTATTTAAATATATAATATATATTTATATATATGAATGAGTACTGCAATTGTTGGCAGGTAAAATCTGGTAGCCATGAGTGGCCTGGTGAAAACTGGCAGGACATTTTATGCTCATTGAAGGGCAGAACACAGAGAAAGATACACAGGAGTTTTTGCAGGAAATTATTGAATAAATCAAACCCAAAACTTAATTTTCTTCCCATAAGATTTTTTTTGTTGTTGTTGTCTATTTTGTCTTTTGGAGGAAGTGTGGGGTTGGATCAGTTATTTTTGATCAGAAACTTTCCATACTTCCTGCCTCTGATCTGGCTGTTAGCTGCACTTGCATGGCAAGACTGACCCCAACAAAAGCTCAAGACTAGAAGTGGTCCAGGCTTGCAAACAGGATAAAAATCTTTAAGATCTACAAGGTAGTGGTTTTCTTTTTTCCTCTTCTGAAATGTGAATTTAAGGCAAAGAGCAAATGCATCTTGTCTGTTAAAGCAGCAGTAGAAAAACACTTGAAGAAGGGAGGAAGCTGAAGAAAACTGGATGTAAAAAGCTGCTGCAAGCTGGTATTTCTGAGTGGCTATACTATTTATATGCTATAAATTGCATGCTTCACAGAAGAGAATTGCCATGGACTAAAGAAGCAGCTGGAAAAAAATGTCAAATTTCAGGCAAAAAAATCGAAGTGTCAGAGGAGATGATCATGATCTCTCCAGCCTGGGAAGATAATCCAGAGAGAAGGTTTATGGGTTAGAGGAAGACATGAGAAACACAAGAGAGGAGCAACAGTGAAACAAAAGCTGAATTAAGAAGTTTTTTGGTGCCACTGGAAAATTAAGCAGAAAATGAGAGGGAGTCTAAAGAGAAGTGGAGAAGGAAAGGACCTGGCAAGGGTGGATGTCCAAAGCTGGAAGATGATGGTCTGTGCTCACAGAGAAGAGAATGATGTGCAGAAACCCCAAAACCTTTCCAACACCACCAGAGGGATCTGTGTGTCTGCTCATCAGCTGCTTAGTTGGGAAAGGTCTGAGCCACAATTATTGGCCTGAATCTTTGTTTCAGTCAGTAAAAATGATGTGGAAGCAAAAGAATTTATTTCTCATAATGGAACTAGACATGGGATCTGCAGGAAACATTTACTGGATTTTTAAGGGTTAATTTTTTAATATCCCATTGCTTTTTTTTCAAATCATCACCACATCAAATGCAGTGGCTGTGCTGTGCCAGACCATGGTCAGAAAACAAGAAATGGTCATCAGCAAGAATTTTGGCTTGTCCAGAAGACAAGAATGTTTTGGTGACTGCTGAAGAAGTGGGTGGGGAACTTTTTCAGGGAGGAGATGGAATTACAGAGACACAAGGAATTCTGATTCCTTGAATCAGTCTGATGGCACACAAGGAGAGCATTCTGCTAAAGTAAATCTACAATTCCATGTGGGAAAGGCATTTCCACAGATGAGGATACAGAAAAAAGAGGCAAACAAGGCAGAAAAGTGAACAAGTGGAAAAGGGTGTTATTTATGAATAGCACTTAGGCAATAAATAAAGCTCTTTGAAATCCATCAAGAAACAGAGATTGGGTTTACAGAAAAAATCAAGTTATAGTCCAGGTATGGTAAGACTGGGCAGAAATATATATGAGCTCAATTTGCTCTGCCTAGCACAAGCATTTTCTGTAAATCCAGATGATTTAAGTGAAAGCAATACACTGGTGTAATAACTAATGGATATAAATTTTGGCATAAGATTAAAAGAAAAGTTTCTGGTACCCAGAGAGGAAGAATTAATTTCCACCAGCAGTACTGAGGAGGGAAGACAATATTTGATAAATATGTGATCACAGTTGCATAAAACAGCTGCTTGTGATCCTGACAGAACAGACACCTCCAGTTTTCCTGCTACTCTGGTGCTCCTGAAAATGTGCAAAACCCTGCTGAGCTGGGCCTGGGTGGGTGCTGGGAGGTGTCAGGTTTAACATCTGATTAAATTCATGGAGGAATGGCACACTCTGACCTTCAGGGAAAAACACCAACCTACCTCAGCAATGACAGCAATGAGAGGAGCAGCACTGCATTAAATGAAAGGGCTTTCATTGCAAGTCCATGAATTATTAAGCTACAGCACATTAATTCTCATTAAAGGATATGTATTTGATGTCCTAACAAACTATTAAGTGAAAGCAGCACTTCAGATTTGTCTCTTTGTCTGAGAGGTGTCCCTTCAGCCCTCCCTTTTTAAAGAATACTGACACTCACATAAACCATTCCAACAGAACACATTTGTTTTCTTTCAGCTAATAGAATTTTATTGGAAAAATTTGCCTAAATACACCTGTTTACTTAAGACTTTCAGAAGAATCACACAAGTTGCAAATGCCTTGGAAAACTGGAAAACAATAATTGACCATTATTTTTCAGTATTTGGTGTTGTTAATAAAAACAAAAGAATTTTAAAACATTTGGGGAATACTTTCTAATCTAGTTACTATGGTTACAAGATTGTTGGAGATAAAGCAGTTCTATGGCAATGATGGAATCGAATTTTCTGAACAATATTGATATATCCAGTACCTAATTTCCTGCTTCATCATAAATCATGTTAATGACCTGAAGGAAGGCAGCAAACAGGAGATTTTCTGCTCTAAAGCTGTTCAGCAAAGTGTGCTGCAGTTTAACTGCCACACTGCTTGTGTTAACTTTGATTTCAGATGTTGATAATTTTAAACTGTGCTGCAAATTAAGGTAGAGGTGAGAAAAAAGTCTGTCCCTGCCAGTAAATTGCCTATGGAAAGTAACTGAGATGAAATAAAACCCTGGAGAATAATTTGTCATTGGCACAGTAACTTAATTGTAGGCTCAAGTTGAAGATGTTTGGATTATTTTCAGACATAACAGCTATTTCATCTAATGAATAGGGATGGGAATGAGAATTATCATTCCCTAACCCCACTCTCTGTGGTTCTCATGGAACCAGACTGATTTTTTTTTTTTTTTTTTTTGGTTAACTTTCATCTTTACATTCCTTTAAAATGATGCTATATCCTGAGCAGACTGATAGGAAGTTGTTATTTTCACCTTGACTCTCTGTCTCGTTTGAGTTCAGTTGTTTGGAATACCCACTCAATCTGTCCAGTTTCTAGAATCTATTTTCTTATTGAATGTACAGTTTTGAGCAAAAACTGGGTCTCTGCATTCTTAGCAGGGCCAAATTTTAAACTTAACAAGATGCAGAGCCCAATTCTGTAATCTTAGGTTGGTAAAACAGGATATTTGGATCCAGGATTTCTGTTTGCTTAGTCCCCTTAATTTATGAAGTTTCTTCCAACAAATCTATTCAGAGTAACACTTTATTTTAAGTGGGATGAAAGATCCAACAGACTTACCCAGCTTTATTTAGTAGAGTGATGTGTTAATATGTTACCAGTAAAAACATAAATACTTCATAATATCAAAGTCAGGGGAGAGAACACAACCACAGAGCTTCCTTTAAATCAATTAAGATATTTATTTGATAGCTGTGAACTGCTTCATACTGCTTCAAACATGATTGTTTTCCTGTTCCCTTCCAAATAATTCCTCTGGTTTCTTGTTATACAGTCAATTGTTAGCAAGTTTATAATACAATATAAAGCAATATCCAAATGAATGACATTTGAGGAACAAAATTAACTTATCCCTGCCAATTTACAGACTGGATACTGTCATACTGTCAACCTTGGTGCTTTCATTAATGAAAGACTTTAATAAAGGCATTTTGCAGCCTGGTCTGGCGACAAATTCGATATTACCAGCTGTGGCTTGTTAAAATGGTATTAAGTAGAGATGGTTGGCAGAGCATTTCCAGAAGGAAAAATTATATGTATTATATATGGCTCAACTGTAAGGTGGAGTAAATAGCTGTCACTCAGGGAACAACAGCAATTTTCTTATTTCTCCCTAACTGCTGATTCTCTTCAGTGATTAATTGAAGAGAATTTTAACCTTTTTGTGTTTTACTCTTGCTTTTATCATACATGGATGATTCTTGAGGTTTTTTTTCTCTTGCATTTTCGGGTGATGTACAGCAACAGATCAATAGGGTGAATAAAGGAGTATGGTGCTATTATCCATAATGACAGCTGTGTTTTAATTCAGGCAACATTTTCCCTTCTCATTTCCAGAACATCTGGTGCTCTTTTCCAGCTGCCCTCTAAAGGCAGATTTTTTTAACCTTTCTGGTTTATCATCTTTATCACTCACTGTGCAACCCTGTTGGCTGAATTCACAAATGGAGTAAGTGTGGCACAGTCTATAGGGCAGAATCATGGAAGGTTGAGGCTGGAAAAGGTTTCTGCAATACCTAATTTTGAAGTTAATGTCATTCTTCTGCATTGGCATATTTTTCTTCCTGGTCAAATATATAAAAATGTAAATGATTTCATTTTAATCAGTGTTCCACTGTTGACCTAAAACTTTCAATTACAAAAATCCCACATATTAAGCAATTTCCTTTTGCTTGTGTTTGGAAAAGAAGAATTCAGTTTGGCCACTCTACTTTCTCTAGAAGGACTCACAAAGAGAAAAATCACTTTCTTCCATTGAAACTTTGCTTAAACAAAGGCAAATGAAGAATTCAGAGAACTGTAATTTTTGGGATTAACCTGCTTTCCAAAATTCTGTGTTTGACTAAGCAAGAGGGTGGATTTTTTGTTTGGCCCTGATGTTCCTTAAATTTTCTCAGGTTGTTTATGAAGTCAGGGTGATTATTGGAATGTACATATTTGGTGTTTAACCACAGGACTCCGACCCTGCATGCTGTATTTATATATTTATATAAAATGCATATGTGTGTAGACACATTTCAGAGGTGCACAGCAATGACTACAGGCTTGCACAACACATCCAGACTGCCATCAACTCCCTTTTTGGTCAGTGCTGTTGACTTTGTAGGTGATTTTTCTCCCATTTTAATCTATAAATTGCTGCTGTGAGTTGTTCTCCCTGTCATTAGAAAATCTGCTTTTCCATCCAAAAACGTCCTTTGCATTGCTGCTCTTCCACACTTTATTTCCCTGCCATGTTTCCATCTGCCTCATATTCCTGAAGAACAGGTGGAAAACATGGCATAAATATTTATACACATTCTGTTAAAGAGTTGAAGTGACTGGTAAAACATTTGCACAATTTTGCCAGGCTGTTATTTTAGTAATATTTAGCTTGAGCTGCAGTTTAAGCCGAGTCTTTGTAAGCTCAAGCTCATCCCTCAGCAGTGCCATGGAGCCTTGTAAGCACACACTAAAACATTTCCCTTTCCTGTACCCCTGCCTGACCCTGGGCACACTGAAGCTGACAGAAATTCTCCCATCAAAGTGGGAAAGGAATTTTGATAAGGCCAACCCTCCTGGGAGATTGCAGAGGGAAAAAAGGACCCTTGGAGGAAGCGTGGGTTAAACTGATCATGTACATGGCAAGTTATGCTTTATTCAATGTGTTTTTAGGGAAAATTTTGAAAGTGAACTTGGAAAATAGGATTTTCATCAAGGTTCAAACAGCTTCAGAAGGTTTTCATTTCTACAAAGCATGGACGAAACTATTAAGCTTACATTTCCAATTGAGCTTGAGAATGGATTTGATAATAGGAATCTGTTCAACAATGAAGTCCAGAAATTGAAAGTAGTAGTGATCCCTATAATCCAATAACATGTGTCTTAATATATTTTTTACTTATTAGAATTGAAAAAGAAAAGCAGTGTAGATGTAGCTGAGCTTGGCTACAACTTGAATTAAGGGGCTATATTAATTTAATAGAATTCATGTTCAAGCCTGATTTACATTATATTACAAGTATTTCATGATAATAGAAGTGATGAAAGCTGGTTTCCTATAAATAAAAATTCCCTGCAACAACCCCAGGTGCTCTTATCAATGATAGCTCTTTTTGCACAGTGACCCCAAATAATCCCCTCAGCACCATGGGGTTATTTTCTGCCTCCTGATATTTCAGACTGGGATAAGAGGGAGCAAATCCTGGAGCTGCAGCTGACCTGATCAGGCAATGAATATACATGTGAAAAATGGAAATTCTTCCTTCCTTTCTGTCTCTGCCAGTGCCAAAAGGTCTTCTCACTCTGCATTGCTCCAGTTTTTGTGGAACTTCTAGGAACTTTGCATGTTGGATGTTTTTAAATCAAATTTGGTCAAAACTAGCCAGAAGGGTTAAGTTGGATCAGTCAAATGTTATCTTTTTCAGGAGATTAGACTGAGAAATCAGATGTTTAGCAAAACAGCCTTTCCTCAACAGGTCCTTTTCTACTTGACATAGAAGCCCAAAATGTTCCTGAATAAATGTTCCTGAAGAAGCTCTTGTAGGGTTGGAATAAAGGTTAAATCAGACTCATGGAAAAGCCAAATTCTGCAATGGGCAACTTGCTAATTGTGTAAAAGCAAATCTGTAAGGATCTGTATGAATTTCATACAGCAAAATGGGCAATGCAAAGCATCTTGAAAGTGTGTAAACAGGAAAATAGAAGGAATCGACTTCCTCCAGTATCACTGTGCTGTTGGGCAAACCTGAATTTGCTAAAGGTTACTGGAAAAAAACTTAACTTGAATTAATAGAATTTATTATGCATGGATTATTTTTTCAAATTCCTATACTATCATTACTGCATTAAGTAATTTTCTCATGAGAATCCTAATTGTTAATAAATCATATTCATTTTTCTTAAAAAAATTCCAATGCAATAATGACACAATAATGCTTCAGAAAAAAAAAAGAATAATTATCTGTTAATGAGAAATCTTATAAACTTCATATTGTTTCCTTTTGGGCATGACTGATGAAGGATGTTCTTTGTAAGTACTAGAAAATTATTTTGTAAATAACAGAAAATTGATGATATTTATTTCCCCAAGATTCCACAGAGATTGGTGATTCCAAACTCTTCATCCAAGGAGATTCAGATGTGGTTCAGAGTCACCTGCTGGGAGCTCAGGATTGCTGCTGCTGTTTGCACCCAGCAGCTCCTTTTCTCATGTACTAGAAAACCATCTTTGACCACATTTTTCATCTTGAAAACTCCCATCCTGAGCAGCCTTTTAATTCTGGGAACAAATGAAGCACATGTTCCCTGGTGATGACTTATGTGTGTGCATAGGTGCTCATCATTTATGGAGATGGAGACAGGTACAACCCAGTCCAGTGCAGCAGAGCCAAGAACAAAAGATAAACTCTTCTTCACTGCCTTTTCAAAACAACTACTTTCTAAAATTCTTATTGGACATCAGAGTTAATTAGATTTTTAGAATTAGACAGAATTTTTCTCCTCATCTTTTAAAATCAAAGACTAGAGGGAAAATACAGCTCAGCTGTCATTTTTTGTCCTTGATTCTCTCAAGGAGGGACTCCCTGTTGCTTGTGTAATGAACCATGGGGACCCTCCTGCAGCAGCTTTCAAAGAAATTATTATGTTGAAGAGAGAGAGAAATTATCTCATTGCACATAATTTAGGAACAGGGCCTGCCATTTGTTTCAGTCATGAATTTACAGTCAGGAGATTTTGAGTTTCATAGATCTGGGTGACAATCAAATACCTGGCAAACTGTTCATGCAAACAGTTTTACTTCTATTGCAAGTTCAAAAAGACTGTAAGAGGATTCTTCAAAATCCCCAACCTCCCTCAAAAAAGTGAAATTCCTGTCAAAGTGGAAGAGAAAACGATAAACTACCAGTAAATATTTCAATTCTTTTAGAAAGAAGGGAGGCTGTGCCACACTGCAGATATTCTCAGTGGAGGAAGGGACAGGAATATGATGGAGTATCTCAAAATGAAGTGTCAAAAGAAACGGATTCAGAGCAACAGAGAAAAAATATTATAAAATAGGAAAGAGCAAGTTTGTGGAACTCAAACTGGGAATTAACTCCTGACTGAGGCACTTAGCTGCTGCTGCACCTTGGCTTCTCTGGAATGTGGGGTCACATCCTTCTCATTCTGTTTAAAAACCTCCCTAAAAATCCTTGAGAAACATGAGGAACTACAGCCCACTGAATCCCATTCCTGCTCCAGGCAGTCACTGGAACAGATAAACTCTGGAAGATCATGCAGTGAACAGTCAACATGGATCTTTCTAAGGCAATTCATATTTCCTAAATGTATTGAGATCTGTGGAGAAGCTGAAGGTGTAGATAAATCTGATCAATAAACCATACTTGGGTTTCTCTACTGAGAGAAATGCTTCCTTCTGCTAAAAAATGATTGAAACATCAGTGTGGAAACAGATTTCCATAGGGAAGGTTTTGCCAGTAGATATTTCAAGGATTTATACAGTGATTTGTGTTTAACACAACAGAAATTATCTGGAAAAGGAGACGTTGCAGTGACAGAGTTTGCAGATCATCCAAAATGAGTCATGAGACTGACAAGGATGGAAAGATTAGAGTGCTGCAGAGTGATTTAACAACACTGAGGGTTAGAACTGGTTGATAATTTTTGTCAAGCATTGTGATATTCTGTGTATTGTCACAAGATGTGGAGGCCAAAAGGAAAGGGTGTCCTTGCTGTCGTGCTGGCACAGGATGACATTGATCACACTACAGGGAGAACCCAGGGGCAGATGTGCCCAGGAATGACCCCCAACCATTCCTCTGTAATTTTTGGTTCATCTTGGAATTATTTGCACTGCTCTTTGTAAAGAAAACACACTGCAGGAACATTGCAGGGTGGCTGCACAAATAGTTACTTTGCAGTCCTGTAATTCCACAAGCCATGTCTAGGTCAAGCTCTTGTTCCTCTAAACACAATTTCTATCATTCAAATGTGTCTGGAAAGCAGAGAGAAGGGCTGAGGAATGTCTGACTCATTATTTGTCTTCAAATATTGCCTTATTATTTAAAGAGTCATTCTGCATTTCAAAAGCATGTAGGCAATGGTAGAAACAAAAAGCCATTTCTGACAGCAGTGAGATTTAAGTTACCAAGACCCAGATTTGCAGTGAATTTAGGTGTCTCATTTCCTTTGTCACGATGGTGTGTGTAATCTGCAGTTAAAATGGAATTAAAGTTACTTCTTCTGGCATTTCTGATAATTTGGGCATCTCCAGTTCTCCAGTAAAGGGGATTTTATAATGCCTACTACTGGGTTTTAGTTTGGTTCCTTGCTGCTGTCCCTCTGGCACGTCCCTTGTTTGTCCAACATGCAGGAATTGTCCTGGAGGTTGGGATAATTTGAACTTGGAGTTTTTAATTGGGTGGTTTCAGGCTTCCTCTCCAAGATACTGCAGAAGGGCTAAATTTAGCAACTAAACTTTCTAATATAATTTTCTCCAATATTTATTTTTCTGTAGGTTTAGTTTAATGCTGATATAGTGTGCTGTCAATTGGAAATCCCCAGTGATAGATGTAGAGAAGCAGTCCTAATTGATGAGAGATCTGTTTTCTTGCCCATTGATTTCTCTGGCTGAAATTGAAATGAATGATTTGCAGTTGAAATGACTTGACTATTCTTTCTAAAGATCAATTTCAAAGCCATCTCTGCTCTTCATATTAGCTGGGAAATCCTGGGACTGTTTTAAGATCTTTCTGTATTCTAAACACATTAAGTGTAACCATAGAAACATACTTATTAAGGTGATTTTAATTATTAATAAACTTGGTAGACGTTGCTAAATAATTTTGTACCTCCACAATGGGTTGTTGACTGATTTACATTTCAAAAAAGTTACTAATTCCATTAAATATTTTTTTACTTCTATTTGAGAATTGTGATCATATGCCTGCAGCCTTAACTTCTGGTAAAAATTAAACAACAGTACCTGATCCTGGGGAAAGTAACTTGCTTCATTAATCTAAAGGCTCTTTTTGCCTCATTAATTATTGCTGCAGTTTTACCTGCATTTCCCTTAAATTAGAGGAGAGAAAGGCATTATTTTAAGTTTATTGCTGAATTCTTTGTGAGGATGGGTGCGCTCTTGTACCTTCTTTATAGCTGTCAGCATATTATTATTCTCCATATCTTTCTATTTCCATATGAGACTTGCTAATATATCAGAGAAGTCCTTTTTACATGAAAATATGTAGTAGATTTGTAGTAAAACAGGTTCAGTAGTGTATATAATGTAATATTTGTTATCTTTGGATGTTTTAGTCTTATTATAACTGCAGTTAAATATAGGGAGACAGCAATTAATTACACCAGAAATAGCTGTTAATGCTTTCATTTGTTTTGGGTAAGGGAACTGCAGTAATGAACAGGTTGATAATTTCTGTCAAGCATTGAGATATTGTGTGTGTTGTCACAAGATGCAGAGGCCAAAGGGTGTCCTTGGGAGAGGGATCTGAGCCTGTGTGGATGGTGAGAAAGGACTGGGCTGTTTGTTACCACTGAGCTGAGGCCATGTCTGTGAAACAGGAGAATTTGGATTCACACCGATGGAATTGAAGTCAAATATGGCCATGGGGATTATGGATTATCACTTAATAATGCCACTAGCAGCAAGGAGTGCTTAGCATGAGGTGTAAACACCATGGAATGGAGTCCTGGGGTGTTTTTTGGGTGTGCCTTCCCTTTCCCCTCCACTGGCAGCGTGTCAGTGCCTTGGTGGGGCTGCAAACCCAGGCCCCAGTGGTGGCTGGGGCTGTTCCAGAGCCAGAGCCAAGGCCCAGGGGGGCTGTGGCTCCAATACTGCAGCACAGTCCAGCTGGATCCTCTCTCTGCACACTGGAGGGCAGCAGGGACTGGCTGGGTATTTGCATTTTGCCAGTTTAAAATGGCACTGCAGACCTGTGTTTGTGTCTGACTCCTGTTTTAGCTCTGTCACTGTAGGAGAGATGAATGTTCATCAACACCATGGGATAAAGGGCCCTGAATTGAGGGGCACACCAAGGAGACACCACACAAGGATGCTCTGGCACCAGGATCTCTCCTGGGGTGGATCCAGCTCCCAGACCTGCTCCAGAGCACATCAGTGGGGATTTTTCTCTTGGAAGCCAACACATCCCTTAGAATGGCAGCACTGGAGGATGTCAGATTCATTCCCATTAAACAGCATTAACTGCTCTTTTTAAGTCAGGTTCAAATTGCTTAAGCCTGTTCTGGTAGATGGAACAGAACCTCCATCACTCCTGAGCTCATTTAAATAAAAATCTTATTGTTACAAAAGATTCTAACATTTAGAATACTTTATAAAAATATCCCCTTTTTCTTTTTTGCTCTGGTTTATTCAGTGTGAATTTTACTTCTTGAATGTCTTGCTCTATTCCTTTATTTTCTTCAATCTCAGCTAAGTATTAAAATGATTTTTTTTCCACACTATTAGCTGCATTTACATTCTGCAAGATAAAGAACACCATAGCCATTATCCACCAATCCTATGTATGTAACACTTTAGTAATTTAACAGCTCAAACTTTCACAAAATCTTACTATTAGCTTTAAATAGTATTTTTTGACTTTGAACAGTGTTATGGCAAAGCAATTGTATGTGACTGGAAACCATCTAATTTTGTCAGAGTTAGGAAAGATAAAGCTGCTAGAGGCAGTGGAAAAACATCTTGTATTTAGCCACAAGTAGATTAAAAATCTCAGCAATTTTTTGGTTTTAATTGTATAAAAACAGTAATTAAGATTAAAGTCATGATAAATGATAAATTCAGAGGCTGATATTAGCTTGCAAGTTTATGAAATGCAGTGTTAAAAACAAATTTCTATTGCCTACAATTTTTTCTTGGCCTCAGGCCACCATTGGGCAAAATCAAACCTTTTCTTATAGAACCTTGTGTGCATTTAGCCTCTGGTTCCTTCCTTTAAAAAGTAAATTTTATTCCATTAATTCAAGAACAGATTTTATGTTCTTAGTGTGTTATAAGGGTTCCTCAACATTATTATTTTAATTCTTAATAGTTGTTGATAGAAGCCACCAACTATTACATTCTGGACTCAATATGGAACATTTCTTTCCTGCAGTCTTAGATGTCAGGAAATACTGTTTTTTACGGTATATTTATTAGGAAAAGACTTAAGTTGGACTTTGATGGACTGGTTTTCACAGAACATTGAAAAACACAGCTGCATATGGGATAAAAACAGAGCTAAGTGACCAAAATGAAATTTTTTTGAAGCTGCATTTAAAAATTTTATTTATTTACCCATTTATTTATTGATTTATTTATTTTGTTGGTGATGTGTAAGATAACAGTACCACACTTTAGGCAGCTTAGAAAGTTATTTTCTAACAAGAATGCAGTACAGATTGTTGTGGTAACAGTTTCAGTCTAGAGCTTCCCATAAAATTCATCCTTGACTTTGGAAGTGTTTCATATTTTAAAAGAGCATTTATATTTTAAGCCCATATTTAATAATTATTGGTTAAAACATCCAGAGATTGTCATTTGTAGTCTTTAAGGAACCAATTTACTGAAGCCTTAACTAAGCTTGCATTTCTGGCTTTAATTTTTTTGTTGGAATCCTCCACCAGAGTGGGCAATGCTGCCATTGGAATGATGTGGAGAATCCTTGCCCCACATTATTAAACTGCAGTTTTATTTGTTGCTTAGTGAAATTTGATGAAAAGATCTGTATTTATCATTGCATTTTGAAAACCAGCAAAATATTTTGAAGAACATTTTTGTGTCACCTGACTCAAAGGCGTTTTTTCTTCTGATGGCCAACACGACACTGATTTGGCTGAATTCTGAAATAAGGCTTCTTAAAAGAGATTGCTTCAAACTTGAAACACAGTGTAATTGATGCTCAGCATTCTGTGGATTATTTGTTATTTATTCTCAGAGATACCAGGAAATCTTACTTATACTCTTGAAATAATCTGCTGGAGCTCAAAGCCAGCAGCTGTGCAGCTCTTTCCAATGCCCTTGTAATCCCCTCAACGTTTCAGATTATTTCTGTAGGAGATTTTTAGCTTTATGTGGAGTTTTTTATTCTAAATGAGTGCTGAGATTAAATCAGGTTGACATTTGTTTGGAGCAGAGAAAATCAGTGGCAACTGGTTCACTTAAGATAACACTGTGAGAGCTTTCACTATGTAGCAAGGGTAGTTTAAGTTTTTCCTATTCCAAATTTGGCCTTTTTCCACAGTTTTTCCAGGTATAGATGCCAACCTTTACACACAAATGCAAATGTTTGTGCAGAAATATTGATACAAATATCTGTGTCAGTAGGAGATGAGACTAAAACAAAGACACCCTCACTTGGAACAGCAACAACTTTTGGCTTGCTGAGTCACAAAATGTAGATGCTCTCTGCATTTAAATTTTATGGCTCAGCTTCCAGGATTTTTGAGGAAGGAAATTATAAAATTTGCATGAATTATCACACTAACCTAGAGCAGCTCTTTTCTGCATAAATTCAGGTTGGGTAATTGGTGTTGTTGCAAAATTGAATTAAATAGTTTTGCAAGTCCAGAATTAGGTATACAGAGTTATCTTGATGTGAGTAAACAGGAATAATTTTGTTATTGTCTACAATTTTGTTGGAGAGAGCCCTTACAAAGGCACAAGCAGGGCAGAGCTGTTTGCAGAGGATACACAAAATAAATCCCTGGTGTGCAGCAGTGACAGGAACCACCCTGACCCCACAGTGCCTGCCTGCACTTTGTGATTGCACTTCATCCATTCCTGTGCTTTTAGAAATGCATCTGTACTTTTAAAAGTTCACTCCAAAGACTTCCTGTACTTTTGTGAATACCTGGGAAGGAGCAGATGTTCTGTGTTTTGAGTTACTGCATGTTTGGCATGGTGGATTTTGGGGTACAGGCTGCTCATATTCAAATTTCCATTTTGGGATAAAACTGCCATTGAAGAAGTGGCAAAACCTGCAGTGAAAGTGTCAGGATCAGAGATCCACCCTTCATTTTCTTCTCACTACTCAAGTAAGGATTCCTCTTCATGAACTGAGTGCTGGGCTTTACTACAACCAAGCAGAAGTCCCTTGGTAGATAATTCATTTGTTGTTTTTTGAATCTCTTTTCAGTGCTAGTATGCTTAGGGTTTTTCCTAATACAGTAGATTAATATAATATTAATAAAATTGTCAGGTTTAGATTTAAAAAATACATCAATGCTAACATTTAGTCACTGTAGACTGCTTTTTTTTCAAATTAGAAGCTGTCAAATTTATCAAGGTGTGATTAAAACTTTGTTTTGAGTAACATTGTCAGAGGTTTCTGCCATGTGGTCCTGCTAGCTCTTCAAACACAGTCACATGTGGAATTGCTAACCTATTGCCATAGGTTTTCCAATTTTTGATCAGGTTTGCAATGGTATTGATAATTTAAGCACCAACATGAAGAAAACACAAATTACATTTAAAATAATAACTTTAAGTTACATTTCTGCCTACAATTTTTAAAGAGTTGTGACTACTCATGGCTATTTTGAATTTACCTCTGATGGTTTTGCATGAAAACTGAGGTGGATCCACTGCTAAAAATTGAAATGAGTGTAGACAACCAAAATTAAAATCTTAATTAAAATTTTTAAAAAGTTATAGCTACTAATAGAAGTATTCAGTGCTTCATCATACTGAAATGTTTGAAAATTTTAAATATCCCAGATAACTGTCAAACACAGCTGCCATCTGCCCTTGGCAGAAGCACCAGCATCTGCTGAGATGCAGACCTGTGACCTCTAGATAAGTTTCTATACACAGAAAAATATTTATCTTCCTCCTATGACCTTCCATGAACAAGACATGAGCCATGGATTTGTTTCCTAGGGAACTAGTGACTGAGGAAAATCTATAATTAGATCTGTGGGTTGTTTGCTACAAGTGGGAATTGGGTGCTAAGCAGGTTCTTAAAGTATCCACAAGTATCAGACAGACTTCATGTAATCGAACCAAATTTAGAAAAAATACCCTTCATCATGGTATTTCTTTTTTAATATCTTCAATTATAAAAATTAAGTACTTTTGATAGGGTACTTATTCCTCTAAGTTCATTTTAATTGCAAAATATTTTTACATTCGAGGCTCATCAGGTTGCTAGCTAAAGCAAAAATAAAATTAGTCAAAATCTTCCAGGAAATTTCTGCAGCTTCAGCTGAGTCTTAACTTTCAGAGCATTTTAGGTGAAACATTCTCATCAGCTCCATTTTCTCACCTTACTACTCCCATTCAGCTCCTCAGGTCGGCTCTGCAACTTCAGAGTTTTATTCTGCAATTCCAATTACTCTGCCCAGCTGGAGGGTCCCACTTCATCCAGGCCTTGCTTCCTTTCTTTGCTGCGTGCACGGATCTGAAGATGACATTTGTAGCTGGGTCCCAGGGGCAGCAAAAGTGGCTGCAGGGAGAGAAGCAGCCAGGGTTTGGTGTTCCCCAGCCAAGGCAGGGTTTGTACCCCCAGCCCTCACCTGCAGATTATCCCAGCTCCAACGCTGCCCTGCTGCCCAGCCCAGGGCCAGGTCAGTGCCCTCTGCTTCTCTGGGCGCTGCACAAGAGGCTCTCAGTAATGAATTCAGATTTGGATCTTATTCAGAATAAATTGCACTGTGAAATACCTGGCAAGAGGTGCTGCAGTTTGGGTCTGTTCTCCTCTTTTCTCTCATTTCTTCCAGATTTAGCTACACCTGTGTATTACACATTGTGTATTGCACATTGTGTGTTTTGTCCTAAGTGCTGAATTGCTGCAATTCCAAATCATCCAATGTGGCAATGTTGCCTCTTAATTTCTGCCTTTTTAGATCTGTGAAAAGCTTTCAGTAAAGCTCCTCTATAAATCCAAATAATCCCTTGGTTTGTTTGTTTGTTTTTAAGGGGACCTTTTAAGTTCTTTTTTTAATATTGTCAATCACAGGCAGGTTTTCCCTACCAGAGCCCAGCTGGGAGCTGCTCCGTCTGGCTGTCACTCAGCAGAGAGTGGTGCTCCAATCCCTCCAAGTGACAGGGCTTGCAAGTCACTTAAATAGCAAATCAAATTTGGTGCTGAAATGGCTCCTGAAAGGCCAGGCCAGGCAGTGGAACAGCCAGGCCTCCTGTAACAAGGAGCATTTCTAAATCCTTCCCTTTGAGGCCACAAAAAGCTGTGCTTGTGCCCTCTGTGCTGCAGGGAGGTGGTGCTGTGTACAGAATCCTGAGTCTGCAGATATAGCTGTGAAACAGACTGCTAGCAACAGGGAGAGGGGAAATTATTTGTAATGAATCTTCTTGCTCTTTATAAATTAGGAGTAAAAGGAAGCTGAGGAATTACCTGCTACAAAAGCTAATGCACATCTTGATGTGTTTATTGAATTACTTTGCTTCGATCTCTGAGCAAATGCTCATTGTTAGCTATTTATATTGGTTAAATCTTCAAATTTAAATCCCTGCAACTGCTGGAAAGGGTTCTTCAGGGAGAATCTGTGTACAACTACAATAATGAACCTGGGGCTGAAGGGATCCACCAGTGCCCAGGGCTCCCACATGTATAAATTCATTTTGCTTCACTCAAACACCTGTGCATCCTGCTACAAAGTTGATCTGAATTTTGCAAACATTTATGTGTAATTATGATAACAAGCCATTATGTTGAGAAGATATTTTTTGGTTGAATATCAAATATCCTATTTGTTTTGATTATTCTAAAAAGATCTGGGAAATGGAGCCCTGGTGGTGAAACAACTTCACTGGTTTTTAATATATTGTGTCATTTTCATACATTGAGGTGCTCTGTTGAAACATTTGCCTCTCAAATTTATGAACCTTGTCAAATTTCAGATTTGCAGTTGTTTCTACTTAGTAAAACATTGTGTTTTCACTGATGTAACAATAGAATAGTTGATATAGTACATTTTAAAGGAAGTAGAGCCCCAGTCCAAAAGAATCCTTCAATGTTTCACCCATTTTTTGAGCAGTGCAAGTTCTATTTCCTTCATGTACATGAAGTGCTCAGTGTGGTGCTGGATCAGAGCATTCACAGTTTTGTCTCAATGCCTTCAGGCGAGGAACATTGGTACCATTTGCAGCCCCTAATCAATCTTACAAAAATGCATCAACAATGTGCTAAACCCACTTGAATTCTCCCAGCCTTGTTCCTAAATCTGACACTTCCTGAAATGTTTTGCATGACAAAGCTCAGAGTTAAAATGCTAAAAAGGACCCTCTTGAGAATATCAGTGTGTTTTGGTTTTTTTATTTTATTTTCATAATTAATTTAATTTCAATGCCTGACATTTTTTATTCCCATGTTCCTTCTCTGAAAGTTGATATAAAAGTTTTCATGTTCAAGGTATTAGTATACCCCATGCTGAGTATTTCAGAATTTTAGGCAGGTATGAAAACACTTCAGTTTACAGATGCACTATTGTAATAATACACATGTTCTTTTTTTTCTGTAATTCTTAAGAGAATAAGGGCAAAACAATGTGACTAAGAAGTAATTGCTACTCTTGTAATAAGAGTTTTGCCCAGTGCCACTGAGGTTTAAATGTGTATGAAGATGTAAGAATAAATAACAAATAATCCACAGAATCCAAACTTTGTTAAAAGATTAATTACCCTGTATTTCAAGTTCTAAGTAATCTCTTTGACTGAGAAGCATTCAGCCAAATCTTTACCTAAAGTACAAAATTCAGATATTTTGTAGTAATGTGTTTCACCCAGGACCTGAAGTAGGAAATTGGTCCTTAAAGTTTAAAATAACTGAATTATGGCTTTCTCAGCTGGGTCAAACCCAGTCTGCTGTCTATGTACATCTCTTTTCCCTGGGAGATCTGTAGATGAGCATTGTTATTTGGACTGTCAACAGCACCAAGCAAAGTGTCAGGAGCTGATGGCACAGAAAGAATGTCTGAGGTACCAAATGTGGTTTTTCCCAGCCCTGCTTCCCCCAGCACTCAAACTCCTCACCCCAGCCTGTGTTCCCTTGCCTTGGCTGTCCCAGAGCTGGGGCTGTGTTGTGCATTCCCTTTCCATCCTGTGCCTGTGCATTCTGGAAATCTCCTCCAGCTGCAAGCTAGAGGTATCAGGGTCTGAGTGGGAGATTGACTGGGAAATTCACCTTCTCAGGAAAGCTCTTTGGGATGGACACATCTCCAAGAAAAAAACATTGCAAACCTTGCCTCTTCCATGGACTGGAGATTGAAAGCTGGTCTGGAAATGGTTTGAAATTTAGGACTGTGATATCTCCTGAATCATTGCTTTCCATAAACACCTTTAATTGCTGAGGTTTTACTTGAATTTCCCAAATATTGTTCATTCTTGTCTCCATCAACTTCTTTTGGATTACATCCTGAGAGGGCACCTGCCCAGATGTGCTTTGATTGATAACAGAGTGAAGTTAATGGTCCATTATGCAAACAAGAAAAAGTGGGGCCTGAAAAATATCCTGGACTGGGTTTATCCCTAATGGTCACCAGGAAAGGACACAATCACTTAGAGAAGCTTTAGAATTCCTGTTAATTTTTTGGGAATTAATCCACTGGATCTCCTTCCTGTCACCTGCACAGGGAGTGGATCTGGAGAAAGTTCTAATCAGAGAGAAAGCCAGGGTCAGGTTTGGCCAATATCTGCCTTCATCAAAGAGCACAAATTGCCTCCACTTCATCTGACATTTCTTTAAAGAAGCCAGAGGTGCTAATTTTTACATAATAAATTATTAAAGTCAGCAAAGTATATAAATTCCTTTCTAGCCACAGGTTTTGTATGTTTAGCTTGCAGTAATGAAGAAGTTTCTGTTGGTTAATGCTTTCGAATAACGATGGGAATATTTTGCATTTGTTTTGGTTGAAAGAGAATTTGAGTCAGTGTGGAGCAGATGGAGCCTCTGACTGTAAAGAGTAATTTTCAGTATGGCAGGACAGGAAGTGTCTGTTTATTTAAACAATATCTGAACAATGAGCCTAAACCATTGTTTTGCTCTTGTGGAGCAAAGTGATTTGAGGGAAAAAATAGTTCACCTTTAAATATTCCATGAATAAATTTGCCTCCTAAGAGGTTAGAGGAAGCAGGAAATCCCAGAACCAAACAACCCTACAAAAACCAAAAAAACCCAAAAAACCAAAAAACCCAAACAAAAAGCAAACACTCAAACAAAACGGAAAACAAACAACAACAAAAAACCCCAAAAACCCAACCCACCAAACAAAAAGAAAAAAAACCCAAACAAAAGCAAAAAATATAAGGGAGACACTCTAATACTCTGATATGAAAGAACTGGGACATGAATCAAATATTCCTCTCTGGGGGTGGGATTAATTTTCCAATTAAAAAGTGAAAATATTATGATGCACCTATAATTCACCTGGCATCAAGAACTAAGAAATTATGGGAGTGGTTGAGGCAAACACTTCCTAAAGAGCAAAACTGATGGCTTGAGGATGGTGCTGCTTAGGACAGATTTCTGGCACTGCACAACTGTGAATTCTCTCTCTCTCAGGGCACCGTGGGTTTTTTGTGCTTCTATTTCTCCTCTTCTCTTGAGAGCACTCTGATTTACCTTTGTGCTAAACCCGTGACAACAGGGGGACCACATTGCTGAGCTGAGTTTGGCTCTGAGGGATCCATAATGCCAGCCCAAAAACAGCCCTGGGGAAATCCGTGCTGGCCATGGCTCAGCAGCCATGGGCTCCTGGCAGCTCCCAGGTGCTCTGGGTGCTCAGAAGGGTCTCACAGAGCCTTTTGCTGAGCTCTCGTGGGTGCTGTGCCTGTAGGATGGATCACTCCAATTCCCAATTATCCTCCAAAGAGCCCGTGAGATGGGGAAGTGAGGGGTTGGCTGAGTGTCCATGCAGTGCTGTCCGTGTGTCCTGCATGGGGCACAGCCTCCCCAGCCCGTGTTGTGGTGGGATGCTCAGCTGGTGTCTGTTCTGAGCCACCTGCCCACAGAGTGTCCTGTGAGCTCAGAGCAAGGGAGAATGGAACAGGCAGAAATGGGATGAAGCATTCCTGCTGGGTGAAGTATTCCTGCCTTATCCATGTTCCCAATGGGTGGCTGGTGGGGTCCTGTGCTGCCTTAAAAACCATTTCCTAAGAATGCAAACCTTTATCTGCAACACGTAGCCACTGCCATATGGTGCACAAGTTTTCAGTATTAGAAACTGCATTGGAGTTCCTGAAGCTGTGAAAAAATTATGGAAATATGTGTGTCTGACTGGGCTCCAGGTAGCAGTGACTGTGGGATTTCATTTATGTGTTTTCAAAAAGTAAAAATGAAATCCCAAAGTAAACATTGCAGCAGAAATAGGCTGGCCTTGTTTTATCTCCACCAGGATATTGGGAAAGCATTGTTCTGCAAATACATTGTGAGCTAGGAAATTTTCCTGTGAACAGGGCTGTGCTTGTGCCAGTGCTCCAAATCTCAGCCTCGCCAGAGGAGATGTCAGACAATCCTCCTGTTTTCTTCCTTGCTCTTGCTGAAGCACCAAACCATATGGCAAATGAAGCCTGATTTTTATTAAACTTTTCATTGTACTGAGCTCCGTGTGAACTGGGAAATGCACTTTCTTTGAACTATGCAGCCATTATATAAGCATCTTAATTAGGAGCCGGTGATGTTCTCGCTGACATTCCTGGGAGTTCGCGGCTCCCTCTTGTGGCTAATTAAGCTTTTTTAAGGAACCCTCTGAAAATGGCTTTTTGTGAGCCGCCCTCAGCTCCTGGGCAAACGCGGCCGCAGTGCCCCGAGCTGGGCTGGGCTCTGTGTCACAAAACCAGCCTGAAGGGGCTGTGCAGAAAACTGATAAAGGATAAAATGATAAAAGGAAAAGTTCTGCAAAGGGGTGCGCTGTGAATGTGACAGATCCCTGAAGTCTCAAAAAAGCTGAGTGAGCTCATCCAGCTGTTTAGGAAACCTCTGTTCTCTGGTCACTCTGCCTCCCATGCATGGTGAAGAAGGGTTTGCAGCTGGAGTTGGGATGAGATGTGGGATGTGCCAGCTCCAAGGAGCACAGACCTGTCAGGCACCACATTGGGATGCCTCACCATCAAATTCAAGGAGAAGAACTTTGCCAGATTTGATGTTGAGAAGAAATTTTCCCACTGGTTGGGTTTGCAGGGACCACTATTATCATCGTTATTTATCTCATTATTATTATTATTATTATTAGTAGTATCATTATTATTGTTATTATTATTATTATTATTATTATTATTATTATTATTATTATTATTATTATTATGACATTCTTGCTTTTCTATCTAATGCGGTGAAAAATTTTCATATGAATATCTGGGGTTTTTTTTGCAAATTCCCTTTCAGAGCCCAATATTTGTTTTTCTTTCTTATTGTGGGTTGTTACAACTGGGGCATTGTGTTTATACTGCATATTAAATTTGCCATAAACAGGTAATGTTTGGTGGCTCTGGTGGGAATGGCTGTGTATAAACACCTCTGAGTTAGATTTTGTGCTGGCCTGGGGCTGATTTAAACCTTTCAAGCCACTGTTCTTATATGAGAAGGTGCACTTGCCTCATAAGAACTCTCAGACATCAGGGCAGAAAAGAATCAATTCATCTTTTCCCTACAAAAATGAGAAGTGGTCATGACATTGCAAAATCTCAAGCATAGCTTTATGTTAAGAAAAACCCTTATTTTTAGGCTTGATGTAAAAATACCAGAAATTGGTCCAAAAATGACCTGAGCAGCAGGTAACTTTTCAGCAGGAGCCACTAAGATCGAGTTTCATCACCAAACCAGAAGTCTCAAAGTGACTTTGCCCCTTTGTCACCTGCAGTGTTGTCAGCCTCTGTGTTTTGCCATGACTTACTCAAAAACACACAGGAAGGAAACTTCAGCCATGCGTGTTTCTGAGTGTTGGAAGGAGGGAGAAAAAAAAGAGGTGGAACAGGTTTTACTTTGAAATCTCTCCCTTCCCCAAAGGGTTTGCAAACAAAACTTTATCTGTGAAAATGCTGATTTCCTATTTCATAACTTGTGGCAGTTTTTTCTCAATTAAAATAAGGGAACAATGATTATGGAGTTAAGTCAAAATCTCACTGCCCAGTAATCTGCAAACCAGCATTGCCCAAGCCACAGCAATAGGGCAGCAAACATTTATTTCCTCAGGGACATTTTTAAACACCCTGCATATTTATTATCTCAGAATTGGAGAAGGTCCAGATTTCTAAGGCCACTTTCTCCCTTCCTCTTCCTGAGCTGTAATTCAGACCAGAATATAAATTTTTGACTTAATGTTTCTGCAGAAATCAGCGATATGAAGCTGCTAGAAACAAAAGAACACAGAACAGCAGAGGGAAGAAATGGCTTGGCAAGATTATCAGCCTAAAAGGGCAAGATTAATTTATAATCCCTCAGATTTTGGTGTACAAGTACAAATTTGCAAAGTGTGTAGCTTACAACTGACATTGTGTGGCTCTGCAGTTTGGTAAATGTTACTGTCACTAATGGGAGGTTGCCATGAAATTGGATTTTTAGGGATTTTGTTCTCGTGGCAAAATAAGGTGATATTAACAAGAAATTGCCATACACTTATGGGTGTGTGTATATACATAATTAGGAATTTGGGAAGTGGACTAATTCCAGCTAATTCAGGAGTATCTTGGGCAGGATATTCTGATATTTTCATGCAGAGATTTTTCCCTTGATTTAAAATCCTGGAAAAGGAAGGGTTTGAAAGTGAACTGGAGGGGAAAAAAAACCCCAGCCCTAAAGCAGTGTGTAATGACTTCACAATGACTAATAAAATATTGTGTGATGGCTCTCTGCTATGGTAAGGGTTGTTGTGAAATAAGAGTGCATCTTGGCAATCAATACAAAATGCTTTTTTTGCGAGTTTGTAGCTGTTCTATCAATTTAACTAAAAAGAAATGGCATGAAATGAAATGTCAAATTCTAGGCATAGAGCAAATTCAGTGATGGAATAACAGAAACTTTAAGTAGTGAAATTGAAGACACTAAAGATAAGATAGGAACTGGCCAAGAACATGAGTAGCTTTTCCAGGGTTTAACACCAAAATTACACAGTTTCTTGTGAATGATTGAAATCATATTTTATCATCACATTTTATTGGCAGGGAACATAGCTCAGCATTAGTTGAAAGACTGAAACGACTTATGCAGTTTTAGGATGAGTTTAAAAGATTTCACAACGTGGCCCATCTCTTGTTTCCTGCCATGCAGGTCATCAGAAGTGAAGGGACAGAGGGAGTGAAGTTTCGCCTGTCTGGGAAGGGAGTGGATCAAGACCCCAAAGGAATTTTCAGGATCAATGAGATGAACGGGGAGGTGTCGGTGACCCGGACCCTGGATCGAGAAGTGATCGCCAATTACGAGGTGAGTGCTCAGAGCTGGCATCTCTGCTCTGTGTGGACAGTGTGCATTTTCTGAATGTGCATTTGCTCCTGAAAGATCTGCTGTTAAATTGAAGACTCGATTGCAGCCACTGTGCTAGGAAATTTCAAGAACCGTTGGAAATGGTAAATGTGTTTGTTTTTCACGCAATTGAAATTTGTCTGCTTTCTGCATGGACTATTTGTCATTTATCTTCAGTGGAAATGCTGTCTGAATGTTGTGTATGCATTTGATTTCTGAATAGAAAATTTTGTTTGGACAAAGGAAGATCTTTTGGAGAAGTTGTCACTATGGTACTACAGAATTATTCATTTTTATTGTCAAATGGTCAATTGAAAATAGCATTGAACTCCATTTTTACTAGAGGGTGTCTTTAACAGAGATAAAGAAGATTCTGATGATATGAAAATGTTAATATGAAATGTACATCAACTAGAAAGATCTTACTAAAGATTCTTTTCCTTATCAATAAAAATGTTTCTCCCCTTAGAATACCCAACAAATGATCTACTAAACTCACAAAACAACTGCCCCACCTTGTCCCAAAATGCATAAAATAAACAGAGGACCTGTCAATTGATGTTTTCCATCCAGCTCTGGGAATGTGCACTCACAGCACTTGTCCCTGGCCATGCTGATCCAGAGGAGCAGCAGAATTCCAATGCTCAGTGCTGGGTGCATGCTGCCTCTTGTGTCCCCCCACGGGGACAGTCTCCCTCCCTGGCAGAGGGAGCACAAGGTGCCCTCCCCCTGTGGGACACAGGCTTGGGGACAGTCCTGGCTGCCAGCCCTGACCCCTCCTTTGCATCTCCTGCAGTGTAATAATCACCATTTTTACCTCCAGTGCCGTTTCCTCCCTCCTCTGGGAGAGTTTCCCAGTTTGGTGATGGGTCCTACTGCTCAACCAGCACTGCTAAAATTTACCATATGCTGGTTTTCAACACGTAAACATCTCCCTCCTATCTGGGGCTGCAGTGAAATGTGTGTTAAGCACTTGCACAGGATTTATGGGAGTTGCTGACGTCCTCCTTGCAAGAAAAACATTGCAGTTTCTCTTTTTAACGTTGTTCCTTGTCTTCATTTGCCAGCTGTTTCTTATTTTATCAGTGGATTTCCACCTTAATGCGTTGAGTATAAACCTTGAATATTTTTTTCTCCTGGAAAATCATAGCAGACTTTTCAACTTAATGCAGCAAACCACAAATGGCCCTCATATCTGATCTGGCAAAAGACACACTAAAATTAAGACAAACCCATTTCCCTAGAGGAGGCTCTTTGAAGCAATGTAAGTTATGCACAAAAAATGTCACTGAGCAGGTGAGCAATGAGCAGTGTGAATGTACAGCCTGAGCTGTTATCCTACAGCTCACCCAAAATGGGGTTGGAATGTTCTGAACCAGAACCCTCAACCTGATCTCTCAAATCCAACCCATTATTTTCCAATAAAGATGTGTCATGGAGTCAGGAAGACAACTGGATTTTCTCCCTGATTTCCTTGGTACACTGAAAGGTGAATAATCTGAAATATCCTTCAATTTCTCTCAAACAAGTGTTTTCTGGTTTTGTTTGAGCTCCCCCCTGCCCAGCACTGTGGTTCTGAAAGGAAAAATTCGAAACAAAATGCAAACAAATAAAGAAGAGATCGTTGTGAATAAATCCAAGTTCCTTGCAAATCATCAGAATATCAAGTGTGTAATCAGAGGTGGGGGAAGGATGAAAAGAAAAAATCTGTTTGAGTCGTTAACTGTGCTCAGGGATGCTCTGCCTGGGCACTGATTTATTTCCTGCACTTAGTGCATATGTACTTCAGGGGTAAGAATTGAAAAATGTGAATAGGGCACAAATCAGAGCTTTTGTGATCACAGTATTTCATAGAATTTTGCAGATTTTGCTACCTCAGAATGGTTTAAATTAGCTAAGAATATTCAATCTGTTAAAATTATTTTTTTTCACTGAATGTTGGAAAATTTGGGTTTGCTGCCCTCTTTCTCCTGGAGGAATGCTGAAAAACTCATGGGCGTTCTTCCCTGGATTCATAACTAGAGGACATGATTAAATTAGAGACTATTAAACTCTACACAGGGATTTTATTCATTGTTTGTGTTAATCCCTTCTTTCTACAGTTTAAGTATTTTATTTCTAGTAAAAGTTAGAAAATATTTCAAAATAGAGTGAAAACACCTGTCTGAGGGTCAGGGCCTGCCAGTCTTTTTAGTGGAGCCCATTTGTGTGGAAGTTGTTTTCAGATGAGTTTAAAATTTGGTTTTTAGCAAAGGAACTCAAACTGGCAAGAGGAATGTAAGGCAGTTTGTATTAACGACACCACTGAAATAAATTTATTAATCCACTTGGTTCATGAATTTATTTCCTATGAAACTTTGTGGTTTGTGTTCTTAAAGCCCAAGGAACGTCAGTCAGAGTCAGTTTGAAGTGAAAGCTGCTTGTGAAGAGGAGCAGGAGGATCCAGGGATGATGTTGTGCCCAGCAAAGCCAGACTGGGTTAGAAAATCGTGTACCAGCTCCTTTTCCTCCTGGAGGGTTTGTTAAGGAGCATCCTGACAGGAATTCTGCAGGTCAGAGTACACCCCTGGGTTTAATGCAATGGTTTTACTTTGGGGCTTGCTGGAGCTTGTTGACAAAACTGCAGAATGATGCTCTGAGAGGGGCTTAAGCAGCTCTGGGCACGTTGTGGAATTGCTGCTGGGCTGCTGAGATAAGAGAGAGCCCAGAGCCCCTGTTCAGGGGGAGCAAAAGGTGCTGCATTGCATAAAGATGCTCTCAAGTGTATTTGGTTTTCTCTTGGGATTTGAATAAATCAGGCTAAGTCAGAAATTTCAGACAACGACAGATAGTTTATTTTTTATTATTAATAGTTTATTTGCTAATGGAAAATGCAGATGTGGAAAAACAGATGAAGGAGATTGGTGGGGATTTTTTAGCCCAAATGGATTTTCTAACCCAAATCAGTGAGGTGCACGCCATCTAAAACCTGCCAATAATTTATAGAAACTCAGAGTCCACTTCAGACCCATAGTCTTTTCTGATTCCAGCAGAGCAGAAATATTTGTGACTTTTCAGTTCTTTCCTGGAGCAAAAGAAAAAAAAAAAAAGGAAAAAAATCAAGTGCTTCTGTAAAGAGATGTGATAACAGCAAAAGGATTGCAGTGAAGCTGGAAGGCTACTTGTGCTCAGTGTTGATAAAACTCCAATGAATTAGGAAACAAAGGGTCAAACAGAGGGCCAGTGAAAATAGAAGTCTGAAAATCAGTGATTATGGGGAAAATTGTTATTTAAAACCCCTGGGTACATTTTTAAAACCTCACATTTACCTGGGTAATGTATTTATAGGCAGAATGCAAAGAAAAGCAGGAAGAGTTGTGGAGGTTGATTGCCACTGCCAGCATGACAAAAAGTTTCCAAGTTACAAGAGCTCTGTTGTGTTCTTTACTCCAAGTCAGGTGGGTCCAGGAGAACTGGCGAAAATATTCCATTATTTTTTTCCTGTTCATGCATGAGATTTGGGGTTGGGCATTCCCTGGGTCCAGGACAGACTCCAGTTGCAGCAGCTCATTCCCCATCACTTCCCCCTGCCTGGGATCCCTGCAGCAATGAAATCCAGTCCTGCAGCCCCTGAAGCATCAGTGCCAAAGTGCCATTGGGGTGTTCCAGAGGGGACTCAAGCTTTTAAAGGGTGCTGCCATCCTTGAAAGGCAACAAATGTCTGTGGAAATGAAATAATCAGAAGGTGATCCTGTGCAAGCATGAAATGAAGCAGCTTGATAAAACTGTGTGCAAATTAGAGCTGTGACCAAATTTACCTAGGCAATTTGAACTGCTAATGAAGAGTTAGTTTTAATTATTTTTTTAAGTAAAGAGCTTTATTTGCTTTAAAAAAAATCCTTGACAATCAGAGGTGTGAAATCAGCCCTCAGCTTTTTTCATCGTGGCAGATAACACTTCTGTGAAAGGATGCCTTGCAACTGGTAGTGACAGACTGAGATATTTAGAAAACTGATGTGAACAGGGCTGAAAGCAAAGTGGGAGTGTGCATTCCATGAAGAATTGTTTCTCTGTGCTGGCTGACGTGTGGGCTGGGAGGAGGGTGAGGATTCCAGCCCCATCAGCAGCTCTGTGCTGTGAGTGCCTCATTTAGGGACTCAGGCCCAGCTGAGGTGAGGCTGCAGCCCTGGTGGGCTCCATTTCCCTGTTTAATAAGGAACAAACAATGGAAATGCTGGAAATGCTCCATTTCCCTGTTTAATAAGGAACAAACACTGGAAATGCTTCACTAGGATGAGGAAAACCAGCTTGGTCAGGTGCTGAGGAGCATTATTGGGAAAGATTTGTGAGTGCTTGAATGCATTTTTGCAGATAAGGGAAGTGTTGCTGTAGCAAAACCCTGGAAGTGAGTGGCTGTAATTTATCCTGTGCAGGAGAAGGAATTTCTCATCTGTGTAAGTCCATTTTAGTGCAGCCACATCCTTTTTGGGATGATTTATCTTCCCCTGATGCTGAATCTCTGCTGATGCTGGCTGGAGATCTATGGACAGCACACAGAAACGTGCTGCTCCTTCCAAAGGAAAATCACACATTTGCTTCTAACTTCAAGAAAAATGCAAAAATGTGTTTTAATCCTGGTTATCTGCTCAGGCAGATTTGTCTGGAGTGGAACTGATCTGCTCTGTTCTGAGCTGAGGGCAGCTGATGGGAAATGTCAGACCCCAGTCATCTCCAACCAACATCCCAAAAAAAGGAAGGCGCTCATTCTTTCATGGCAAGAAGTTTGGTCTTGTACAGATGTAAATTGCAGTAAAATGTGCTTGATTTAATTAAAGAATCATTAATACACAGTTCAAACCTGTAAAAATACTGGGGATTTCAAATTACATCAAAAAATCATGGAGTAATGGCAGAGTTCAAAGTTTCAGGGAGGAATTTTGACTATTTAGAGAGGGGAAATGAAAGAAAATTTTGCTGTGAAAAGAAAAAAAGAGTTCTTGTGAAAGTCTAAAATATAATTATTAATCAGATAGAGAATTATTTATATTAATCTGCAGTCAGATCAACTGAAATACAGCTGAAAATTCTGACAGGGGAAAAGATCTCTGTAGCCTGTTTTGTATGTTATATGTAGGGAGTGCAGGAGATAAATGTTTTTTCCTTCATATTGCTGAGTTTTTTATTTTATATTCATCAATGTGCTTGCATGTTGGGGCTGCAGGTAAATTCAGAAAAGACCCTTCAAAACAAAAAACAAACAAAAAAAACCAATCTGGAGGCAAAAAACAAAACCAACAAACAAAACCAACCCAGCAGAAGCAAAAGCCTGGATCCTTCAGTGAGATCCATGTGGGCAGAGTCCTGAATTAGGAGAAACTTTCTGGCATTGATTGTTTACCAAGGTCAGAGCCAAGGTGATCACCAGAACCGTGGGCATAAATCAAATATTTCAGCATATAAATTTAAAGTGGAGCCATATTTCTTAAAACTATGGTTTAAAGAATTGCTTGTGCAGCTAGGATGGAAATGGGATCTCCAGCTACTGGAAATATTTCTCTCCCAAAGTTGGTTTATGGCATAAAGAGAAAATCTGACAAGAAGTGAATTTAAAATTAATATCACTGTTACTTATTTTGTCTCGGGGGAACAAAATATTCCATATGAACTCTGTAATTTACCATATCTTGTTCATTTTACTGGCAATATTCTGTTCAATAAATACTGTATGTAAATCAATACCTCCTAATGTTATGAGATATCAGCAGGGAGCTGTGATTCCTTTCAGAAGGCAATAACATCCTCATTTTATTGCTGGGGAAAGCCTGCAAAAGTCAACAGTTGGTTTTGTTGGAGGGCATTTGCTTTATTCTGAGCTCTGACTGCTTGCCTGGCTCTGCCATCCCTGCTGTTCAGCAGCCCTGGTGTTTCATTTGTAGCAGGAATAGAGAGGAATTCTGTGAAAAGGAGAAATCAGCAAAGCTTTGGTTATAGCCTATAACTGTCAAGGCAGTGGGCTTGGATTTCCATCCTAGAAATAACACACTCCCCAAAGATCAGGAAAAATGAGTATTTTCTTATTGAGGAGGGGGAGAGTGGATATGCAATAGGAACTTTGGGAAAATGTGAGTTTATTGAGATAGTAACAGATGACATTAAATTTATTTGCATGATGGTTAAGTTTTATAGGTTTTTGTCTGTTTTGTTGATTTTTAAAAAATTATTTTCTAATAGAACACTCCCAGAAAGAATAATGATGTGTTCAGTAAAACACAACAAGACTAATAACATTTTTTGTCATATTATGTTAATTATCTATGAAACCACTTTTGTTATTATGTCTTAATTGCATTTCAAGGCATTTAAAAGTGATCATGATACTTCTTTGCTGTTTTTGCTATTATTCAAGACATTTAAAAGTCATCACAATACTTCTTTTCTGTTTAGCATGATTGGTTTATTTGTTTCTTTTCCCTGTTAGTATTTAAATAACTCAAAATACCTTGCTGAGGCCTCCCTGTTCTGGCTACAACAATACCCAGGAAGACACTTTGCCCTTTCCTCAGAACTGGTGTTTTCCTGCAGGAAAGGAAGGAATCCCAGGAGTTCAGTGGAAAGATGGAAACATCTCTTTTTTCTGGTTGATATTTTTCCTTCTTGGGTAGGGAATCTTTATCTGCTCATGAACCTTTCTTGAACCAGCCTGACACACAACCAGCCATGGGTTAAATAGAAATTATTATTCTTGTCTTTATCAATGGCAAGGAGGATAGTTTTTCATCTCTTATTAGGTGTCAATTTTTATTGGTTTCTTTTCTGGAAAACTGCACAAGTTCTGAGTTCCCTGATCCTTTGCTGGAGAGTGCAGATATATTGCAGTGGGAATTTTGGCACAAACACCCATCCTGTAGCTCAGGACAAAGTCTGGAAGGTCTGGCCTTGCTTGCTAATTTAATAATAAGTTTTTTATCATCCATCATAACCTTCAGAATGTAATACAGACATTTTTGTTGGCTGCTCAAACCTCCATATATCTTGTTCCTCACAACACAGAAACAATTCTGTCGTATTTAAATATTTATTCAAAATTCAGAGTCCTAATGTCCTAATTGCTGCAAAGACCTCAATTTCTATGGCTATGTTCTGAAGCTGGAAATGTGAGTCCATGACTATCTATAGCTTCTGTTTCTAAACAAGACAGGTGTGATCTGTGACAGGTTTATTTTTTCTTTTTCTTTTTTATTTTTTTAAGAACTGACACGATGAAATAATTGTATTTTTGCCAATAATTCCTTATGTGCAGCAAGAGGAGCTGCTGCCTCCTTTCTGACCTCTTGTTCTTTATGGACCTGAAGAAAACCCCATTACCTGTCTTATCCTTTCCTGCCATCTTCTTTCATTTTCCACCTTCTTGCTCTTTTCCCCTTGCATTTTTAACTCCATTCCACAACATTTTACTCCCCATCTTTCCTGGTGTTTTATGTCATTCACTTCCACTTTCCCTACACTCTGCATTTCCCTGTTCACACCCTGACCTGTTTCTGCTCTTTATAAATCAAGTTGCAAGGGGAACACAGAGCCATCATCTGAGCACAAATTCGTTTGGTTTTTGTGTAGAACCTTTCCACTGTCTTTGCAAAAGCTGAGCTGCTTTATCCATTCTGGTCAGCTCTGCCCATAAATAAATCCCTTTAGAAGCCTCTGCTCCAGAAATCTTTGACTTCACATTGCTTACTACAGGACTTAAACTTTTCTGCAATTTTGGTGAAATAGTCCAGGCTGTAAATATCTGATGTTAAGAAAATTTCAGTGGAAAATTGTGCTTTGTTCCCCTGTTAAGACCTTTCAGTCTGTATATTTCCTCCATCAGCTTATGGGTATTAATTGAAGAAGTGTATGGTTATCTGGAAATTTCTACCATTCAGTTTATTCAATTAATTCTGATACCTAGTTCTGCCAACCCTGGAATTGTGGTCTGCTCAAAAGTGAGCAAAGATATAATAATTAGTTCTGTGGCTTCAGAGCTGAGAGTTTAATGCTTGATCTCTGTACAATTATTGTAGGATAATGGGTCATCATTTTAAAACTCCATCTGTATATGTTTGGGGCAAAAGCACTAAGCAGGTTTTTAATTTTAATGCAGAGGTAAATTTTAATTTAATACCATATTCTTATAAAACTTGAGAAAAGAATTTGTATATAATTAAGAAATAAGGATGATTCAAGCATTTGTGGACTCAGTGAATTACTGTAACATCATTAGAAGGAATTAGGCTACAAGTGAGAAAATTTAAATATCTTTGCCCAGTTTGTGCAGTTATCTTCAAAATCTGCACATCTTCAAAAATCCAATCTTTTGGTGTTTTTTATACACCAAGCTTTAGGAGTCCTTATATAATTCAGCACTTTCATAGGACCCCAAACACAGCCTGTTCATTGTTAAATATTTTTAACATGTCCCTAAGATATTGTGAGGAAAAATAACACTGTGGACCATGGGGATCTCTATTATTGAAATGATATAGAAATTATTATGTGCTGGAAAAAGAAATTCAAAATAACAGAAGGTTGGAGTCTAGGATCCAACTGGCCAGGTGTAGGAATCCTAAAAATCAGAGGGTTTTGAGAAAGGAAAATGCAGGCCTGGGAAAGCTGGGAAAGTTAGATGCTAAAGCAGCAGAAATATTAGTAATGCAAACGTGAGAGAACGTGAGAATAGAACAATAGGCCTATGTTAGATGCTGCCTTAAGTAATAACAAGTTTACTTAATGTATATCTTTAGAAGGTTAAAGTTCTGAATAGACTTTTGTGCTTTGATACTAATGAACAAGCTATTGTTTGAAACTAGGCTGCACGTGTGCTTTATATTATTGGATGAAAGTATTGTCAATGTTCTTGTTCCCTATGTGTGATTGGCTGAAACGCAGATGGAAATGGCTTTATGATGTGCTGTAACACTAAGTCTCTTTGGCATTCTGCTGGATTCAGTGAGAGGTTACATCCTTTTGTCTCCATTGTTGTAACAATGTGCTGAGCTGGATGCTGAATAAATCTCTCTGACGCTGACCACGGTGCCCCGTCCTGTTCGTGCCACTGGATATAGTTTATTGCCGGGGCAGCCAGGTGCCCTCAAAGTTTTGCTCTGCTGTATTTTAACTGCACTGCAGGGAGTCACCTTCATCCCAGCCCAGGGGTGAGGCAGACGTGGGTGGGTGGCAGTGTGACAGTGACATTCCACAGTTTGGTCTGTAGAAATGAAATGAAAACCCTTTGTGGGCTGTCCTTCCCACAGCCCAGAACCTCTCAGCTGTGACCACCCTGCTGGAATTCCTGCAGCTGCAGCTCAGCCCACAGATGCTGCAGGAGCAGAAATAAAACCTCATTTTCCCCTGGTGTCACAGGTGAACAGGTGTTTGCAAGAAATAAAATGATTTTTTAATCTAGTTCTGACTGATACATTCACCAAGCAAGCAATAAGAGATTCACTCATATGCTTGTCCATTTTAAGAAAATATAGCTGCACATCACTCTGCTGCACCTCTGTGTGTTCCAGCTGCTTTTTTGCTGTTCTTTGACTAAATACCTCCAAATATGTCCAAAATATATGTCACTGCACAAACACAAATGGATGGTTTCATAAACCCTAAATGCATCCTTCTCACCTGATTTCTGGGGGAGTCATTTTTTGATCCACAACATCTGAACTCTGGAATTCTTTTTGGTAGTTGGTTATTTAATTCTTTAAAATGGAAATAGGACTGGACTTGATAGGTGGAAGTTCAGAAAAATCACTAACTGTGATGAAATTCATAAAAATGTAATTTTGTAACACTTCACACTGCAAGCTGAGCAGTGGGAATTCCTCTTTTTCCCTTTATTGGTTGTTTTTGATGGAAACATTCATGGAAACAGGTGATTCTTCTGTGTTCACATTTTTCTTTCTTTAGATCTATTTCACTGCATAAGAGCAAACAAGAGAGACAGGTTGAAGGAATTTAGTTATAAATATTTAGAGAACACTCTTGAGGAGACTTCTAATATTATGGAAATTTTACTTTGCCATGATTTTATTTGCATGTAAATGATAAAAGCCTTGCTGTATTTATCCTTGTTTACTCAGGTCATAACTAATTATTTCTTAATTAGACAAATTCCTTAAAATTAAGCTACATTTATGTAAGTGTCTTGGCTTATTTTTCCTCCTCTAGTAGCTCATTAACAGGAGACGTGACTTTAGTTTAGGAACTTTCAAGAGATAATTTGCTGATATGAGTTCATGTAGAGCACCATATGTTTGGACTCATGTGGTGGATCTTTTTGTTTTGAGGGGTTTTGCACTTTTTCTGTAAAGAACAGAACAATTCCCAGTGGCTGCTGGCAAAGCCTCTTGTGCAGGTGTGGGACTGGAAGGTTTCAAGGGCAGCCACGAGTCCTGACCCTTTGAGGTCACCCCATAAGTTCATTTTTTTTTCCCTCTGATTTTTTTAACCTTCAAAACATTTTGTCCAAACTTTTTTTTTGTCATCTCCTGGGGCTGGGAAATGCTCTGATTCAAACTCTTCTAAAGTCCAACTCTAAAACATAAAAGAACATCAGAGTCCAGTTGGGATTGCAGGGTTCCGAGTGGGAAAGGAGGGGAAATATTGGGGCAGGTGGTGTGGAACCAGAAAACATCTCTCTGAAATGGTTCTGTGCATGGGAAACCTGGAGAAATACAAATTATTTCTTCTAGTTTTTTAATTAACAAGTGTGATGTGCTGTACCCTCTCTCCAGCTGCATCCACAGTTTAAATTTGCAAAGCAGAGACAGTTCATCTTTGCAGAATTCTTCACAACCTCTGCTCTTGACATTATTCTTAATATTTATTTTATACACTGGCAATTCAGATATCTGAATGTAAGGAATTGAAAATACCTATTATCTATTTAAGGCTCTGTTATTATATATATTTCTTAAATGCATTGTGTATCCATAAAACAGGTGATCTGTTTTCATATACAGAGTACAGATTTTATTTGTGCATGGGAACAAATAAAGCAATGTACTGCAGTCACATTTCTGTTATATTCAGAAGATTTAATAGAGTAATAATAATGTAGAATAACAGGATTAGATTTACTATTTAGAAATTACTAAGAAGGAGGAAAATCATGACAGTTTTAAACTACCAATTTTTCTTGTTATCTAAAACAACCTGTAAAAAACTTCCATTTTTTTCCTTGCTGCTAAGGAAACAAAGTGGAGGGAACAAAAAATGGATAAAGAAATTTTTCTAAGAATAACATATATTGCCCAAATGCTCTGAAACTTTAATGTATCTTCTATTTTCCCCTCTAAGGAAGACATTTTTTGTGGCAGAATACCTTACTCACTTTCCAGTTCTCAGAACTTCTACTCTCCCTGTTACCAGTGGGATGTTCTCGCCCTCAGGGAGGGCCTGATTTCCCTCAGGGATGTTATTTCCAGAAACTGGAGCTTTTCCCTCAGAATGAGTTGCAGTCTTTGTCCAGCCAAAAATCTAGAGCTTCCAAGAGAAATTTGGTGGAAAAGCAGCGATTTTGGTGTTTGTTGGGCCTGAAGTGTTCCTAAGTTGGAATTTTGGGATGCTCACAGCTGTGCTGAGTGTGAGTGGCAGTGACTTGAAGGAATTGTGGAATTGCTGTCCACAACCCAGCCAAAGCACAGCCTGTGCTGGTTCTGGCCTCAGGGGACCTGGTTCTCCAGACATCTCACTACCTTGGGATGCCTCAGGTTTTAGTTTTTAAATTTTTCAGGTTCTGTGCTGCTTTAGTGTATGGGTCTGGGCTCACATCAGGGGATGCTGAGCTCTGTGCACAGAGCAGGGACACAAAACAATTCCTGCTCCAGCTGGGCACCAAGGACAAATGATCCAAATCTCAGCCCAGGAGCACAAACACCGTGGGCTGCAGAGAGAAAAACAAGCAGGGTGGGACTGCCTGGGCTAAAGCTGGGATGGGACAATGAACTGCAAGATGCAAATGGAGCAGAACTGATCCCAGGGACAGAGCCCGGGAGCGCTCGTGCATTTTGGGGCCATTTTGGGTCATCCTGGGTTCATTTTGGGACCATTTTGGTTCATTTTGGGTTCATTTTGGGGCCATTTTGGTTCATTTGGGTTCATTTTGGGACCATTTTGGTTCATCTTGGGTTCATTTTGGGGCCATTTTGGTTCACCTTGGGTGCAGCCCTGGCTGGGCTCTTGTGCTGCCCAAGGTGGATCCATTGAGGAGATCCTTTCAATAAATCCCTGCTTTATTCTTTAGTTCTGCCCAGCCTCTGCTCCAGCTCAGCCCTCACAAGGCATCACTTGTCCCCCAGCTCGGTGGGACACAGATGTGGCACTGCATGATTGGGAGACTCTTAACTCTTTTGTGCCCTTTAACATTTCAAGAGTGCCTCAGTTTGAAGGACACCCTGCAGTCTGCCAGGTCTAAATTGCAAAATTAGCAGTCACTAATAATTTCCAGGTACTGAGTCATGCAATGATAGTGATCTCCAGCTCCTGTTCAGCCTGTCTGCAATTGATATGTGCAATATATTTATTAGAGATTTCTTTAAAGGGATGCAGGTGTTTGAGGATATGCATTTAATTTCATTTCTTCCCTGGAAGCTTTGATCAGTGCTGTGCTCACTACCTCTGCCACGTGCTTTGAACTTGTAGATGCAAGCATATAAATTATTTCCCATGTCAATTCCTGGTTCGTCTAGCCAGGCTGATATATGGAAGGCAAGTTGTCTCCTGAATTCCTGACAGTGGGATTAGTGCATTGATTAGTTGAATTCTGAATTCAAATTACAATTAAAGGCAAAATTGTATCTCTTAGGCTTCAAGTCATTTGCTCAAAGTGTAGCAGTCAGATGACAGGATTTGACCAGGTTTGTATTACGAATAAAAACTGTTTTCAATAACCTTTTCTTTTTTTTCTGTTTGTAAATCAATTTCTTAGATTATTAGCAATTAGTAAACAGAAAAGATGTAATTTTTTTCCAGTTCTTCAGCATAAAGAGGGAATTCCATTGATTTTTGAAAATACTGATGATGTGATTCAGGGAACATAATTACCTACAAATGCCATCAGTAACATATAACGATTTTTTTTCCCAATAGGTTCAGCTCAAAGTATTTAAAATGACAATATGGGCACTATATATTAAATTGCAGTTACTATTTACAGGTTATTGATATATATTTTGCTATAACAGACTCAGGACATTTGTCAGGCAAGAACCTTTGCATTTGGGCCAGAAGCTTCTGTGATGAAAAATTCCCTTCCCCTTTCCTTTCCTTTCCTTTCCTTTCCTTTCCTTTCCTTTCCTTTCCTTTCCTTTCCTTTCCTTTCCTTTCCTTTCCTTTCCTTTCCTTTCCTTTCCTTTCCTTTCCTTTCCTTTCCTTTCCTTTCCTTTCCTTTCCTTTCCTTTCCTTTCCTTTCCTTTCCTTTCCTTTCCTTTCCTTTCCTTTCCTTTCCTTTCCTTTCCTTTCCTTTCCTTTCCTTTCCTTTCCTTTCCTTTCCTTTCCTTTCCTTTCCTTTCCTTTCCTTTCCTTTCCTTTCCTTTTCCTTTCCTTTCCTTTCCTTTCCTTTCCTTTCCTTTCCTTTCCTTTCCTTTCCTTTCCTTTCCTTTCCTTTCCTTTCCTTTTCCTTTCCTTCCTTTCCTTCCCTTCCCTTCCCTTCCCTTCCCTTCCCTTCCCTTCCCTTCCCTTCCCTTCCCTTCCCTTCCCTTCCCTTCCCTTCCCTTCCCTTCCCTTCCCTTCCCTTCCCTTCCCTTCCCTTCCCTTCCTTCCCTTCCCTTCCCTTCCCTTCCCTTCCCTTCCCTTCCCTTCCCTTCCCTTCCCTTTCTTTTTTTTCCTTCTTTTTCCCTCTTTTTCCTTTCCTTCCTCTTGGTGTACAAGTTCTTCCTGAACACATTTTCATGATTTATTCTATCTCCCTCATCCAGCTTTCTCAGCCTGGCTGTGAGCTTGTCCCGTGCTGTTGCAAATGTCCCCAGAACAGGACTTTTAGACCCCAGCAGCCCCTGCAAATTCCTGCATTTTGCTCTCCTCACCCCGTGGCCATGCAGAGCACATTCCAGCCCACAGAAGGAGTTGGAATGATTTAATATCTGCTGCTCCTCACACAGCCCCAGCACTGACTGAACTGCAGCTCTGCTGGAGGATCCTTGCTCCTGCTGGTATTATCATCCTGGTTAAGTGAGAAGCAAATGTGCTGCTAGGAGCTACTTGGGCTTAATTTTTGCTATTCAGCACCATAAATTACAGTATTTTATGGCCACTGTAAAAGGTGTGATTTGAACCAATTATGCATTCTGCTCTAAATCCCCAAACTTTGGAGAAGCATGTAATTATGGAAAGTCATTTCCACCGGGTCAATTCTCTCTTATCTGTTCACAGAGAACACCAGGACATGTGTGTGAAGTTAATAAAGCATCATTTTAAACTAGATTTATTAAAGCTGCTTATTAATGAGGATGTTTTCCTTTTCAAACCTCAAAACTTGCCATGTGTGAGTAGCAGAGAGAATTTCCCAGCTTCTGCACAAGCTCTTTTCTTTATTCTGAAGAGGGATGAAATGGAGGTGTTGGGACAAATGGAAAGGAAGCAGAGATTTGATAGAATTTGGAGATTTAATGTATAATTTTCAAAAATACCCACAAACTACCAAGCATTAATGTAGCTCTACTGTCCCTTGGTTTCAGTGTTAGATACTTAGGATCTCTTGGTACAAGATTTAACTCTTTAAAAGATGTGGTAGATTGACACTCAACTTTCTGTATTTTTATAGGACTTTGTGCCATTTTTTTTTCTACAGATTTTTTTAGAGTTAAATATGCAGGGAATTAAATGCTCATTTTTCCTTGGGAAGCCAGTGTTTGAATTTTACCTGCCTGTTGAGTCAGATTTGCTTGTAACTTTTTTCTAACAGTTAGAGAATCCAGAGGATTTAAATAACCATTTCCTGAAGCTGTTAGGATCAGGTTTCTTTCTTTCCTTGTGCTCTCACCCTCAGCCTCACAGATTTGCTGGTGAAGGCAGGGCATCATTGCACTTAGGAGTAGTAAATGTTGATTTACTCTATGAGTAATGAGAAATAGTGTCACGCATGTGGCTCAGCAGTGGTGAGGGGGCAATGAACTCATGGGTGGTGGATGAATAATTACATCAGCATCCAAAATTAAACTGAAACTAGGTGTTGTCTAACTGTCCCATTGAGACTGTGATGGCTTAGACCAAGCCCTAATAATTTCAGGATATTTCAGGATTGTTCATGAGCCATGATGGAACTTTTAACACGTAAAAGGACAGAAAAAATAGATGATTCAAACTGAACTCTGCTAAAAAGCAACAGTTTATTCCATTAAGTATGGTGCTGGCTAATAGATGTGACTTCTTCTACATGTGTGGTGGCATTTTTAACTAATAATTTTCATTGTTGACAAGCAACTGAAGAGAAAATGGAACGTAACATTTGGTATTAAAAAAAAAAAGGGATGCACAATTTTTCAAGAGCTTTTCTATCTGGGAATGGTTACAGAATGCACAGTGCAGTAGAGAATTTGGCTGGTTGCATTTGGAATCTGTGTGGCTGAGACAAGCAGAGGTGTTCAGGAAGCAAAGATGTGGTGCTCTGTCTGAGGTACACACAACACACGAGGTGCCAGCTCCAATTAACAGTCTGATGGGGGTAAATCCATTATCCTTGGAAAGAGAGGCCACCACCACGAGACATTAATTCAATGTGACACCAACTGGGGTGTTTATATACAGCTAATTGCGATGTCAGACATTCTGCTCTAATTGAGTTTAATTGTGGCAAAATTGGAGTTAATTAAAAGTTAATGGTATAGAGCACATCGTGTTATTATAAACTATGGGTGCATGTTTCATATCCTTATTATTGTTGTTAAAATGGTGCTTTCAATTACTGTGCCTTGTATTGGCACTTTGGAAACGGGCTGTAATTGTTTTGACATCAGTGAAAGTTATTGTTCTGAGGAGGCCTGGAGAAAGGTGTTTGTTTTAAAAGGCTTGGCCAAGTTTAGGTTGGTTCTTTGTATCACAATATGAATCTCACATGTGATGTTTCCACCCACCTTGCTAAGGAAAGGGTGGGGAGTGCTGGGAAAGCAGAACTAAATTCTATTTCATCTTAAGAGGATGATGGTATTTTTGGTGTTGCCCATCATAATTTTGGTAAGGAAACTGATTTCCTCATATTTTGTGAATCCACCTTTTTCTGATTGTGTCCAGTCTCTGGCTGCTCTGTGAGTGTCTCTGATGAGGCTCCTGCCTGTGGGATTCTCCCTGGGCTCTCTTTGCTTTCTCTGAACACTTTATTCTATCCTGTTACACCTTATATTCTGTATATTCCAATTATTTATTCACTGGCAGCTCCATCTCTATCCCAAACTCTCTCTTGATGAAGTTTGATATCAAAACTTTTCTGCCTGACTTGTCCTCCTGGATGTCTTGCTGCCAGTTCAGAAATAGTCATTGCATTTTCCCAATTTTCTCTCAGTTTAAGCAGCCCAACCATACTCGTGTCCATCAGCCCAACACCAGTTTGATTTTCTTGGTTTCCTCTTGTATTTTCCTTCATGTGCTTATTTGGAACTGCCCAAATATTTTAAAAAATACAATGATGTGAAATGCTTCTTTCCAAGAACTGTGGCTTCATGTGCAGCCCTGCTTCATACAAGACATATTAGGTGTTCTAAACATATTTAAGAACAAAAAATTATGTGTTTGAAATGGCTCCTTATGTAGGGAAAGTGATGCAGTAAAATTACTGATTTTCTTCTGTGGGCCAGCAATCCCTCAGCCCTTTGCTCTGGGCTGGAAAAGGCAGAAAGTTTCAGAAACAGAAGAGTCAATTTATTCCAAAAAGATGGAAATCTGGCTCTGGAGTTGCCTAAAAGAAATATTCTTTATTAATATTTTTGCTAATGTAAACTTCTATCCCTGTGGAAAACAATTAGCACTTTATCAGGAATTGTCATTTTCAGAAAACACCAGTGAGACACACTCCTGTTCCATTGGACACCATCACTCAGGAAGACAATAATCTAAAATAAGAAACGGAGGGGTGGAAAAAAAAAACCAACAGAAATATATTTGCCAGTTTTCCTAAAGATGAAAAATCCTTCTGCTGCTTAACATTAAAAACTGACCCAAAAAAGTGAGTCAAGACTAAGGTGAAAACACTGTGGATGGGAAGTAGATTTGTATTCAAACATTTTTGTTTAATTTATCACAACCAGCAGGTCTGGTTTTCTTTATTTAAAGAAAGATGTTTTACTAGGTCATAGGTGCATTTAATAAAAGGGAATTCTGCAGTGGCAGTAAAATTAATGCTGCAAATATCTTGTATCAGGAGCATGGACACACCAGAAAGTGCTGAAATGAAGCTCGTGAGAGACCCAAGGAAAAGGACAGTGATGATTTCTGGAATCTGGTGGTGCTTTTAAATCTGCAGATTTGAACTGATACAGAGGTGGATTATACTGCACAACCTCATCCAGTGTTTCAGGGAAAAAAATTATTAATGTTTTGTTTATATACCTGATAGGGATAAATAACTAAGATAATAAAGGCACAAATGGCTGATCCAGTTTTGTGCTAAGGCAATGTGATGTATGCTCTCGATTTTTTCCCTGCTCCAAAATTTAGTTCAACTTTGACTTAAATACTAAGTCATTACAGAAAAATATGCCTTTAACAAGCCATTTTCAAGAGATATCAAGGAGTATGAATAGGAAGAAAGGCATTCAGAGATTTTGAGTGGTGTTGGAAATAGAATATCTCTTGTTAGAGAAAGGAAAATGCTTGATATTTAATGTTCATTACAAACTGGAGAATATTAACATGACTCTACATTGTGAGTGGAAGTGGCTGTCAAAAAGATGGAGTAATGGACCACCAAAAATTATAACACTGTGAGCTAAGCCATTGTGCTTTTATTGATGAAGAAGTGGAAATACTTGATAATCCTTGCAGTGGAATTCTACTGTATTAACAGGTGCTTATTTTTCCTCTTTTCCTCTTCTCTTACCCTCAAAACTACTTGGAACTTGCATTTTTCATGGTTATGGAAAAAATTTATAATAATTTTTCTCAGAAAAAAATTTATGAGTGTAATTCTCTTTTACAGTGAAATAGATATGAACATGCTCCTCATTTCAGTATTTTTCAGAATATTCATTTATTGCATTTTTCTGGCTTTAACTTCTACCCAAGTGTGATTGTTACCAGAATAGCTTCTTGTGAGGAGGAAACAAGAATGAAAGCAGATGGGATGTGAAATATACTTAGCTGCTAGGGGCTCAGCAAAACTTTAAAAACTTTCATAAATTAAATCCCCAGCTCTTTGATGTTAAGATTAAACCAGGTGGTTTACAACACGCTCACAGTAATTTCCAAGCTGCCAATAAATCCCGGATGGGAAGATCTCCAGTGAACTTCAAGAGAATGAGGCAATTTCTTGGCTCACATCCCACTGAGCCAAGAAGAGGAGGATGCTGAGAAGTTCCCATGTTTTGCCATCTGCTTCCACCAGGCGCTAAAAGTTTCCATTTTGCCACATTTTGGGACTCTGTGAGGTCCCAAGGCTTTTCAACTCCACTGGCTCTACCTTTATTCAGAAATTGTAACACCAAAAAACACCATGTTGAACTTGGGAATTTGGGTTGGTTTTGTTTCTCTATTTTGGGACTCTGTGAAGTCCTGAGGCTTTTCAGCTCCACTGGCTCTACCTTTATTCAGAAATTGTAACACCAAAAAACACCATGTTTAACATTGGAATTTGGGTTGGTTTTGTTTCTCTGTTTTGGGAATCTGTGAAGTCCTGAGGCTTTTCAGCTCCACTGGCTCTGCCTTCCTTTATTCAGAAATTGTAACACCAAAAACCACCATGTTTAACATTGGAATTTGGGTTGGTTTTGTTTATCTGTTGAATTTCTGTATTGTATTTGTTTAGTTGCCATGTTTAACTTGGGAGTTTGGTTTGGTTTTGTTTTTCTGCTGTATTTCTGTATTCTATTTGTTTAGTTGCCATGTTTAACTTGGGAGTTTGGTTTGGTTTTGTTTCTCTGTTGAATTTCTGTATTGTATTTGTTTAGTTGCCATGTTTGGTTTTGCTTCCCTGTTATATTTACAGGGACCCCCAAGGCAGGCAGGAATGATGAATTTGACTCCATGTTCTCAGAATGCAAATTTATTAGTTTATGATACTATATTATATTAAAGAATACTCTAACATACTAACTAAAGAATACAGAAGGGATATTGAATGCTAAAAGCTAATAGTGAAAACTTGTGACTCTTTCCAGACTGGCCCTGGTTGGCCAAAGAGTGACAACAACTCACAGCAGAATCCAATGAAACAATCACCTGTGGGTAAACAATTTCCAAACAAATTCACCATGAGCACAACACAGGAGAAGCAAATGAGACAAGAATTGTTTTCCTTTTCTCTGAGGCTTCCCAGGAGAAAAATCCGTGGTGAAGGGATTTTTTCAGAGAGTGTGAATTTCTCTGTTTTAGTAACTTGTTTTTTAATTGGGTGGAGAGGCAGTGAGTTCTCCCATGGATCATTTATGTCTCAGATTGTGAGAGAGTAATGGTCTCATTGACACAGAGTGACTCCTGCTGTGCCAGCCAGCAGCATCCTGGGCTTGGGAAATTGTCCTTTTGCTCGTATTTGTGCCTTGGGAAATTGTCCTTTTGCTCTTATTTGTTGGCTTTTTCAATTCTCATTTAGTTGTAGCCTCAGCTACAGCAAACCTCTCCTTGCAATCTTGCATATTATTATTACCCACTCACAAGAAATGTACAGCAGCACGAAAACAAAATTGTCTTTTTGAAATGGATTTGGACTGCTTCTTTTATTTTGGTCCAACCCATTCCAAGTCCTTTGTAAGATATTAGTAATACAAATATTAATCCTTGAACTGAATTTGCTTTTTTTTTCCTGTCTGTTTTTCTCAAAGGAGAAGCAATTAATAAGAGATGAAAGAATTTTCTATAGTATACATTATGTTGATTTTAGGCAGCTATGCCAAACCTGGCATTGGTTTTCTTCTGAACTCTACTCTCTTCTACTTCTGTGTGTTCAAATTTATTAAAAAAAAAAAAAAAACAACTCTCTGCAATAAAAGAGCCTTAGTTTTGATCCCAACAGGTTAAAATAAATTGTCCTCAGAGAGCTGTGATGTAGGAATAGACAGTAAATTACCTGAAGAGTCTTTTTTTTTGTTAAATATTTACAAAAATTATAAAAAAACCCCAATCCTCTACCATGTCCAACACCCCTCTCCCTCAAAAACCCCTCAAAACAACAAAAGAAAAGCCCAAAACCCAAAAAATTCCAGTTTTTCTAAGGTCCCTGTTTTTCACCATTGGGGAACTAAATTTCAATGTCATTTGTGGATGGAAGTGCATTTCCCTCTTCAGAGGAGGAGGTGCTTTCTGCAGCTGTTTTCTGAGTGTCCTGGCCTTCAGTTTGATCTGAATTAACACCCTGATATCATTAATAGAGGGAGTCCAGGGAGATTGACCTGGGACTTTTGTCCCACAGACAGAATTAATGTCAGTGTGAGTGGATTGTCTGCAGAACATCAGATATTCCAAAAAATATATATTCTTTGGCCAGAGAAGATGTATTGGTAACTTCTTAAAGATAAGTTTAAATAAAAACCCAGACTTTTAAAACGCACTGTCTGAAGGATGATTTCATCCATGAAATTCTTGTTTAAACTAAGTCCAGTCAATTTGATATATTGGAGACAAGGATCAAAAGTCTCTGATCCAGTTCAGCTCATTCTTACAAATTTCAAGAAAAATTCCTTCTTTATTGTACCCTAAAACAATCGAAGTAATTTCATTAATAATTTGTCTTAATTATCTTTCATAGAATTGAAATTCTTTTTTGGCTTTAATCTGTCAAAAAACAGTTTCAAAATTCCCAAATCTTTTACAGAAGAGCCTCTCTCTCTGCACGGTTTTGCCTTTTTATCACCTACAACATCACATGTGTGTTTCACCTCTGGAGTGGAATTCTGCACTGGCAAGTCCCAAACTAAGGCATCACATTTTTGTTTTGCCTGCAGCCTTTGAGGCAGTTGGAGACTGACATCCCAACGTTTCAAGCACTGCTGCAATCCCAGGTTATAACTCTGCAGCTTGTAGGAACATAGACTTTGACAGTAATCAGCTTATTCTTTCAGCTTGGGGAATTTTTGTTGTTGCTGTTATTGTTGAGCTCTTGTTTGGAAGTCCTGGTGAGCTCTCTATCTGTCCTAATCTAGAATTTTTTTTTCATCTTGCAAATAAACCATAGTGTGATATGAAATCACAATTATTTTGTGTGTGTGCTAAGGTCTGTCTCAGCCAGGCTGGTCCTGTGGACCAAAGCTGAGGGTTCTAAGCTCATTAAATAACCTCATTAACATGCTGAGCCTTTGGGGGAGCTGCACACTGGGGATCTTTCCCTGGAAGAAAATTGGGTTAGAACACAAATAAAGAGTGACTAAAGAGACTTCCACACGTTTTTGGAAGGGTGGTTGTACCTTTAGAGAAGTGAATCAAAGTTCAAGGTGTGGATTAAGTCACTGACATGAAAAAACAGTGTATTCTTATAAAATGGATAGAGATAAAAAGTTCAGACAAGTAATTTATTCTTAGGGCAACATTTTCAATTTTTTTGTCTAATTGAAAATGATAAAAGCTGTATTTACAGGGTCTAGACTCAATTCTTTTGTTAGGACTCACTGTATGTCCTAATTTTGTCTTTGTATTTTTAAGCAGAAAACAGTGAGGGAATTTCTTGTGAGTTCTGCTTTTTCGTTTTTTTGTAATCTCATCAACTAATTTGAAAGCATTTGAAGTTTGGCACTTTGAGTGATTTTTGCTTGATTTTCTTTTGAACTGTTTCCTTTTTTATTTTGTTGCTGATCACTGCCACATCCTTGCATTGAAAAAAATATACATACATATGTATATAGTTGCAAAAACATATACATATTTTAAAATGGAAATTAAATAAGAAATTGCACTTTTTTTTTTTTTGGTTGTATATCACATCAGCAAGGATAGCAAGGATTTTGATAAACACCATAACTAAAAATGACGGTTAATGTCAAGGATTCCTAAAGTAAGTCTTAATTATGTTAATGATTGCTTCTATTTCACTTATCTCAAATCTGCTTTAGAAGATCACCAATGTAAGACAGAATCAGAACCAAATTTTCATGAGAAAAGACTCAGGAATGACTGTGCATCAAAAAATTGTTTATTTCTCTTAAAATTTGCTCATGGCAGCCCATTCTTGTCCAATTTTCTGCACTATTATCATTCTTCAGACCATTAATTAGTTCAAACTCCATTATTTGAAGTCAGAGGATCACAGAAATGTTGTATCCTGCAGTGCCAGGGGGTGTTTCTGATTTAAACAAGTAAAGGCTTTGCAACTCTTCTGCAGACCTTGTTGGGATCTCCAGTTATGTCCTCTGAATTACCAAACCATCACTGGCTCATCAGGGCAGCAGTTCAGCCCTAATTAATTAGAGGTAATGAGCTGAATAACTTTCCATTGGAAAAGGCTTTTATAAATGCTGTTGCCTCAGGAACAACCATGATGAGGTAAATTGTGGTTGTTGAACTCCCAAATTTTGTTATAAAAGGGACAAGAGATTTAATAATTTGTAAGAGGATGAAGGCCCTTGAAAAATTTTTAGAGGGAACTGAAGAGGTGGCAGTCTTAATTCTCAATTGTTCTTGGTAATTTAGTGCATTGTTAGAAAGAAATTCATCTTTTGTGTCTTTTTGAGATTAATTGCATCTTCCTAATTTTTGTTGATGAGTACAGCTAATGTGCTAACAAAGAATAATCATATCAAAGCAGGAAATACAAAATAACCTTAAAATCTTAGGTCAGGAGAAGTACTTTTCAGATGTTATGGATTTTTGTATTTAATTATTTAATAATATATACTTAGGACAAAAAAATGCTTTTTGACAAACTCTGCTTTAACTCCTTTTCCTCTAATGGTCATCTGGGGTTATTTTGCACATTTTCTTTACTGATAAAGGAAAAAAGCTGGAGGGGAGAGGAAGGTGTGAAACTTTAAATCCTTTATCTTTAGAAATAACATCATGGTCCTGTTGAATTAATTTCCTCCAGTGAGGAAAACACCACAAGGATGTGTCAGGTCACACTCAGGCACAGAAAGGAGAGGCACACACAAGTTTATGTCATGGACAGTGAGCAGCTCCATGTTTAGTTAAATAATGAAGACTCCAAGTTTCAGGTTCTAGCTCAATGGGAATAAACATCTTTTACAATAAAGGCAGAATTTAATTTGTGCCATGCACTGTTGAGCTGGTTTAGCACAATGCCAGCAGCTGAATGGATGTTTCACAGTTTCAAATGCTTTTACCAGGGCACATGGCTGGTATTGTGGAGCACTGAAAGAAACAATGCATCCCTCAGCCTGTTTCCCTGGCTGTCAATCTAGCAACATATTTATTTCACAAAGAAAAGCAGCACCTTTTCATAATATATATTTCAAATCCAACTGAGTGCTGTTTCTTAGCAACAAGAGCTCAGGAGCTGGTGATCCTGAGATGAGCCACAACACGTGTGGGCTCCAGAACCACAGTGCTGCCATTAGCAGGGAGCTCACAGGGGAAACAAAACCTTTCTGATGGCTAATTTCACTTGTCCCACCCCTGAAAAATACTGGCAAAAAAACCTCCCAAAAAAACAAACAAAAAAAAAATACAACAAAACTTTTCCCTCTCGTTGAATAGAGTAAATCAGCTTGAAGTGCACACAAAACCATGTGGGATAAATGTGACCTGACTATAAAACAGATGTGTTTTATGAATAGAACCTTGAGAAGTAATTACTCACAGCTTGTTTTAGAGAGACCTACTTTCTTTCACTCTGAAAGGAAAATGTGCTTATGTGTCAGGTTGGAACAATAGCTTTGAGTGCTGCTGATACTAAAGAAATGTAAAGAAAGTTGAGCACTTTCTGACAAGGGTTTTTTTATAGACTCCTGCTTTTGCTCTTTGGCTAATAAGGGAAAAGCAGAGTTGGGAGAGGAAAAAGCATGAAAAGGATAAACTAACCCAGTATTGAGCAGAAATTTCCATGCTGGATCCAGATTTCATTGTTGTTTTTTTTCTTTTTGAAGGGTTCCTCACTGATTGAATCATCAGTGGTGTTCATTTCATATCAATATATAGCAAGCCTATGTAAAGGGCTTCAAGAAATGAAATATAAAAAATAGAAAGTGTTCTTCCACAGGGTTTTTATTTTTTAATGGAACAGAAGGATACATGAAATTATGAATTGACTTTAGTGTGCCCAAAATGCCATGGGAAAGGTGACAATAATCTCACATTTGTACCTAGAGAACCCTGCCTGGTTCCAGTTACTGCTTCTTCCTGTAACAAAGCCATAAAAGTAAAACACATCCCCAGGCATATTCCAATGTCTTCATGGAGTTTAGGTTAGCAAATAGTTTAGAAGAATAACACAAAAGGAATAAGGGAGACTTTTCTTGGCTTTTCTGGTCTTTGGATTATTGTCCAAACATGTGACTCTTAGCTGAGACATGAACCCATGGATGGTCAATATAAAGAGATATCAATGTGGCTGTTCATTTTGAGTTTCATTTCCACAATTCATGTCAAAATCTTTAAAATACAGAAAACAGTTTTTGACCAGAAAATTATTTAATGTCTTTCAAGTCAACCAAAAGGGAGAAGTTACCAGAATCAGGCAGTGATTTACTCTTTTGCTATCCAATTACTTGTGATTGTTTGGATAGACCTTCAGTGTTGCTTGAGCTGAGTTTGCTGAGCATGAATATATGCTTTGAATATTCAACTAGTTCATTTTAAATACTATCTATTAATATTTTGTAAATAATAGCTCTTCATTAAGTGGACAATAATACTTGATATGGTGGTTAATGCAAGATAACAGGATCCATTTGTAATTAAATAACCCCAGTGAAGAGAGAGCACTAAAAAATCAAAGGGTCAACTACCAAATGTTAACAAGTGCAATACACATTATAGTTTTTACTGCAGTAATTACCATTCAGTAATACATTTATAATATTAAAAGTGTATTCACCAAAGCCATTCTTTACTAAAAACTCGCAGAATTAATGGAAACAGGGAATGTCTATTGTATTTTTTTAATAAAAATCCTAATTTTCTGCTCTTCTGTTCCGTGTAGTGAACTTGTGCTAAATGTTCCCCTGATGTATTTCAGTGCAAGATGCAAAGTGCTGTCTAAGGTGTGTTTTGTTTATTTGTGCAAAGCCTGTAGCTGCGAGGGGCAGTGCCATGAAATATGAAGAGCCTTGCCATCTGTTTGTGAGAAGATGTGAGGTGTGGCTGCAGTCAAGGCTGAGTGCTCTGGAGTAGGAGGGAAGTTTTTATATTTACATTCCATATGGTGCAAGCAAAATATGGCAAACAGAGCATTTTCAGATGGCACCCACAAGGTAAAATGCAGGCTGTCCTGCAGCCCAAGCCAGATTCCTCACTGCTCTCAGTGACTGCAGTTGGCAGCTTTTGTCTCAGCTATTAATTTCTCTTAGTTTTGGAAGGACTTACAACATTGGAATTTTAGCTACTATTATCACCTTTAACAAATTCTCTGAATTTGCAAAATCCCATCAGTAGATCAAAATTCATCAAGATTGTCAGAGGAATAAGAAGAGCAGAAGTGACAAGAGCTGACAAAGTGTTTCTGAGTGACAAAGACTCAGAAACTTTCACTGGACACAGTGGCCAGAATATGGTGAAAAATTGTTGGCTCATTTCTTCAAATGGAGCATGAATGAAACCATGCCATTTTTATTAATGAACTGGACAGCAATGACACTTTGTACTTTGCTGTTTCAACACCTCTCTGCCCAAGGGAAGAGAAAGTACAGAGAGAATGAGAACACCACCAGAATGATCATAATTTAGGGAAGGAGATGAGTGGGGCCTTCTTGTGCTGCTTTCTTCCCATCCTTTAATTATTTATTATTTATATAATATAATAATAATAATAATAATAATAATAATAATAATAATAATAATAATTATTATTATTATTATTATTATTATTATTATTATTTAATTATAATAATTATAATTAATTATTGTAAATCTTCCTTGATGCCAAATCAGTGAATCCCCCAGGTTTATCTAGGTGATCATTAAATTTTGAGTGTTATGATAACTTTGAAGCAGTGGTAGAGTGATGTGAGCTCCAAGTTCTCTCTTAGCAACTGATCACCTCTAAGACTGTTTCTCCTATTGCCTTCAGACCTTCCTGCAGGGATGAAGAAACACCTAAGTGAGGACCTATCAAGATCTAAAATACCTATCCATGAGTTTTTCACAGGTCTTAATTGACAGAATCAAAACTTTATCGTTCACTCCTCCCAGCTTAGTTCATGGCACAGAGTCCATAGGTGGATTCTGAGAGGTTACTTCAAAGTTAGGCCCAGAGATTGTATCCTAATTTGAAATAAAAACACTGTCATGCCTTTTTTCTTGTCACATGAGTATTTTAAAATTCAGATTTTGAGCATATTGGAGCAGGGCCTGTCTCTAACCACATAGTTTATTTTACATGCTCCTCATCTCAGTAAGGATCCTGATTTATTCCCACTATTACTGTAATAGAAATTATAAGAGCAATAAGGTGAAATAATGTGAAAATAGGGAGCAGAGGTTTTAGTCAGCAGTCTTTAAAAATGATGTCTTTCACATTTTTAAATTCCATGCTGACAGTTTACTGAAGGAATGAGGGCAATTTACATTTCAAAGCTTAGTTGACAAAATTGGTTTGGCTCATTAGAAACTTGTGGCTGGGTTTTACAGATTTGTCCCTTCTCCCTGCCTGTTCCTCCCTCTGTCCTATTCATTTTTAATCTCTGCATATATACATGGCATTCCATGCCAATAATAGAGAAAACTGCTCTTAAACTCCTCATTACATCAGTATCTTGACACAGTCTTATCCTGCAACCTGTGGAAGAGATTTCACTGATTTTAGACTTCTTTCTCAATGTCCATTACCAAGCAACCTACAGGATTGCAGCTGCAGACAAATCAAATTTATACCCACTTCATTTTCCAACAGCATAATTGAGAATTCCATTTAATCTCAGTATATTAGGCTCTGACTTTTACATCTTCCTGAAGCTTCCATTCTCATCAAAGATTTACATGGTGTGTTACCTGCTTTTCCTCTCACTTTTTTTTTTGTCAGCTAATGGCTATTCATAATGCACATTTTATATGAAAAATTGTTCCATTATTATCCTTTTCTGCTGGAGAGTTTGAAAAACAGGAAGGCAAAATGAACACTAAAAGCCTGAATTCTGACTTGCCCAGAGATAAAGCTCAGTGTTTAGATTCTTCTGTGGGCTGCTTTCATTCCAGCTTGCACAGGGAGGCATAAATTAAGCCTTCTCTACATAAGGGCCTATTTTCAATTCGGGTTTCATCTTCATGAAGGACAAACAGCTTTATGTGTGAGGTTTCCTGCAAAGCTGCTGCTCAGACAGGATGCAAAGGCTTCACACCACAGGCTCATCCCATCCTCAGAGGAAGCCAGGTCAGCAAGAGGCACCTCCCAGGCTGAGCAGATTTTGGGCAGGTTTTGGGAGGAGTTGCATGAGACTCTGAGGGGCAGGGGCTGCAGAGGGGCTGAGCACGTGTGTGACGGTGGGCACAGGGGTTTTTAGATGGATGGAAGAGACAGCATCTTGATTCCATGATCAGAAGGCTTGATTTATTATATTATGATGTATATATAACATTATAACTATACTATATAGAGATAGAAAATAAGAGGCTTCTTCTGAAGCTGGCTAAGCTAAGAATAGAAAGGAAAGAATAATAACAAGGGGCTGTCTCTTGGCAGATAGCAAGAGCAGCTCCACCATGAGTGGTCAGTAGATCCAAACATCCACAGGGGACCAATCATGGATCCACCTGTTGCATTCCACAGAGGCAGATAACCATTGCTTACATTGGCTGCTGAAACTGCTCAGCTCCAGCAGGGAAAATCCTAAGAAAGGATTTTTCACAAAAGATGTCTGCGACACAGGTGGGACAGTGGGTTGAAATCCACCTGAGGTGCCTCTTGTTTAGCTCTTAGTTTAGATCGGGAGGAAGCTTTAGAAATGAATTCTGCCTTTGCCTCCTCTGAGCATGTTTTGGTTCAGATGGTGCAGTAGGATTGGAGGTGATGGTCTGATCTCGTTTGGACAGACCCAAACTGCCAGCCATGCTCAGGAGCTCCCCTCTCCTCCCCAAGCTCATCATCAGAGGGGAGCAAGAGCAGAGTGCAAGGGTCATCTCCCCCTTCTCGGGAGGTTGCAGTTTATTGCAGCCCCAAGACACAGGAAAAGTCTCTGTTTTGGCCCAGACGTTCCAAGAATGAGTCGGAGTTCTTCAATTCTTGGTCTCAGAGTAGTTTATTGTTTCTTATCTATAAAAAGTTTTCTCCTGCCCTGCCGAGGTCTGTCCAGCAGGACAATTCTGGGTACTCTGCCTGTCCCCAGGGCAGTGTTATCTCTTTATACTACAAACTATGTGTACAACGTTTACAATAACTTTCTAACACCTATCACCTACATTAGACAGTGAGCTTCTACTCCAAACCAATCTGTAAGTGCCAACGTCACAGCAGAAGATGGAGGTAAAGAAGAAGAAAGGCTGGACACCCCCAAGTCCCTCCATCTTGTCCCCAAAACCCCTATTCTAAAACCCCAAAATCTGCTTTTTCACCCAGTGATAATTTTATTATTACACTACTTCAACTTCTGTGGCTTTCAGGTCCTCATACAAAGCTGGTAATTTGCTCCACGGGTCATAACCAACCCACAGGTGTCCTGGGCTCTGGCAGGGGTCCTGGCAGCTCTGGACACCCAGAGGGATGTGCTGAGTTCTGACTCCCTCTCTCTGCCTCTGGGATCTCCTGTTGGCCCATCCACCCCTCTGTGCTGCTGCTTGAACCCACAGATCACACCACTGGCAGGAATTGTTTGTTCTCTTATTAAAGATGCACTAGCTGGCAAGCATGGATTCCTTTCTTATTATTGAAGGGTTCCATAAAATGCATTAAAATTCTCTCAGGTCTGCAAAACTGTGTGTGAAGTTTTTTGACAATTCTGCAAGAGCTGCTAAGGTGATGACCATCTGTGCAGTAATTCAGCCTCTTCAAAAGTATTAAACAGGGCATTCATCTCCTCTGAGTTTCAAAAGTAGCTTGTTTTCAAGAGAGATATTTTTCTTCTAGTATTAAAAGGGTTATACTTTATCCAAAGCAGAAAGTAAACACTTAATGTATTGCTGTTTATGTTCTTTTTATGTGTGTGTGTGAATATTTGTGTTGCTCTCCCTAATAGGAAGTCAAGAAAGTTGTTTGGGCATATAGGTTTCCTGTCAAATATACAAGACAAGTGATCATCAGAAAATAAGGCAAAACAGGGTATAAAAATGAACAAGCAGTAAAATATGGGGGTTTGTTAGTCAGAAACCTTGCAATGCATGAAAATGATTTCACTGAATGTCCGAGTCCTCCTTCCTTTCCCCTTCCCCAATTTTCTTTTTTTTTGCTAGATTGATCTACAGTAACTCAGGTGAAGGTACTGGATGGAAGTCAGGGACCGAGAGGTTATAAAAGAAAGCTTTCAGGATTTATTTTATTTGACAATATGATGAGCTTCTGCACTTGCTGTTGCAAACAGCCTGCAACAGCTGGGATTCTCCAGCTGTCAATAGCTCTTTCAGCAGCAGGATTGTTTCTGATTACAGTGTGGTTTGCCAGTGAGGGTGATGAAGCACAAAACAAGTCCCAGATCACCTCTGGCCTTTGCTGCCTTGCTCCACTCTGAGAGGAGCCTGCACTGGGACACAGCAAAACGCTCCTTCTGTCTCTACAAACTTCTTTGACACTTGCAAGTCTCCAGAATAATTTCAAATTCAGACCCTCCAATGAAATGCAAATGTTCAGCTGGCAGAAATCAATGCATGATGCCACTGAATTCTAGGAATCAAAAGCTAATTTTGTCACCAGTTTGGCAGGCTGGTGTGATTTTCCTGCCTCCTAACAGCCACACACAGGGGTCCATATCCTTTCCTGAGGTATGTGCACTAACATCTCTGATCTCCATAAGAAATCATTGTTTTCTAAGCTTAGAAGGGTAAAAATTAGGAAACTGAGTGAAGAAATAGGCACTGATTTTTACTGTTGGATTTTTTGTATTGTTAAAATTAAAGATGGAGTTTTAGAGCTGAGTTTTAAACACTGGGTTTACTCATGGGCTGTAGGAAGTGCTGAAGTGGTTCCATATCATGATCAGTTGTTTAAGTAGATTGAATTTTATCAGCACTTAAAACTTGTACTCACATGATTGACACTAATGATTCTGAAAGAGACACTGTATTCTGTGGAGTGAGTAATTTGTTTTTTTAAAGAATTGCATGAATACCTGTTTACGCTGTAGAATAACAGTGGTGGTGACATTAAGATGATACAGCCAATAAATAGAATGGTTATGTTGTTTTTTTTAAAGTATCTGAAATACTTGCCAAGAAAATCTGTCATGCTGGCTGTGAGGAAATGGATATTCATGTGCCTCTGAAATTTTGTAAAGTCAAAGCTGTGGTTTTGGTCTAGCTGCCTCTAGCTTTTAATGATCAAAGTTGTTATTACCTTAAATATTGCAGTGGGATAATCTTCAGTGAACATGAAATCAGAGTATTATTGCTTCTATCTTTATAATATTTGTTTCATTTCATGAAAAGTGACTTCTTAATGAACGATTGGCCAGACCTGTGGGTTCCACAGGGTTTCTGCCCCAGGCCTGTGCTGTACTAATGAGAATCCTGCAGGCTGATCAGGGGAAGTTTGTGCCCTGTGGAGTTTTTAGGGGAGGAGCTGCATTTCCCCAGGGCTCACACACTAAGGGCAGCAGGGATTCTTTACACACTTCCCTTGCTGTTACCTGTCCCCATCATTTAATTAATGACAGGAATGAAGAGGGAGAAGTTACATAAGGCTCTTACTTAGGATTAAGAATGTGAGTGCTTCTTTCTCAGACATAAACTTCAGGCTCTGCTCAAGCTATGGTGCATCAGAAAACCAGATTTGGTAAGATTACAGCAACTTCAGGCATCTGCTACTGATTCAGGTTTTTCAATTCCTGAGTAGTAATCTTTTGTTTAATGTTCTTCGTGTATTGAGTCTCCTTAATTCCAGAAACCTTTAATCTGTGTATGTAATAAGACATTCCTGTTGAAGTGCCAAATGCTTTGTTTGCACATTTTTAAGTTTCAGGAATCTGTTAAAAGTACCAGAATGTCCTCTGTAGAAGATTATTTAGATCATAGGCTCTATTGACTGGTGAAATTGTGTTTATCTTCACAATGATAAAAAAGAGGAGTTCTAAAGGAGAATAAGGAAATCCACTGAAAAGGACTCTCCTTCCAGACCAATCTCCTTCCAGTCCAATTCTCATTCGTTGAAAGAAAATGTATATTAATTAAAAATTTAGACACTTCAATTCTGTTGCAAGGCTCCTTGCAAAAGACAAATTATTTTATACATCTACTGTGTGTTGGAACTGACAGATGAGATTAATATGCTTCTTAAATTACCATTACCAAGGGTCAATTAATAAGTGAACTAACCTTGTGAAAGTCATTCTGAAAGACTAGTTACAGATCTGTAATAGTCCCTGTCAAATCACACAGAATTGAGAAAATGAGAAATCTGTCAAATAAATAGGATACCTACTAATTGCATTCTGCATAAGGTAAATGAGCTTTGGTGGTTGTTGGTGGAAGAAACAAGAAATAAGTCTGAGAAATGTTGCTATTAATAATATACAAATTTGGAGTAAAATTTACTTGAGGGAACATGAATGTACAGAGACCTCCCTTGGTAACAGAAAAGTGAAATTTCTTGGCACCAAAGAATAGGGGTATGAAGCTTGAATGATCCTTAGAGGAATGTTTCCTAGGCTGTTATATAGTTTATTACCTTGGTGATTACAGAATTTACCTGTTTTTTCATTTTTTGATGCAATTTTCTGGATCTTTAGAGGTTAACTTATACAAATTAAAGTTTCATTATGACAAGAATTAAACCAGCCATATTTGTTATATGATGGTAAAAAAACTAACTTCCAAATTTCCAAATTTCTCTCTGTGGGAAGGACTTTATTAAATACCCAGCTCCAAATCTGCAGGCTGACCAAGCCTCATGTTAATCCCTAATCTTATTTCCTGTGATCAGGTTATAAAACTGCAATAGGTATAAAAGCAAGATCACAGAAAGCCAGTTTGCATTCTTCCAGGAAACCCTGAAGATTTAAGACACTTCCATCAATAAAATCCATTACTTTTGTGTTAAATTTGGGTGTTCACAGCTATTGACAACTGCAAATATGATTTTGCACTGTAGGTTTCAATGTGAGCCTGTCTCTAGGTTACTGGGTTCTGTCTGTTAAATCATCCTACATCTATTAATGAATAAATATTTTATACAAATATTAAATACCATGAAAAAACAGAAATTGGCTGTATGATATGAACCTTGGAAAAGCAGCAAGTCAAAGATTTATTTGTGCAGCAAACCCCAGGTTTTCTGTGATTGCAGAAGTGACTGTTTGTGCATGTAAAGGTATGAGTTTAAGAAATTTGGGTATTTATGGAATTAAAACAGCAGTCATGCTATTGGAAAGCTTTGGGCTGGAAATTCCATATTCCAGCCCTAGAGATGTTGGTAAGGCAGGTCAGAGAGTGGCAGCAATGCTGGAGGGATCAGGCAGCACAGGCACTCAGGGCTGGGCTCCAAAGCTAAAGGCTGAAATGTGCTCAATGGCAGCCTTTGATGGGTAATTCCAAAATCTAAATGTGGTTCTGAAAAGGAACCTGTTCAGAGAAAAAGGTTTAAAAAAAATGATGTTTCCATGTATTTATTCAGTTCTGCTCTCTATGATCTTCTGCTGGGTAAGGCAGAACATGAAGCAGAAAAATAAACTTAATGTCACTTTTCTTGTCTGTTGTTTCATTAGTGATAGAACATTTTTATAACATTGTAAATCCTGTATAGATCAAGATATTTTTTAGTGAACAATTTCATTTCAGTTAAACTCTTACATGATATAATTTACCTGCTGTCAAACCCAGCTAAGTGACATAGTTTGGTGCTATCATATTCCAGAACATGTCAGGATTTGATGAGCTATGAATGTTATGTTTAGTATCATGCATTTTTAAAAGGTTTTTTCCCCAACGTTCTACTGAACACTCACTGAATCCTTCTCTGAATATCTTTTATTTTTCTGCAGGAAAATGTTCCTGTTAAACAATTTTAGTTCCTTGCTGAAGAGACAATCCATATTCATGCTTATTTTTTGACCTCTTAGTGAGAGATGAAGGTCTGATCACTTCAAATACATCTCTTACGAGCGCATTTTTCTGTGCTTAAAACTCCCAATTTCTCTGAATTGTTCAGCATGGAGCTCATTTATTTCATCTCCTGATAAAAAACAATTCTTTCTAAGTGGTGTCTGTAGTGAAATCAGGGCAGCTGAGCAAGCCCAGAGCAGGCTCTGTCGTGGGCTGCTCATGGGATGGTGAGAGCTGGCTCAGAGCACTGAGTGCCGCCTATTGAACACTGCAGCAGCCCTGCCTGGGCAAGGAGGGGACACACAGCCTTGTGAACAAAACATTTATCCTCCAGAAAAGTGATTCTCAGGTTTCTGTGCTCGAGATGGCTCCCAAAGTATTAGAAAGTCTCTTTTTTTCCCAGCCCATGACCAAAGAAGAAGTTGAGATTCATCATCTCTGCTTTTCCAGGTTGTTTATTTTCTCTTATCTATCACATTCTTTCTCTGACCTGCTGAGATTTGTCCAGCAGGTCGGGTTGAGGCACACTGACCACCCTTAAAGTGGTGTTGGCTTTTTATACTAAAACTACCTGTACTTTATTTACAATAATTTTCCAATACCTATCACCTTTGTCAGACAGTCTGTCTGTACTCTAAACCAATCCAGAAGTGTCACCATCACAGCAGAAGATGGAGGACAAGAAGGAGAAGAAGGACTGGACATGCCCAGATTCCTCCATTTTGCCTCTTGAATCCCCATTCTAAATCCCCAAAATTTCACTTTTTCACCGTGATAAATTCACTATCATTCTATTCAAACCCTTGTGGTTTATAAATCCTCACACAAAGTTGGGAATTGTTTCCATGGGCTAAAATCAAAGGCACAGGTGTTTGTGACTCTGTGCCAGGGTCTCTGAGCCCCTGCCAGGGTCTGGAGCCCTCCAGGGCAGCCCGAGCACTGTCCTGGGTCCCAACAAGGGATCATCCCACTCCAGGTTTTACTGCATTTCCTTTTGTGCCCTTTTCCTTCTTTGGCCTAAAATGAAACAAACACAGAAGTTTTAAAATAATTCTTTAGTTTTGAGAAAAGATTGTGAGATCTTTCTGCCTTCCAAAGCAAATTATTTCCTAATTTTAAGTTGGTTTCTTTTTGCAGTTGGTTTTGCATTCCTTATAGAATCATGGACTCTTCCATGTCCCTTCCAAGCATGGGTTTAGGAGCTTTTGTTATTTCATGCCAGGGGATTTGCTTGGTGCAATAATAGCAAACTTTTGGTTTTACAAAAGACCTCAATTAAAAACAGAACAGGCTCTTTTTGATAGGCTCCATGAGGCTGATGGATTGCTACTGATTTCAGCTCCAAAATCAAACCCTTGGCATTGATTGGACTGAGTTTCTCTGTGTGCTCTGCATTGACCCAGTGAGTTACTTAATAGTGACAGATTTATAAATAGGTTACTGCAAATCAAAGACATTATCTTATGTCTGAACCAGCAATATATTGATGAGAAGTCACCTTGGCAGGCCGAAGGAGAACCTGTTTTGGTGATGTAGCAGAGCTGAGGGAGGAACTCTCATGCAATTTTCCATTAATTGTTGTTTTACTGAACAGTAAAATCCAATCATTCTGTTTGCTGTGTCTGGCAAATTAAAAACAAGAAGGTGACAGGAACAATGGAATAGAGACAGGATTACACCTAGTCACAGAGCAGAATTTGGTGAATAAATCTTGTTTTCCTTTTTTTAGAAACTGTCTGAAGTGTCTAAATAAGACACTGTCTGCACTCAAAGGGCCTGTTGCAATTACACTGGCAGAAATAATGTCACTTCAAACTTAATTATTAAATATATGTCTAGCAAATCATGCTGTACTGCTCAAATAGCTCCCTAATGCATTAAAAAATTCAGGTTTTAACACACATCTATTATTTTTAGAAAAGATCTGTGTTGGGATGTAAAGTCCCTTAACTGACATAGGGGAGTGCACTCCTCAAGGGGAGTGAGATGGAGTAAAATCCCACAGGAAGATTTTGCACCACCCTGTGACTTCAATGCCACTTTGGGAATAAACAATGAAGGTTGAACAGTCTGGTCTGTGCAAGAAATCCCTGTGCTGCTTTGGAGCATCAGCTCCAAAAGTGTCTTCAAGGAGTTCCTTTTCTAGGACATTGCAAATTTTACAAAATTGCTGCACCCCAGTAGATTTTAACAGCTCAAAACACTGCAAGACTCCTCCTCCTTTGCATATTTGTTTATTTAATTCTCCAGTCTTGCCACAGCAATTCTCTGTGTTTGAAATAAGTTGCCTTTATTTAATTCCCTTTACTTTGTACTTTTATTTCTATTTTGCCTTTAACTGACCCCTGGTACTCTGTTGGTGATTGTCTTTGTGGTCCCAAAGATCCCTTTTTTGGCTTTTGAGTTACAGTCTTGCAAAAGGAGAAGGAAATGTTCCTGCAACTCTTGCTGGGATGAGTTCTGGAAATTCAAATTTACTCCTTTTATCATCATTTGGTTTGTGGGTGCATGAAAAAGGGTCTTGCTGATTGCCATAATTCAAAAAGGCTTTTTTCACTTGCAATTTTTGGTGCTTAGAGCATTTAATTAATTTTTGGACTGACTATATCCAGGCTTTACATTTTCCTGGAATAACAGACTTGCCCAATTCTCCCTTTGCCAAATACAATATTCCACATAGGAATTTTTTTTTTTTCAGTTGATACAACTGATGCAGCTTGATGCAATCAGTGAAAAAAATAGACATCTACAACGTAATCATTGTAAAAAAAGGCTGTGATTGCATTTTTGGACTGAAAATCATGTCTGTTAGCATTTGTGGGTAGTGAAAAGGGTTTGAGAAGGGTAAAGAAAGACAAAAGATGACATTGTGGGTCTTGGAATTCTGCAAATTGCTCAGATAAGGTTGTCATAATTCAGAGTTTAGAAAGAGCATGAAGGACAGAAAAGGAGAAATCTTTATCTCCAGAAACAAAATGGGTGTGGAAATGTGGCAGGATAAAGTCCTGAAAGTTGGTGATAAATCAGAAAGGCAGAAGTTTGTGGATTTGGTTTGAGATCTGCTTTTATAAAAGTGCAGCACAGGAATTGTTGTGTGTTGTAAAACATCTTGTAAGATCTCAGAATTAAGGGAAAGTGATGGTGAAGCATAAAATTTACTGAGGAAGTGCCCTCCTGACATGTTAAATGAAGTAAATTATGGTTGACTGAGATATTTAAAATAAATAAATAAATCCAGTGAGGCATGCTAGAACTGCAAATTACACCTTAAGATTAATGGTTTTAACAGGTAATTTTGTCATGAGAGCTGAAGACCAGTGAAGCATTTCAGAAAGTTCCTGGGTGAAATGTAAGCAAGGAAAAGAAAAGAACATGAAATAAATTGTGTCTTTCCATGTGTCAGCACACAGCAGATGCTCACTGATCCTTCAGGAATCACATTAGGGCTATTTGACTACTCAGAAAAGACTTTTACTGTGTTAATTCACCTAATTTGAGACTCATTGACTAAATCTGCCTTTATTCACAATTAATATAGAGAGATGGTCCAACATGCTAACAGTGACAAAGACTCAGTTAAGAGAGAGGGAAGAGGTAATTTGAAATGACATTTTATTTTGGATCAGGCTGCCCTGGGAATATCTTTCCACTACATCCATGTCTGCAAGCTACTTTTCTGCCATAATAATGTGGAAACTGTTCAGATAATTTTTTTTTTTTTCTGTGAATGAAATATAGATTTAATATGAAAAAACCACTACAGTGCTGGAATGAGACAGAGGAACTGCTCATTGTGTGTGAGCTGGGATGTGCTGATCTGTCCAGCTGCTCTTATCAGGAAGATCAGCTGTCTGAATTATAGAAATATCAGCCACAAACACCCTTTTGGAAAAAAGCCCAACAACTGGGCATAATTTGAAATTCAGTAAAGCTGAAACTCCTTTAGTTTGGGATGCCAGGGCAGGATAAAGAGAGTTCTGTGCCCTCCAGTGCTTGCACATCATCACAGCTGCTGAGGGCACAGAGTGCAGCAGGGCAGGGAAAGCCAAACCCTGACTCTGAATAATTCTGGGCTATATTTGAAATATTTACCCTCACACATGTCCAAATTCTTAATAAAACAGCTCCCAAGCTATTGAGGGAGATCAATAAACTCACTTTTACTGACGAGTGCAAGCAAACCCAGCAGGGAGGGAGTTGTGATGATGCTTCCCACACCTTGTACCATCAGCAGGAAATGTGTCAGCTTTGGCTCTCAAACAGGCAGCAAAGTGCCAAGTGTTCACTAGGCAGGGTTTGAGGGGGAAGGAGAGGGCTGCTCCATGGCAGGAACATGGCCAGACAGATTCCAGTTGGTAAAGTGAGTGCTCAGAGTAAAGGAGAGGATGCCTTGGGAAAGGAGTTTTAGAAGGAGATTTAGCAGAGGAATAAAATTAAATAATAAATAAATAAAATTAAATACATAAATGACAGATACACAACCAGAATTCTTAACAGTTTATCATCCCATCCTATGTGCTGGAGAAGACACCTTGTGCCACAATCCAATCCTTCTGTGATGGGAGATTTACAGCTCTGGAATTTTAATGGGATTTGTAACACATGGCCCTTAGGATTTGTGGCATGGTCATCCCAACCCTGTGAGCAGAGACAAATAAACCTCATTTTCTTCCCTTTTCCTGCCTTCTGGCAACCAATCTTCCAAAGGTAAAGTTTAGGAATGCCATGGAATTGCATCTTACAAGGCTGTGACAAATGCAGTGTATAAAATATGGTGATAGCATTTCAAAGTTTGGATAGCAGAGCAATTTTATTTACAGGAGATGCAAATTTTTCAGCAACTCCACCAGGAGAACACTTGTCTCTGAAGTGTTTTCTTCATTGACACTTGGATCCCAGGCACTCTTTGTGAAAAGTGCACACTATATGGCTCTATGCAGATATTTACAATATGTATTTTGATGTATTGATTAGTAGTGGTGAATATGCTAATCAATCAATTTTGATGTATTGATTAATAGTGGTGAACATGTATTCTGATGTATTGATTAGTAGTGGTGAATATGTTTTCTGATGTATTGATTAGTAGTGCTGTATTAACATTTTAAATGTATGTAGTCTTGTAATTAGAGGGCAACTTTTGTAATTAAAATGAGAACTACGTTAGTGGGTTTTTATAACAAAGGAATGAGGCACTCACAGCAGATAGCAGCCACAGGACACCTGAATCTTTTGGGGAAAGGAATTTATTGCCTTCTTATCAGGAGAAATGAACTTCTTCCTGCCTTGATGGCACTGCTAGGATTAGAAGGGAGAAGCTGACAGTGAACAGACAGAATCCTGTGTTTGAATGGAATTTATGCATCATGTATGAAGTGTATGAATATGCAACAGGCTGTTGTTCTTAAGGGTTAATCTTTTGTTGGCCTGGGTTCTTTTTTGGGCTCGTGCTGCCCAGAAAAAGGTACCCGGCCGTCCGTAACTCTTTGTATTTATTGTCTCATATTGTCCTGATTTAAATTGTCCAAATTATTATGACTCTAATTGCATTACTATTTTTATAACCATTTTATTACTATTAAACTTTTAACAATTTCAGAAGCAAGTGGTTGGTGTTTTTCACCCTCTTGTGTGAAGGAGGCCTGGCTGCAGCTGTCCCTGGAGCCCGGGCAGGGTGGGCAGGATGAGCTCCAGGATGTCACCCCAGGGATGTGGCAGGGCTGGGAGCTCGGGCTGCAGGGCAGAGGCAGCAGGGACCTGCAGGCCCTCCAGTGCAGCCTGTAAAATCTGTACAAGTGTTGGAATTTCTTTTGTCACTTAACCACAGGGACACCTGAGCTGTTCCCTCTGTCCTGCCATCAGCCTGGGTGATCCTTGACTTCAAAGACCTTTTCCTCCTCGTTTGCAGGAGCAGATATTTTAAGCAATAATAACAAAGCCAAATCTATGTAGCTGTGATATATCCCTGGCATTTGCACTGACCTTTATTTCTGATGCCTAAAGAAGTTATTTCCTTGGCACTGATGCATTTGGGATCTTGCATTTTCGTTCTTGGTCTGATTAACCACAGGCTCTCTCTGACCCTGTTGCTTCTTGCATCCTTCCACGAGTTGAAATCTGTTCAACTCTTGCCACTTCCTCCACTTTTGGAGTTATTTTTGAGCAGCCAGAATGGTGAGCAGTGTCAAATAATGCCAGGAGCTATTTAAAAGTGCAAAGCTGTTTTTTTCACTTTTTCTTTTGTAAATGTCTTTATTGCTTTTGTGGTGCAGCATAGAGTCTAAAAATTCTGCCCCAGCTTATGTCTTAATCCTTTATTTCAGCCCTACTTTGTCCCTTTTTTGATTTCTTGAATATTTTGGTGGTGATTAGAATTGATTGCTTTGGTGAATCCTGATACCCCCTCTCCCTTTTTGAGGGGATCAACATGTGCTCTCTTGTGATATGGGAAGATTTTAATTAGATTTTAATTTGCATGATCATCCTTAATACTTTGCTCTGTGTGAAGTACACGTGGCTGCCTGAAGAGCTGTGCTGCTCCTCAGATTTGAGGGATGTTCTTCTCATTTGTTCACTGAGGTTATTTTTGGAGTGGGCATTCTCATTTCAGCTCCTAGATAATACTTAACAGGATGGATGCTTCAGAAGTTATTTTAATTCGATTTTTGTAGCCATACGAGAGATTCTTTGAGGCTTTCTGTTGTAAGGATGCATAAAATTATTTTCACTCGTGCTTTTGTGTCTTTAAAGCTGGAGAATAGTGTGTAACTGGGGGGAAAAATTATATACTGAGAGGACAACTGGGTTTTCAAAGATCTTTCAAAGGTGTTTTGATTTTAATAGGATACATTATCCAGTCTCACAAGGCGCTTTGAAAAATCACACTGTGCACATGTTGGTAGCTTAATAATCTTTGTAAATCTAATTTTACATTACTTGCTCAGCAAGAGATGGAATATCTCTATCAGTCTTGTGTGCAGAGATCAAAAACCCAGATTCCAGCTTGATTTAAATTTTGTCTGGTCTGTGGCTTTGGTGAAGTCATTTCATCTCTGTCTCCCACCCTTTGCTTATCTTATTTATGTGACTGATTCTCTTTTGAAACAATCTGGGGCTGTTGGTCCCAGCATAATTAATCAGGATGGTTCAGTTTGAGCACCTCACACCTGCTTTATGCCCATCTAAAATGGGGATTTTTGGGGTTTAGAAGTTTTGTAACTGCACCCGTTTGCCCTGTGAGGGGGGCAGGACCCTGGAGCAGCTCCTGCCATCCCATCTGCTCCCACAGAGGAGAGAATTTTGGATAATGTCACAATCTTCCCTTCTCTGCTCCCAGAGAACAATTCCTTTGTTCCCTGTGACTTTTTGCATGACATTAAGCACAGTTTTCTCTCATGCAGCCTTGACTGTTTGTGTCCTAGAAAGTGACATTTGTCAGAGGGACTGGGGATCACAGGGACACATCTGGGGCAAAACATGGGCAGAGCTTTGGAAAGCTGCTGGTGACTAGGGCCTGATATTATATAAAACCTTAAATATTCTGTGAATATCAAAAGGAATCTTAGTAAATAATTGTTTATTACAAATATTTAAACCATAAAATACGAATTCTTGAGTTGATAGTCACAGGAATTATTCTCAGAGGGATTGGAGATCACAGGACACATCTGGGGCAAAACATGGACAGAGCTTTGGAAAGCTGCTGGTGACTACTGCCTAAAATTATATAAAACCTTAAATGTTCTGTGAATATCAAAAGGAATCTTTGCAAAGAATTGTTTATTACAAATATTTAAACCTTAAAATAAGAATTCTTGAGTTGATAGTCACAGGAATTATTTTCAGAGGGATTGGAGATCACAGGGACACATCTGGGGCAAAACATGGGCAGAAGCTCTGGAAAGCTGCTGGTGACTAGGGCCTGATATTATATAAAACCTTAAATATTCTGCGAATATCAAAAGGAATCTTTGCAAAGAATTGTTTATTACAAATATTTAAACCTTAAAATACGAATTCTTGAGTTGATAGTCATGAGAATTATTCTCAGAAGGACTGGAGATCACAGGGACACATCTGGGACAAAACATGGACAGAGCTTTGGAAAGATGCTGGTGACTAGGGCCTGATATTATATAAACCCCTAAATGTTCTGTGAATATCAAAAGGAATCTTTGCAAAGAATTGTTTATTGCAAATATTTAAACCTTAAAATAAGAATTCTTGAGTTGATAGTCATGAGAATTATTTTCAGAGGGACTGGAGATCACAGGGACACATCTGGGACAAAACATGGGCAGAGCTTTGGAAAGCTGCTGGTGACTAGGGCCTGATATTATATAAAACCCTAAATGTTCTGTGAATATCAAAAGGAATCTTTGCAAAGAATTGTAATTTGTTTATTACAAATATTTAAACCTTAAAATAAGAATTAACTTAATAAAAACCTTAACATAAGAAATAAGTTAATAGTCACAGGAATTATTCTCAGAGGGATTGGAGATCACAGGGACACATCTGGGGCAAAACATGGGCAGAGCTATGGAAAGCTGCTGGTGACTAGGGCCTGATATTTTATAAAACTCTAAATATTCTTTGAATATCAAAAGGAATCTTTGCAAAGAATTGTTTATTATAAATATTTAAACCTTAAAATAAGAAATATGAAAATAATGGTCACAAGAACTTACAAGTAAATCTTGTCTGCTCTAAACTGACCTAAAAACCCCTTGAAAATACCAATTACTGCTGACCCCTTTGTTCTCATAACTCAAAACCAGCCTCAGGAAAAGGTGGTAAAAACGATGAGATTAATTTATCCATTTTGTGGGGTTATTTTTTCAGTTGACATACAAAAGTCTGCTATAAAATCCCAAACTCTTTATTTTATATTTTAATGAGACAAAAACATCAAAATAATCTTTGGAATTGAAGAAAAGGTAGAGTTCATTTTGGTACAAGATTTTTATGAGTATGTAATTAATGTATTTTTTCTGCAGTTCATGCTGTCATTCTCTACAGTTTTGGGGTTTTTATATTCTTCCTCTGATTTTTTTTCATGGAAAAGGGACCATTTTATACTTAGAGCAGAGAAAAAATTCCAGGCTTTAAGCTGCACAGAAAACAACACTTTTTTAAACAATATTGTGATTCAGAGACGCAGCTGGGGAAGAAAATGCATTTCCTGTGACACTAATGGTGGCACAGTGTATACATTCAATTAGATAATGAATTCATAATTGCTTGGTTTCCAGCTAAGGAGCAATTTAATACATTAAAACCAAAAAAAATATTAAATGCATGGCATTGTAGCTTCATTTTTCAGCAAGGAGCACGTTCCAGTGATGGCATTTCCTAGGAATATTGTGATTTTCCTGGATTGCCAGTGCCAGGTTTTCCAGTGGAAAAAGTTTCTGATCTTATCTCAAGGCAGCAGGAGCTGCAGGTACCAGGAGCTTTTGGAACTGGCCTGTGCTGATTGAAAAATGGCCAAGAAAATGTTCTTGTGCTTTGCCCTGCAAAGGAAAGGTGAACAATGGAGAGATTTACTGCACAAAAAATCATGTGGAAAATGTGCAGGAAGCTGTTATTTAATTAAATTTAATTAAGGCTCTAAGAGTTTTCTGACTTGTGCTGGTTTTGTTTAAAGAAAACACAGTTGAAATAACTTGGGAATGCTGATTTGACAGTCACAGATAAACCCCCTTGGTGACAGGTTCAGATGCAACTTGAGCTTTGGAAAGGTAAAATGTTCTTTTAAGACAAAAGTGCATAAACTTGGCAGAACTTAATATGTTATGCCTCACAAATTAAAATATGATGTAGACCCTGACCTTTGAGTCCACTGATGTGACTAATTATTAAAATATTGAGCCCACTGCCTTAAAAGGCAGAGATAAAAGCACATATTTTACTGTTTATAATATTAAATTCCTTTTTCTTTCCTTAAAATTTCTATTAATGCATCTACAAACCTTTGCAACCGAAGTGATCAAAGATGAAGTGGCTCTTGCTGAAGAATTCACTCCTTGTCACTTTGGAGGGATAGAAGTCTTGGGCTTTTTAAAAGTTTAGTTTAACTAATGCACACAGATAAGAGATAGTTGTGCTAAGAGAATAGGAACTGTGTAATAATTAATTTTTGAGATGGATGCAGTAGCAATACAAAACCTGTAGAAGATATTCCTGAATTGCTTACATGGTTAATTAATCCCTTCCCACCTTGGCTCTGGCTCTGAGTGCAGGTGAAATTCTCTAATTGCAGGTGATGGTGCTGGGTTTGCCATCATCTGTACAGCTGTGCTGTGGTGGTTCACAGAATTCTGTTTAACTCTGAAAACCAAAATAAACTCTGTTTATTTTTGTTTGGTATCCTTTCCCTCCATCTCTTACAGAGCAATATAAAAATTAGCTCATGTTTTATTCATACTCTTAAATCAGGAAAATTTACTTGTAATTAGTTTCTCTTTGTCTGAGTTATTGTCTTCTCTGAGTTGTGTTTGTTAGGTAATTGCATAAAGTTTTTACTACAACCTTGCACTATAAAGAGAATTTCTTTACTACGTTTTATGACCTAGAGGTGGCCAAATTTTCTTTTCTTACCAGGAAATTGCCTGATTGAAAGATCCATAAGTCCATTGCTTTTCCTTACTGTCAATCCACACTTAAAAACTGATGATAAATAAACCTAACAAGTATTGTCAATAATGAATCTGATCAATAAATAAATAAATCAGCAGTGATTACAATCACTGAGGTGGGGCAGGTGGTGGTGTGCAGTATTTTGGGTGGTGCAGTGCTCCTGTGAAGCTGGAAATGAGGAATCAGTAGAAAAACCATCTGTTGAAACAAATGGAAAACTTCCACGAGAAACATTCCTGTGGGCAACAAATTGGAAATTAAAATTAGATGGCAAGTAATGACTAAATAACCTGTCTTAGGCTTTGAAGATAATTAAGCACTAAAAGATATTCCAGATTTACTTATGAAAATCTCCAAATTTATGATATAATTTTATGTGGCCCATTGGCTGGCTGGCTGCAAAGTGAAAATAGACATTTATATGCAGAGAAGGAAGGTGGCTCTCCAGAATCATTTCACCAAAAGCAATAAATGAATGAAAACAACCCTTCTGTGAAGAGAAACCTTTGAAATTACTTGAAGTAATGGTAAGGACGAGACTGGTTATCTTTTCATGTAAATGTTATTGCTGACTGCAGAGTAGAAAGGATTCAAGGCTGTTTAAAATAAAGCAGAAAGCTTAAAATGAGCAACTTTGAATAAGCTTAACTTCTGATGAGATCATTATATTTGGGGTGATGAAAGATCCTTGCTTTGCATATGCTGAGGGAAATTGGATGAGAAGCCTTGAAATAATCCATTTTCAGGAGGGAGAGGGTTCAGCAGGAGTTTGCCAGGTAGGAATGGATTTTATCCTGCCTGCAGTTTGGGGGTTTATGATTTCCCTGTGCCATTGCTGTGCCTAATTTGATCAGTGATCCAATGATCAGGGTTCTGAGCCATGGTGGGGCACCAGCCAAACTCTGCTTTGCATCTGATCGTGGAGTTTTGTGCTGTGAGGTGCAAAGTTTCTCCTAAAGCCTTGATTATCCTTTGTGTTTGCACGTACACTTGTGTCAAAAATGAAATTGGGATTTAGCCTCAAGAGCTGCTGAAAATCACAGGTTCAATTATGATGAGCATGACTTCATCATTGAGTCATGGTTTGGGTTGGAAAGGACCATCTCATTTCCACCCCCATGAACATAATTCCATGACTTTTAAATGGGAAAGCATCAGTTTTTCACAAAATAAGCAGCTGCAGAACTCTGCAAATTGTTTTTTTCTTCAATTTGTTCAAATCTGTCTTTATGCTTAGCACATGTCCTTGGAGCTGCATTGTTATAGCCAGGTAGGAACTTAAACCCTTTCTGAATGTGCCATTACAATTTCTTGTTATCAAAAGAATTAATTCAGTATTTTTCCTACATCAGTCAAGTTTTACATTAAAACCAGAGAGGTTTTCTTGCCTTCTGCATGGAAAGGCTGAAATCTCACAGTTCTGTTAGTTGGGACAATCTCATTTCCCACCTGGTTTTATTTACAGCCTCTTCAAAGTGCCAATATTGTCTTTTACTGGAATGCTTTTCTCACTTGCATGTGTTGGGTTTTTGGAAATAACAAGATACTTCTGCTGTTATTTTGTGAGCAGATTTTATGGATTTTTTGGTTTTGTTTTAATTCGTGGTGTTTTTGTTAGTTTTTTTCATGAGGAAGCAACATAAAATATCAGAGAGCTTCTTTCACAAATGGTCATATAAAGAATGATGGCCATAACTCCATTGCTGCAGGTTTTTATTTTGAAAAAAAATTGTAAAATGGATTTAAAAGGAGCTGGTGAGTTAACTCAATTATGAAGACACACTTGAAAATTATTGTACAAAGATTAATAAAATAAAGTCCTCGACAATCTTAATAAAATGAAGAAGATATCACATAACTGTTCCTACAGACCTGTCATCCAAATTTTTTGGACAGTTGCTCTCAGATGCAGTGGACTTGGCAAAGATAAAGTAAATCTATTTCAGTCATTAATAAGAATCTCTTATTCTTTTCTTTAATCTGTGCAAGTCTGAAAAAAACCCCAAAAACTGGTGTTAGATCAGCCTTTGTTTTAAATGACTTACAATTCTGATAAAGCAGCTGAAGCAGTTTTTTAAATTTAGCAAAGTCTTTGTTCTTTCCAATGAACAGCACAGTCACTTGATACTGAGAGATAGATTAGGAGCAAATTATCTTGAATTTGAAAATTAATTTCCTAGAATTTCACAGGGAAATATTGCTATTCTTTCACTTCCCAAAGCAATTAAAGTGGTTTTGATGAGTCAGTTTTACTGTGATAAAGTGTCCAGCTCTGGAGCCTTCAGCACAGGGGTGATGTGGATTTGTGGGTCCAGAGGAGGCCTCAAAAATGAGCAGAGGGCTGGGACATTTCTGTAAGGACAAGCTCAGAGAGCTGGGGTGCTCAGCCCCAAATCTGATCATGGGGCTCTGTGCTGTGAGGTGTAAAATTTCACCTAAAGCCTTGATTATCCTATGTGGTTTGCATGTAAAGAGAAGAAAAGGCCCCAGGAAGACCTTAGAGCCCCTTTCAGGGGGTTACGGGAAAATTGGGGATAAACATTGAGCAGGACTTGTTTGATAGCACAAAGAGAAATGGTTTTGAACAAAACCAGAAGAGATTTGAACTAGATACAGGGAGAGGGAAATTAAAATAAAGGTGGTAAAATACTGGCATGGGTTGCCCAGAGATGAGGTGGATGTTCCATCCCTGGAAAACCTTCAAGGCCAGGTTGGATGGGCCTTGGAGCAACCTGCTCTAGTGAAAGGTTTCCCTGCCCATGGCAGGGGCTGGAAATAGATGAACTTTAAATGTCCTTTCCAAGCTGAATTATTTTATGATTTATTTTTCAGCAGTTTCCAGCTGTAGCTAAAACTGTATCTGACTTTAATACAGTTCAGGAATGGAATCACTTTTCCTTTCCCAGTCCCATCACATCCCATGGCAAAGATTTCTGGCTTTGGAGCTCAGAGCTGAACAAACCCAAAAGCTGAAGGGGAGGTGCTCCCAGAAATCTTCAGCTGTGCCAAAGCCACTGGAATCATTCCAACCAGAATATTTGTCTGCCTTTAAGCTGTTCATCCATATAATAAAAAATAAGGTTTGGGAAAGGTTTGCAAGAACAATTCCCAGACAAGTGAGGCTAAGCAGTGAGTGGATGTTAAAATGGACTGTGACACTATTTACAAACAGTGCCTGTGAGTAGGTGTCTCACTCAGAACAAATACTCCTACTCACACCCAACACATTGAATTAAAAAAGTAGAAGGTATTTATAAGCATACCAGAAAACAGAGAAAGGTGATAATAAGACATCCATTTTAATAAGGAATTAGGATTCTGACCTATTTCTTTCCCAGCAGGATTTATCACTAAGTTATTTATAACTTACAGGTATAAGACAGGGCAATGAGGAATAAATTAACAGTATAAACAAAATGCTCAGAGACTTGCAGCCCCTGCTGGCTCCATTTTCTCAGGGAAAGACTGGGAGAAAGTGATATTAACATCTGAGCTCAGGTTCATTTTCTGGCTGGCTTAACTCCATTAGAGTCTGGGGATGGGGAGGGCAGGTGAGAATGATAGTGGTGTCTCAGACATGTTTATTGCTGTATTTTATTGATTTCTTGTGAGGGGAGAGAACTGCAGCTATAGCACACAGTTGCAATCTAAATTGATTTCTCTGTTGTTTAAGAAGTTTTGGTGTGGTTTGTCCTGGTGACTCATTGGGACCTTGCACTGCACATGGTTTGGGGGGTTGATGTACAATGGGATCTTTCTGTCCAGTTTCTGGAAGTAAAGAAAGTCCAAACAAATCTTCAGCTTGTGAATAGACCCACTTGATTGAGACTGAAGGTGTTCTTTCATTCTTCCACACTTGATTAGAAGACCCAGAGAAATCTGAAAAGAGCCTAACAAACACTTCATGCCATCACCATTGAAAAAATGTCTGAATGTCTACAGCATTCCTGCTTTTTTGTTTGTTTGGTTGGTTTTTATGGTTTTGATTTCTGTTTGTTTTTAAAAAGGCTTTTGTGTGAGCATTAATATCAATTCTACCATGATAATTCTATATCTGTCCACTGGAGGTGTGCTTGATAAAAGCAAAGAAACAAATTCTAACCAAATCTTCACATGAGTAGGATCAGCTTTGCAGAGAAATCTGAAAACAGCCTAACAAACACTTCATGCCATCACCATTGAAAAAATGTCTGAATGTCTATAGCATTCTAGCTTTTTTTGTTTGTTTTGTTGGTTTTCATGGTTTTGTTTTCTGTTTGTTTTTAAAAAGGCTTTTGGGTGAGCATTAATATCAATTCTACCATGATAATTCTATATCTGTCCACTGGAGGTGTGCTTGATAAAAGCAAAGAAGCAAATTCTAACCAAATCTTCACATGAGTAGGATCAACTTTGCAAGGGGTCTTGTGTTTTGGTTTTTTTCATGCTTTGGGGTTTTTTAAAGCTTTTAAATTCTTTGGGCAATATGGCATCTTCAAGCTCAGGGGGTATCTCAGTTTGAATGTACATCTGTCCCTTCTTTTCTTCTCAGAAATCTGCTCTGAGCCTGATCCAAGAGCATGGCTGCAAGTGGCGTCTTTGGCAGGGTCTGGCCACACCAACACTCGTCAAAACTCATTTTTTCTTATCTCTTGTCACTGTGGCAGTGAACTCATGACTTGATTCCCTTTTGTGCTCCCGCAGCTGGAGGTGGAGGTGGTGGATATGAACGGGAAGACCTTGGACGGGCCGGTGCGCCTGGACGTGGCGGTCATCGACCAGAACGACAACCGGCCCCTGTTCAAGGAGGGCCCCTACGTGGGGCACGTCATGGAGGGCTCTGCCACAGGTGAGTGCCAGCCAGCCACAGCTCGGGAAATCATCGTGTTTGCAGGGAGGAGTGAGCAATTGTCACAGACATTCTCTGTGAAAAATCCTTTCTGTAGGATTTTCCCTGCTGGAGCTGAGAAGCTCAGTAACAAATGTAAACAATTATTATCTGCTGCTGTGGAATGCAACAGGTCCACCTGTGATTGGTCTCCGTAGATGTTTGGATCTACTGACCACTCACGGTGGAGCTGCTCTCGCTCTCTGCCGAGACACAGACTTTGTTATTCATTCTTTCTATCTCTTTCTTAGCTTAACCAGCTTCTGAAGAAGCTCCTTTCCTTTCTATCTCTATGTAATATAGTTATAATGTTTTATATATATATCATAATATAATAAATCAAGCCTTCTGATCATGGAATCAAGATCTTGACTCTTCCATCCTCTAACAAACCCCTGTGACCACCAACAACAATCAATCTGACTCCATGTTTTCTGAAGGTTAATTTATTATTATATGATATATGATATGATATTATATTTATTATAGAATGCTATACTATACTAAACACAGAAAGGATACTTATACAATGCTAAAAAGATAATAATGAAAACTCTTTGCAGAGACTTGATACAGCTTGGCACTGATTGGCCAAAGAGTCAAAACAATTCACAGCAGAACCCAATGAAACAATCACCTGTAGGTAAACAATCTCCAAACACTTTCCACATGTGAGTGCAACACAGGAGAGGCAAAAGAGATAAGAATTGCTTTCTTTTCCTCTGAGGCTTCTCAGCTTCCCAGGAGAAAAATCCTGGACAAAGAGATTTTTTCATAGAATGTGCATACAACAGAGCTTGAACAAATCCTCTGTTCATAAATGCATTATTGTCACTCTGTACAAGTGTTCTTGCTGGTTTGGTGGCTCACTGGATTCTTCCTCTGTGAAAAGAAGCAGGAGCAGCACAACTTAAGGACAACAGGTAATGATTTTTGAAAAACAAGTTTCTGCAGTAACAAAAAGTAAAAGGAAAATACCCAGAAATTAGTTGGAAATAGGAGCTTTGATTTAGGTTCATGTTTTTTCTTCATCTCTGGAATCAATGAAGACAACCCCTAGGATATGATTAAGGTTCAAACCAAATACCGTGAGCAATTTCTGTGCAGAGTGGGAATTTCACTTATTTTTTTCCTCTAAGTTTAGTTACTGGAAGGGTTGTTTTTATTTGTTTATCTAGCATGAGTCTGGTAAATAACACAAATAAATGGAAAGCACATTATGAATAAACTAATGTTGTAGGGGAGATTGAAATACTGAACAATGCTGATAAACAGATGTTGTAAATGCAGATACAACTGTTGCAACAAAACAAAAACACATTGATAATTGAAGTTAGTAAGAAAAATATTCTGATTAAATTTCCTGTTTAATTTTGTCCTGTTTGATTTTGTCTGATGAGGAAATTCTACAAGAATAAGATATTGTTCCAAGTTTTAATGTGGGTATAACCATCCAAGTTAAACTCTTCGCCTATATTATGTGAGCTTTCTGGTGAGTTTTGCATTTTCACATAGAGTTCTTTGTATCTAAAAACCTGTGGGTATGAAATGCATTGCAAGCTGCTCTTTCAACAGATTTAATTTTTGAGGTAAATGTTTATTTACCTCACTTGTGACAGGCATGTAATGAAGATATTGATGATCTTTTCAGCCAAACACAAAATGTTTCATATTTGAGAATACGGCTGCCAGCGGAACGCTCTTTTCTTTTGTAGGTCTCTGGTACATTTTTTAACTGGCAATTCTCTATTTTTATTATCCATAAACTCTCCTTGTTTTCTTTTTTTCCCCACTCCTTATATTGAAGTTTACACTTCTGATTCAGTAGAGATGTTTCTCAGCCCACCTTCCAGTGAATTCTTCTGTAATAGTTTCATCCATTTTCTCCTATTGCCGCTTGGTATTGACTCAGGTATCATTTAGCATTTTGATTGTCTTTCCTGTTGGCCAAAGTTTGAATAATTTTTCTCAACTTTCCCTCCTTTACCTTCCCTCCCTTACCCTCCAGGTATTCATCACATTAAACTTCATAACCTCATTTGCCTGGTGTCAGGAGCACCAATGCTTGCAGAATTATTTTGTGCACAATGGACCCTGTGGAATCAGGGCAGGCTGGAGTCAGTCACAGCTCTGTGCACATGGCACCCACTCAGCCACCATGTCCTGCTCTTGTTTTCCATAGTTCTTCCCATCTTCTGGCACAGATCCTCAAATTATTCATCAGGCTCTGCTGCTTTATCACAGAGGTTGTCAGAGAATATTCTGGGCTGGTAGGGCTCCCCCAGCTGTCGTGCTGCTCCAAATCAAAGGCTGCCCTGCACAGCTTGAGAGGAATCCTGATGTGCTGGCAAGTGGCATTCCTGGGTCCTTCCCTCTGGGTTGCAATTGTGCTGTGTTTCATTGCTGAAGCTGCAAAAGGAAGGCTTTGGATGGGGATTTGGAAGGAATTTTGAATGAGTTAGAGATGGGGTCTCTGAGTTTTTAGATGATGATGTTCATTTTTCTTATCTTCTGTATAGGTAGGAAGGGTGAGTTCAGCTCACATCTTCACAGCACGGTTCAGAAGGTCACAAGACCCTTAGTTATAAGATCTTTCAAGTATTTATTGCTTAATAAAATATGGTTGATCAGGATATTTATATTTTTGATCCACTCCTTAGGATTGGATCATGAGTCATTTTATGGATTCATGTATAGTGTAAGCTTTCTTAGGTAATTATGTTATGATATACAAATTTACAGTACTTAATTTTAAACTTCTTGTTTATCTTTGTAACTACTTTAATTTTTTTTCTATATTTTGAACTCTAAAACTCTAAACTTTTTTTTTAACTTAAAGTGTTTCTGCTCTAAAGCTACTTAGTAACTTTTATTACACAGAAATTGCATAAACACAGAAATTACAGTGAAAAGTTGTGCCAAACCCTTTTTAAGAATCTTTTCTATCTGAGATAGATATAAATCCACCAAAACTCAAGAAAACATGGAAACAGTGTGTGATTTTTTTATTTATCTAATCTGTCTATGAATAATTTAAGAGCCTTTTGAGCACAGTCCCAGTGAGGATGGTTTGGATGGTGTTTAAATAGATTTTTTAATGTCACTAAGGCCATTCACATTTTTGTGTGTGTGATTTTAAAACTCACAGTAAACACCACTGGTTATTTGGACACCTACAATTTATGTGCCATCACACTCCTGGAGAGGCAAGTACCTGCCTGTAATTACTGAGAGTACAAACTACATTACAATGAGTATTCATCTGAATTTCAGGCTAGGGCTTGCCAGGCCTTATAATTAATGATAAAAATATGTGACTGCTAGGTGATATTGCTACAGATTTATTTCTTGATTTATCATTCCTAGGGAAATTTAATAATATAGTTAGTTACAGTAAATTAGCTCTTTTCAGGGAAAATTGTTACGGTTCTGAAAATAGCCCAGAGTTAAATCCTAACAAAGTACACTCAAATGTGTGCTTAAAGTGACCACAGATGTGCTGAGATTTCTATTAGGCCTTTTCCTGGAGGGACTGCAAACTTGGAGGCTTTTTTATCATAAATAAATAAATTGGAAGCCCAGTAGAAACTGTTTGAAGACAGGAGAACCAGTTTGATTTGTTGTTTCTAATTTATACCAGCTCCCACTCCTGCATGAGGCTGCAGTCAGCATATATGTACCAGGAAAATGATGGCAGAGCCTGGCTCAGTGACACTGATGGCAATTTTTGGACTGACTGTGATGGGTTTTGTGCTCTCTGCACTGCTGATTTCTCACGTTTTTGTTTTGTGAGTTATGACCCAGTTTATTTCCTGTAGATCTCTGATTTTCCCAGCTGCCAGCTCAGGGGTTGAGGAGCTGTGTCTGGCAGCAGCCTCACCTGAGCACATGGATGAGGGTGGCCCCATCCCATGGATTCCACAGGCAGCAGAAACCTTTGGGTTTCTCACTTTGAGAGGGTGGAAAGTGGAGGAGGGTTCCATGAACCTGGCAGCCACCTCATTTCTCTTGCTGGAGGCCCTTGACAGAAATGATTTTAAACACATCTGACACGATGTGACTCACAACAATATGCTGCAAACCCAGTGGGGTGAAATCTTAACGGCAGCGGTTTAGCAAAATTGCTTGAGAATTGCATTTAAAGAAAGTAACTTGTTTTCTGTGCTGCACAATAGCCTGGATCCATTGCATCCCAGCCAAGGAACCTGGACTGACAGATGTCTATAAATAATTGCTGGAAATAAAGGGACACTTGGAGACATTTAGAGAGGAAACAGAAGGAATTAAGAAGAATAGCCTGGAGGGTTCTGCAGTATCATAAAATAGTAATTTGTAGAGGTGGATAAAGGAAGGGGCTGAGTATCATTGGTAGCTGTGGAAAACAGTGCAGTGCTTCAGGTAAATGAAAACTGGTGTTGAAATGGTGTCTTTTTATTTAGAATAACCTGCCAGGTTCATTGATTGGTTGTTTGTTTGGTTTTTTTAAATACTTGACAATAAGTTAGTACACAGATTAATAGAAATGGGATTGTACATGATAGAGGGAGTCAAAAGAGTGCATGGAAGGAAAACAAAAGGCCAGCAGGCCTAGCAAAGTGACAAAAATAAATTTGACATCATTGACTTCTACATACCTGTTGCTAGCTTTGATACATTTCAAATATTCTGGTGGTGTTTTCCAAAATCTCTTTATTTGTGCCCTGCAATCCTTGCTGGCCTGTGGCAGAAGAAGTTTGCCAAAGCTTTAAAATGAATCAAATTGCATTGAATTGGGTGAAGTCTCAAAGTCTTCTTTCTTTTGACCTATAAATCCCAGGGGACAGAGGGAAATTTTACGAGCTATCTTTTTTTCTGAAAGATTAATTATTTTTTTTAAGTCACAAAGAGCCATTAGGAAAGGATAGTAAAGGATATAATATCTTTTTATTTAGGAAAAAGTAGAATCTGGAGTTTCCAGTCTTCTCATTCTGCCTGCACCAGGGTTAGGGTGACACTTGAGTCTTTTTGTCACAGAAGTTACAGTGTTGTGCATAAATGTTTATTTGATGATATTTTATTTGTTGCAGTACAAACTTAGAAGTATCTATAGATCTGACCTACTAACAGAAATATCTCAGAAAATTCACCTCAAAACTATCTCAAAATTGAAGTTTGAACCTGAAGTTTTTTGATTCCTAGCACTGCCACTCGCAGCAATACTCGGCTTTAGAGGAGATTTGAAGTGTCAAATGTTACATATTTAATTATGAAACTTACTGCTATGAGCTCTTGTGGAAAACAAAATAATAAATTGGAATGAAACTGTGGATGAGGAAGCCTCTGACTCACAGCAAGCTAAAGAATACCAAAAACTCCTTTATTTGTTAAACCAGCCTGTTTCACAGCTTTTCCCCAGTCCTTCCTACTGGAGATGGAATGCTCAGCTTTGGGTGTAACTCAGCAAAGCAGTTTCTGAGTTCCTTTTCTTCCAGATATGTTCAGTTTTGGGAAAACTTGAAAACTTGCTGATGGCAAACTTTCAGCCATCCTTTCTTGGGATTAATCATCTGCATTTCAGCAAAACTCCACTCGCTGCCTCAAACCCCTTTGTAATCTGGCCTGTAAATGCAAGGGATGTGAACTAGGTAGAAACATCTGTAATGTCAATATTTAAATTTCCAAGCTGAAGCCAAGCAGCAGCCAGGCTAATTATGCACAGCTGCTTTGTATATCCCAGTTGGAAATTTTTCACAGATCTGTGAGGAATAAAATACAGCTGTATATGAATATGGTTATTTTGTGTATGTATAGAAATATCTATTTTTTAAATATGTATGATGTGCATATATTGAAGAGAGATGAGCTTATATAGACACAAATATCTGATCTTTTATTAGGGATTCTGGTATATTTTAGTTACTGTGTAGGTACATGATGGAAAGAAAGGATTTGCATTTACTAATAATTTGTTGCATGATGGCAGACAAAGCTGTACACCCACTGTAATCTGCCTGCTGGAAATTGAAAGGAATAACCCATTAAAGAAAGTAATTAACAGGTTCTCAGGTATGCAAGTGTGGTTACACCAGTGCATTTGGAAGAAATGCAAATAATCTCATGAGTAGCAATCAGCAGTTCCCTCAGGCTGGGTCTGGGATGGGAGTGTCTGGGAGCAGGAGGCTCCAGAGTTCAATTAGCTCTGATTTCCAGCAGAATGAGGTTAAACCCAGGGAAGGCTCCAGACCAGCTCAGGTGCACAGGTGGAGTTACTGAACTGCTTGGGAGGGCTGGAAATGAGTCACCTTCTTCAGTCCCAGACAGAAAATCCCCTTTGCCTTTCTGCACAAGTGATTTGTGTGCTCACTGCCCCTCCTGCTAAAATGAGCTTTCTTCTTTCCATACTTATAGACAAGTTATACCAACATTCATCCTTATGGCCAGATCAGCATTAGTGTCTGATGTTAAAGGCTGTAAAAGCATCGTGGTCTCTGTGCCTTGGACAATTCATGGAGTGAAGTGCTCACAGCTCCCTGCACAGAGCAGGGAGGGTTGGAATTTGGGCTCCTTTTGCATTATACCCCAGGCTCATGAAATAAAAATTAGTATGTTTCTTAATCAAAGAACAAATGAATTAAAAAAAAAGATAAATGCTGGAGTCCTTGCTGGGTACTGGAACACAAGGGCTTAAAATAAATTTGTGCAATTTGGGATGTAATTGTTTGCAAAAGGAAATTTATGCACTAATTTACTTACCAGTGCCTTTTGCACCTGGGCTTTTGCACCTGTTTTGTGCATCTCCTTGTGTTCTCTCAGGAGAGACAGGGATGAGCTTTGGACACATGAGATAAGCTCATCCATGTAATCAATAAATGGAAAGTTCCTGCAGTCCCAGGAAAACATTCTCTGAAAAAACCCATGGCTGTGTGGCAGCCTGCAGGGAGGGAGCGTGCTGCAGCCCTCTGGGCAGGCTTTATTAGTGCTATAAACCCTCAGTTTGTGTTTCTACACCTCTAAATCACCCTTTGTGGATATTGCCTTGCCATCCCCTCTGCAGGCCAGCAGCCCTGCAGGACTCAGGGGCCTGGCAGCAGCCACCCCACCATATTTCATGCAGATCCTTTAAAAGCTCATGGAAAGGGTGATAAATCCCCAGAAGCTGCAATGATGTGCCACAAATCGATGAGATGTTCCAGGCTGGTGGCAGGGATGCTGCAGTTGGAGCCCCATCCTGACGAGGTAGACAGGAGACCTGCTCACCCTCTGATGACCGACAAGTCTCAGATTTATTGATTAACAGGCACACTTTTATCATCACAGTAATAAGGCTCATACATATTGCAAAACTAGAGCTCACCATTGGTCAGCTATAAAAAGTCAGTCCCACCTTTCTCAAGATGTTTGTGGCTTCTTTTTAACCTCCTGTTATCACATATTTTCTTGAACAACTTGTTGCTCAAAGAAACCATGGCCTTGAATGAGGCAGCTGTTGCTTTCTCAGATGGATTTTCTCACGTCTCTTTTCCCATCAACTGTGTCTCAATAAAAAACTGTCCACACCATCCCACCCGCCCTGTGTCACACTGAGCTGGGTGTAAATGCCAGGCTGGTGTCACCAGGGGTGGTGACAGGGACAGGGTCCCCTCTGCCTGCAGGGCTGTGCTCTGGCCACTGCTCCCACTGCCAAAGCAAACAAACCCCAATAAATTGTCAGTGCAGGCAGGCTTGGCCTCAGCGTGCATGGCCAATAGACACATCCATCCTGCTTTTATTGTGGGAGAGATAAATGGAAAACTCAGCACTGCACAATGACAGGATTATTTATTCCCTTACAGGTTAACCTGATTAATTTCAATTTCAATTAAAAGCTATAATCAGATAGATAGTGCCTTAATTTTTGGGGGTTTTTTCTTTTTCTTTTTTTTTTTTTACTGTAGGTTCACATTTTTCTTTATTTTTTTTTCTCATTTCTCCTTTTATTTCATGCCCTCATAGTTCTTCTTCCTTCCCCATCACTAAATATTGGGAGTTTAAATTGCAGTCTGTAATCCCATGAAGTCAAAAAGGAGTTGCACACTAACCTTGGAAGAGTGAAAGCAACTGCAGTAGGAAAGGAAACCTCAGTGAGAATGACCCCACAGTAATCTATTTTTGTAGTATGAGAGGTTTGTGCTATTTTATAGAAATATTCAAAATAGTTCACTTGGCTTTCAGATTCTGAGCACAACTTGTAGAAAATGGCACTCTTTGACTTCATTCAGATCACATCTGTTAACTACAGAAAATGTCCCCTTTGCTCACCACTATTCATTTCCACACAGAGTTGCACTGTTTCTCTATAGCACTTTTCCATGGCTGTTCACCAAAAATAGGTGGGAAATTACATTTATTTTTAGATGTCAAGCTCTCCTGGAGAGCACCACTAACATGCTTGAAAGTAAGCAGGAGAAGCTTTTATGAAATGACACATTTGTACCTGAAGAACTTTCTGGAAATGTTGAAAAGTTTATTATTGGCTTTCTTGTGGAGGGAAGGGGGGAAAGGTGCTGTCAGCTGATGCTGAGCTCGATTCACACTTGGGGAATGTGACAGACAGGTTGAAGGTGAGATCTCACAGCTCCTGCTTCCAATCCATCTTCTGCTGGTACATGTTGGAAACTCCAGCAGAAATGTCTTTTAAATGAGGTTTGACGAAAATATTAACAGATATATATTCAAGACAGTGATTTGGGGAGCACATTGCTATGATTTAAGCACAGAGCAGGAAAATATATTGAATATTTTTTTCATGGAAAATACACAACTTCAGGTCCATGTTTCAATTGTACAAGGCAAAGTTACGAAGGCAAAAAAAATTGATTCCAAAGTAAAAGGAAAAAATAATTTGATTAAAGAATTTTGGCTGATTTTTCCTCAATCCTTACTTTTTATACCTAAAACCCACTTGTAGGTTGAAAATGGAAATTACTATGTGCTGAGAATTATGGTGGTGACAATAGTGGATGTTTTCTTGGACAGCTCTGTCCCAGCATCAAATCTGTGTTTTTACAGTGTGAATGTTCTATTCTAAAATTAGTGTGGTAAAACATGATCTTAAGAGTACTAGAAGTATTTAATAAATGTTTTAAGAGACAGGAATATTATAAAAAGTGTGATTTTGTATAAAATAGCAATATTTGCCATGCAAACCTTATGGCAGCACATATAACCCCTCCAAAAAAAAGGAGATGTACATTGCTGGATGAAAATGTTTCCATTTCCTCTGTGGAATCTCTGAGATTAAAACAAAATATGATTTCTATTATTAAGGTAAAGAGCACAGTCTACTTTTAATATCATTTCCTTTTAATCATCAAAAGCATTGTCAGGAAACTTGGCAGGGAAATTTATTTTTAACATGGTTTTGAAATTGAGAGACACACCTCAAGACAAAGCTACTTTAATTAATGAAATAATTAGCAATACACTGCAGGTCTTGTCCATGGGGCCATATGATTACTCACTCAATTAATATGTGATGAATTTTCTCCCAGTCTACTCGAGGGTGTAATTTTATTAAGCACACATGGAAACTGCATTTCTTGGCCTTGCTGCTTTAGGCTCTAAAAGGGCAGAGTTTAGCTGATCTCACAGAGAGAAGTAAGAAAGATTTATTTCCCCAGTTGGGTGGTGGCAAAAAGCACCCAAAACCAAAGTTAAAAAAATTAATTAAAAAGCAACCAAAACCCCCCAACCCTGTGCATTCATTTCATCAAACCCTTTTCCCTTCTCTCAGATGAAGATGTGTTATTTGTTGCTCCAAGCAGAAGTCTCTCATCTACAGTGACAACCTTTGGGCTTTGGAAATATTGCCAGTCCCAGTATGTTTTTACAATCTGAATTTCATGATGTTTGATTAAAAAGGAATCTCTTGAACAGTCATTCTCTTTTACCATTAGCAGTTATAAATACAGTATCTTTCTTTAAAGGAGCTTTAAATTTTTAAAGAGGTGTTATTTGAAAGTTTTTTATCTGTCATTTCTTGCCATCAACCCTGTGGTGTATCTGAGAAGTTTGGAAGGCATCTGAAACACTGAAGTTAAAGGGAGTGTGTGTGGAAGATCTCTGTCCAATGACAATCCCTTGTGTCAGCTGGGATTGGCATGTTGTGAAATCTGTGGGAATGTCACTGAAATTCACACAGGCTCACTATTGCTAAAAGCCCCTGTGCTACAAATCTGAGGCTTTGGGGATGGAATTGGCAACATCCCTATTTAGGGCAGCAAAACCCATCCCTGCTGCATCCCCAGGTTCAGAACCTGACCCTAATGTAGGCCTAGAGTTCTTAGAATATACAAAATTTCAGAAGGTTGTCAGCACCTCAGCTCGACTCTGTATGGAACTTTGCTCTCATGATTTAATTCACTGCCTTCATTTTCTTTTACATTTTGTTGCATGAACCATTAATTAACGTGATTGATCTGGCAGTTTGAATTCTTCAGCACCTGCAGCACCTTTGCTGGAAAGCTTCATGCTTAAGTACTGCTACCCAAAGCACTCTGTAAATTCTCTGAGTCAGCACCTAGGTAGCATTTTTTACTCTTCAAAAAGTTCTCCTCTGGGGCAGAGCACCAATTATAAAAATGCAATCACAGCAGTTACATGATATTAGAATAAAACTTATGCAGTAGCACATAATAGCAAATCAAAGTATTAAACAATAGAGAGTTTCCTCCTGTATGCAAGAACAGGTTCTTCCTCCCACAGGCTTTGGAAGTGCCACTGTCAGAGGAATTTAAACTTTGCAGGGTTGGGCTGGGGTTGAGGCAAGCCCTGGAATCACAGAATCATGGAATGGTTTGGGGCACCTTAAAGCTGATCCCATTCCATCCCTGGGAAAGTTTTTTAATCAAACATCATGAAATTCCATTCCCTGCCATGTACAGGCTCATCTTCCACTGTCCAAGCCCTGTCCAGCCTGGCCTTGGACACTTGCAGGGATCCAGGGGCAGCCACAGATTGACCAGGGCCTCCCCACCCTCACAGGGAACAACTCCTTCCCACTATCCCACCAAACCTGCCCTTCTTCACTTTAAAACTCTGCCCCATAAAAATCCCTACTCCTCCTGTTTATAGGGCTGAAGCCAGGATGAATGTAAAATGAGTGATGGATTTCAGCTGAGCTTGCTTTGGGCTCTTCCACTAACACAAAATATTGTCTTAAGGCAGAAAACTTCTTCTAAAGGCAGAAAAAAAATTCATTGTCTTAAGGCAGAAAAATGGGATCTGGGATCTGCATTCCATGAGACACAGTCATTCCAGTGCCAGCAGCAGCTAAGTAAAAGTGCTTTAAGGTTTTGGTCTGACAAATTCTGCAAAACTATGAACAAGTTGAAGGTGTACTCAGATAAATTGTGTTGGAGAGAAAGCTCATACCCTAAAACTGCTCTGAGAATTCTGGTAAATAGTGGCCAGACACTGAAAGTATATTCATATAAACAGAAAAAAAAAAACCCACTAAAATAATGTAATTCTGTTCATGGAGGGACCCGAAACACTGAAATATCTCTGGCGTGGCTGTGAGTGAATGGATTTTGCACTTCCTACCATCCCTGCTGTCCAAGGTTATCCAAGCAGATGCAGGTTTAGCAAGCAAAGTTGGCAATAAATGCAATCAGCATAGCATGGGCACTTCTGATCTTGTTATGTCAACGTTCTGTGCAGAAGGGATGAGCAGCCCCCAAATCTGACACAGGGGATGGGCTCCCAGCTGTGGCAGAGAAGGGCCCTGGAAAACACAGGCACAGGAGAAACATCAGCATGTTTGAGCAGACAGGGTAATGGATCATGAAATTGCAGACATTACTGTTTGGGCACACTGGTGAGCATTGTTTTGCAAACTTCTTGGTTTTTTTAATTTAAACAGTTTTGCCTTCTTGAATTTAAGCTGAACTCTATCATAGGTTCTGTTAGAAAAAAACCTACAGTACTCAAAATAATTATAAGACCAAAAGATAGACGTGCCTCTTGGGCTGGTTGTAATCTTGCTTATTTGGCAGTTTCATTTGGGGAGGTTACACTTTCAGCAGGCTTGGTGTGTGCTCCAGGCTTACCAGGAGAGAACTAAAGAATTGAAAATTTGATCGTATTTTCTTAGCCAGGGAAAAAAGAACTTAATAGTATAGCTTTTCTTTTCCAATTTTCATTTTTTGAAGGCTTGCCTTTGCTAGTTAAGATAATATAGTTTATCCATCCTCTGGGCTCTTATTTTCTCATTGCTACAGCTGTATCCCAGAAAGCTGAAATTATCAGCTCCAGGCTTCATTGCTATTGAATAAAGTTTTAACTCATTTTTCTTTTCTCTCCTCTTTTTTTTAATTTTTTTTCTTCAAACTGAAGAATCCTTTTGGAAGCAAGCAGGCAGGCAAGCCTTCTGTTTTTCCCCCTCTTCCTGCTTTGCAGATTACAATTTGTCTGTCAGTTCCTTTAGAAGTAGCTGCTCCAACTGGAAAGTGTAGGGGAAGGACATCAAAATTCGGAATGTTTTCCCGGCTCACTCTATAGATTAAAGCAGCAGTTACAGCATTATTAACATTCTCTTCAAAGCACAGTGAGCAGAGGAGCCCCAGCACAGACACATCCCCAGCTGCTGATTGTGCCACCTCCTGCCAGGCACCACAATTTGGAAAGCATTTCTCAAAGAACCTTTGTTCAGAGTGTTTTTGCTGCTGAATGGAGATGTCTCTCTCCTAAGTGAAACAAAATCAAATCTCCTGATAAAGGCAGAGATTGTTTTCTCAGCCCTCATCCAGGGAGAGAGGCTCTCCCGCCCAGGCTGTAGCAGGCAGTTTGTGCATGCCCACCATGGCTCTAGATTAAATATATTGTTCCATAAAAAGTGTTGTGATATTTACTCAGTGCTGGTACATCCTTCTATTACTTTGGTGTGCCCTGAGGGGTTTAAACACTGTATGCTGGAGTAGAGGAAAAAAAAATCTTCCTTAGTTTATGGATTTTAGCCTTTGCATAAGCTGTGAGGATGGGGAGTGGTGATGCTGCTTAAATACTTCTAAATTTGCTTGGGCTGCAGCAGCCAAAGGAGTAAAAACATTTTTTAAAAAAGTGTTAATTAAGAGAAACCAAAAGAAGCAAATGTTTCTTTGTTACTGTGGATTTTCTCTTGCCAATCTGGTGTACCTTAGCTGCAGGCTAGTCCCTCTTAGGCCCAGGAATTACAACCTGTTGAATGCTAAATAGGTGATGTGGACCAATACTAATGAGGATCTGAGGAGCAGCTCCTTGTTCCTGGCAGCCAGAGGGAGGAAAGAAGGGTATTTCATGGTTTGCTCCTCTGCCTGGGGACACTGAATTTACATATGGCCTAAAACTGCTGATCAGAGCTAATCTCCCTGATCATTATAGCTCCAAGAAAGGTTTAATATTCAGGATGTTCTGAAGGTTTTTTCCCTAAACAAAAATAGGCTGCATGAAAAGTGGGCCATTGGCAAGCCAGGGCTGGGAGCTGCTGCCAAGAATTTTAATGGCCTGATGCTAAGCACTAAGGGCTTGTGCTCCAGTAAAACTTTTTGTAGTTTTTCTCCCAGATACTTGTTGGGTTTATTCTGTTGTCTCAAGCGTGCCCTGAAGCACACTTTTTCCCCAGACTGATCTGAGAGGGGACATCAAGAGGCAGAGGGATGTGGCTGCTGCAGAGTGTTGGGATTGCCATGGGATGTCCTTCAGTCCTGCTCTCCCTGACTCTTGTCCTAGAGGGATGTGTCAGTGTTTTCTCCTCACTCCTGCAGTGCTTGGAGAGAAGGGACACAAAGATTTTTGGGGTGGGGAATCCTCCTTTCTCCTCACTTCTTTTTGTTTTAAATGTTTGTAAATGAATTGCCAGCTTTTGAATTTCATTCCTTAGGATGCAGGGCCCAGGAGAGCTGGAAGCTGAGGGGAATGTACCACTGAGAATAATGCTGCCTCACTCTCCCAAAATTCTAATTTAGGTCAAATTTCTGACAAAACCAGAATCAGCCAGCTTATTTCTAAATGACTTCCTGCAAAATGCAGGATTTACTCTGCGGATCCATTCAGGTTTCATCCATATTTGTATTTATGTATTTACAGATCTCCTGCAGCCTTGGTCCACCATTATCCAGCATTTGCTTTTATCCAGTAGCTAAAAAATTAACACCTTTCATCTTTGCTTTGTAGTGGTAAGGGGGAGATACTTTCAAGAAATTAAAGTCCTGGTTAGAAATTGCAATTGCATTTTTTTCCCCCACTGAAAAAACATTGGAAAAAAAAGTGTTATTTTCCTGGTTTCTTGTTTTGTTTTGGTTTGGTTTTTTTGCTTTGGTGTTTTGTGGGTTTTTTTGGTTGTTTTTGTTTTCTTGAGGCAATAACAAGAAAAAAACCTAAAAAAATCAACACTTCCGTGTGTTGTCCAGTCCCCAGAATTGTGGAGAGACAAACACTGCAGTGTTTTTAGGGCTGCTGGCCATGAGGAGCTGCTGGGGGCTCTGGTGGTGCTGTGCTTGTTCCATCCCACCCAAGCTCTGTCCCGTGGCTCCTCTCTGATCTCTGTGCAGAATCATTTCTTTCCCTGTGGCTGTGGCAGATCTGGGGCCCCTCTCACCTTCCAGAGCAGCATTTCCTCACCTCTCTGACCCTGCCTGGTGGTGAGGAACAGTCTCAGAGTGCCTCAGATCTACCAGGGCAAAGCTTAGCAGGGATAAGGCAGGAATTGAAATAATTTTGCCTTCCAGCACTGTTGACCTCTTCTGCATCACATATGCTGTGTGTTTTCTCATGTGCTAAATTGCAAACTCCAGAAGATGGATTTTGCAACTTTATTTTTGTTTAATTTATTTCTTAAAGGATACTGATTTGGGGATTTTTTTGTTTCTTTAAATGTGTCAGAAATCTTTTCAGGAGAGCATCTTGGATCTCTGAGGTGGCTTTGATAGTCTCAGCTTTGATGTGAGTTGTGACCTTGTGACACAGTAAGAATTTTATTGCCCATAAGCTTTCAGGAGATGTATATTTCTATGTGTTGGTAGATGGCACTTTTAGAAATGCATTCTTGCTCGTGTAAATACATATTCAGTGTCTTTTGTTGGGGTTGTGTCCCATGAAAGCTGCTCTGAGGTATGGATTCTTAATTTTTCCTTCAGTTTGCTGGGCACTTATATCTTCATATGTTTACTTTTAAACAACTGACTTGAGTTTTTCAGGCCACTTTTGGAGAACACTGACACAGGACACAGCAGTTGTGGCTCCTCCTTTTGACTTTAATTGTCAAGAACATAAATCCTTGCTTGCCAATTAATTTTTTGTGCATGGTTGAGAATGGCTGCCACAGTTGGCAGCTGGAGGTTGCTATGGAGATATTTTCTGTTGGCTTCAAAGGGTGAATGATGATGTTTGGATGTGCTCATCACGTACCTGGAGTGTGTAGATGTATATTCACATCTTATATTCACATCTTAATTCATAAATTTCCACCCTGTGCTTGAGATTTTATGTTTGTTGTTTATTATAGTCAGGTAAAATGGCTTGTGTTCCCAATTCTGAAGGTTCCTTCCAGAGTCAGACAAATAATATCAATATCAAGTTTTAAAATGATTAAAACATGAAAATTACCACTTGTAGATGAAATAAATTCATTTATCATTTGGGATGTTAACAGAGTTGGTTGACAAAAGTGCATTGGGTGGGATTAGGTCTGTAGAAAGCAAGGAGAGAAATCTGGCCTCACTAGGGGTTGGAGTGTATTTGTTAGTGAGAAAATATTGACTCCTTTGTGTGTAGATTATATTTGTATGTATGTAGATTTGTATATAAACTATAAATTATTGCCTTTCCTATTTTTATCTGAAAATCAATGCTCAGCATAGAGGGGAAAAGGAAAATGAAATCATTGTTTCTTGCTGTCAGTCATGTTACCCTGTAAGAAGAAAATAAGAAACTCTTGGGATTTATAAACCAAAACACATTTGGGAATATGAAGAGTATCCCAAGAAAATCATAAACTCTTGGGATTTATAAGCCAAAACACATTTGGGAATATGAAGAGTATCCCAAATCCTTCAGCAATGAAAATTAAAATCTCTAGAAAAGGGATCATTAAGAGATTCTTAGGTAATTCTGGAAGAACATCCTGAGTTTTGAAAAGTCAATGTTATATTTTGTTCCTTTAACACACACTATGAGCCCCTCCAAGGATCTCCCAGGTGTCCTGCAGGAAGTAGCTGGCTGCAATTTCAGAGGTAATGAAATGCACAGTGTTCAGAATTCCTCAGTCCCACAGTGCTCAAGGCAACATTAATATTTACATTATGTAAATTAATTGTTAAATGCTGAATAATGTTGAACCCAGTGTTATCTTTATAGCATTTATTATAATAGAGCATGTGGAATTTTGCAAAAATATACAGGGAATTAATAATTCTCCCTAATTGCTGGAGGAAGATGTAATGCTTTAAATGTGATATTTTATGAGTTACTAATGTTTTTTTTAAATGGTCCTCAAAACCCAAATGGTCATATTGGCACACATTATCATAATAATAGGGGCAATATTGAGATATAAAGTCTGCTTAGAGAAGTTTGGGGGGATTTTATCCTTTAAATATATTGTTCACTCCAAGGTGAAATACATCTTCTGGGGAATACTTTGGGAGCTTTGCAATCAAGCTCAAGGCTGAAGTTCAGCCTTCAAATTTTTAAAGAACAGTGCCCAATTTCCAAGTATAATCAATATCCACAGAAACAAACCAAAAAAATTAAAAAATAAAAAAATAGAAGAAAAGAAGAAGACAAAAAGAAGACAAGAATTTAACATGTGGTAGATGCTGGGTCGTGCACCAGCAGAGCCCCGCAGCCACCTTGCCCAGGAGGCAGCAGAGCAGGCAGAGCTGCAGAGGGAGCATTTGTGTGATGCTCAGATGAGGATCACAGCTCGGTGCTCTGCCTCCCTCTAGAGCCAGTGGGAGAAATCGGTGCCTGCAGAGTGATGGATCCTCCCAGGAAACCCCTGGGAGCCCTGGAAATCTCCCTCAGCACTGAATCAGTGGCACCAGCACAGCTGAGGGTCCCTCAGCTGGGTGCCAGCAGTGAAACGCGACTTCTGAAGGCAAATCCATTTTTTCATGAAATTGAGTTTGGTGTCTGGCATCTATTTATTTAGGAAGGGTTGGTTACTCAGACTTTTAAATCATGTCCTGCTGAATCATGGATAGAATTAGGAATTACTCATGGATGGAATTAGGAATCATGGATACCTAATTCTTGTAATGATCATGTTGGGCTGCAGAGGAGTGAAATGAAGGAATGGGAATTCAAAGTTCAAATTCTCTCTGTTTGCTCATTTATTTATTGTTTTACTCTGTTGGAAGCTCTGCCCAGTCATGACCTGTGTGCACAACTCAAATCTGCAGTTTTGGTGCCCTGAAACATTGCAAAGTTTTATCAAATTTGGGGAATATTCTTAACTTAAAAGAGGGAAAAGGGGGGACCAAATATCTTCCATTCTGTTTTGGATGACAGCTTTGTGAATTTATAAAGTATTTTTTAAATTTTAAAGGGAACATTTCTTTGCACCTATTGATCTCTTTTAATGCTTATATTTCATTAAGATAATTGATCTTATGGTTTTGATGCTCTTTTTTAGTTTCACCAGATAAAATATTCTGTAGTTGTACCCACTGAACAAGCTAAGTCTTACTTTAAAACTATTAGATTTGGTTTTCACTTGATCTTCTCTTCACTTGTGTATGCTTTTCATTTGCTTGTTTTTAGCAAATATACTTTTACTTTAAACACAAATCTAGGTAAAAAGCATGAATGTTTATACCATAAGAATCACCCAGTTCTGAGGTGAAAAGATAAAAGTCATGAGGGTTTTCTTCTATAAAAATACCTTTATATAATATCCCAAAGTGTCAAATGCAATACAAATTGCCAAGTTTTTTACAAGTTTTTGATATTATAGCCACCTGTTATGTAGGGTAAAGGAAGGTGAAATAAAATTAAGAGAAATGGTAAACAGGAAGGAAAGCAGAATGTATAACTCAGTGCAGAGATGCAGTTTCCATGTGAGCACACAAAGCTGCTCTTTTCCTGATCTCAGTGGCATAACACTCACTGTGTCTGCCTCTATAAATATTTCAGAATTACTAAACCTTCTGTAGGCCTTGAGTTTCCCCCTATGAGATAATTGTCTGTGCTGCTTCTGTTTTACACACCATGAAATTAGAAAGGCTGGAGCCTGTTCAGGCTTTTTGGCTCCTGTTAATTAATCTCACAAAGCCTTCCTGAATGGTTTTTATGATCCCAGCTCAAAAGAAAAGCCAGGAATGCCCCAGTGAGGGCTCACTGGTCACTGCTGGCACTGTCCCATTCCTTGTGTGTGTGTGGCTCCATTTCTCTGCTGTCCAGGTGCTGCAGTTGTGTCCTGTACTAAACATCTCATTTATTGCATGAGAAGTGAATAAACCAGGGGCTGAGAGTAGAATTAAAAACAAAAAAACACCCCAACAAACCCACTTTTGTTTTACTGACAAACCTTAATTAAGTTTACTGCTTACCATTCACAGCTCTTGTCCCGATAATACCAGTGGCACAAGTTATTTATTTGCTTTTGGTTCAGCACATGGTTTTGCTTTTTACACATCTTTTCCTGTGTTATTTACCACAGATGAGTTAATGGCAGACTGGAAACGTGCCTGGCACTGACTCAAGCTCTCTTTTCTATCTACAGTATCTTTATATAAAGCCCATCCTTTAGTGGTCTCAATAAAAACACTCGATAAGAACCAAGTTGATGGCACTATTAATTTATATGGGGTAACAGGCTTCTCCTTGTAAACTTGGTTATTTGGGAGTTCTGTGGACAACAAGGTAAACTATAAAGGATTCTATAAAATTAACTGTAAAATGATCTGTCCCCATTTCTTCCAACATGAAATCTCCTTTATATAATAACCTTTATAAAATAACCTTTAATGTGATACCTTTTAAACAGTTCATTTTCACCCAGGATGTTGAAAGCAGTGCAGTGTAACAGCTCCTGAACTCCCTGTGTCATTTGTTATCCATGATTCCCCAGAAAAAATTCCATTTTTTCTAATACCAAAGAAATAAGCAAAGATCTAAAGGTGGGAGAGGGCTGAAGAATGAGCCAGACTATGGATTTGCTGGATACTGAGTGTTCAGTAGGAATTGGAAAACAGACACATATCAAGTGGCATGGATTTGCATGTGCTGCATGCTGCTCTGCTATCTTAGAATAAAGATAATTTTGTTTAGGGTTGGTGGTTATCTAACTTCAATTCAGAAGTTCTTTGATAACTTTGCACTATCACTGCCAGAGTGAAAAAATTTTAATTGGTAATGTGCAGGCAGATTGGCACTACTTCTGGATATTTTCTTCTTTAAAAATTATGTTGCTAATGCTGTCCTTTACACTCATATAAAACTCAAGCTGAGATTCTTAAAGTTCTCTAACTTAACAGTTGTCACTTAATCAGCTCTGCATGTCCTCCTAAATCTGCTTTCCAAAAGGCTGCTCTTTAGATTCTGCAAAGTCTGGGTCTGGGATAGAGGAGGGGTATAAGATAAGATACTAAATTTTCAAAAAAGAACAAAAAAAAAACAACCCAAAACCCCGAGTAGTCATAGAGGATGGAGGAAATACCTGATTCTGAGGACAGGAGACATGAAATTGCAAAAGCCTTGCTCTGTCTCTGCACACTGCTCTGGTGACACTGGGCCAGGGAATTTCCTTTTTCAGCAGGGGAAGATGCAGGTGTTCTCCAGAAGGATGTTTCATCTGGATTCTCCAGACAGAAACACTGCCAGGTCCAAGGTGCTTAAAAAGATGCAGATTTTCTTTATTTAAAGTTTCCATATCTACCAGTTTTGGAGGAAGTCTTGATAGTCTTTAGTGCTACTGAGCCACGGGGAAAGGACTGGAGAGGAACTCAGGGAACATTCCTTCCCTGAAGAGCCCTCCCTGTGAGCTTTTCTGCATGAGGTCACAATTTCAGTCTCAAAATGCACTTTTAAACATGGTTTTGCCATGCTTGGAGGATTTGAGAGTCTAATCCTGATTGTTGTTCTCAGAGCATTTATTACTGTGCCAGCAAAAGGTTGTGGGTGAAAACTGCACAGGCTGAGCAGCACAGATTCTATTTTTTGTTTTTATTCTTCACTACTTGAGAGTGTAGGAACTGTCCTTGTTGTGCTTTGTGTTGTCATGGCTTCTGCTCTCTCCTACCATGACGAAGCTGGGTCATGTCCCCAGCCTTGTGACCCAGAGCTGTGACAGTGCAGTTGAAAACGTGGTGGATCTTTTTGGAGTTGGCTTTGATGAAATGGCTCAACTTTCAGGTAGTGAATTTAAGAGCAGATCACAACAAATGTTCCTGCATGATGATATCATTGTTTTGCCAGCACTGCTGTAATTTTTCATCCATCAGTCCCAATGAGGAGCCAAATCACGTCCAAGCACACCCATCTCTCATTAACATTTATTTATTTAATACTGGACTTACTAATCCTGATTGTTGTTCTCAGAGCATTTATTACTGTGCCAGCAAAAGATTGTGGGTGAAAACTGTGCAGTCTGAGCAGCACAGGTTCTATTTTTTGTTTTTATCTTTCACTACTTGAGAGTGTAGGAATTGTCCTTGTTGTGCTTTGTGTTGTCATGGCTTCTGCTCTCTCCTACTATGACGAAGCTGGGTCATGTCCCCAGCCTTGTGACACAGAGCTGTGACAGTGCAGTTGAAAACGTGGTGGATCTTTTTGGAGTTGGCTTTGATGAAATTGCTCAACTTTCAGGTAGTGAATTTAAGAGCAGATCACAACAAATGTTCCTGCATGATGATATCATTGTTTTGCCAGAACTTCTGTAATTTTTTATCCATCAGCCCCAATGAGGAGCCAAATCATGTCCAAGCACACCCATCTCTCATTAACATTTATTTATTTAATGTTGGACTTACTAATCCTGATTGTTGTTCTCAGAGCATTTATTACTGTGCCAGCAAAAGGTTGTGGGTGAAAACTGCACAGGCTGAGTGGCACAGATTCCATTTTTTGTTTTTATTCTTCACTACTTGAGAATGTAGGAGCTGTCCTTGTTGTGCTTTGTGTTGTCATGGCTTCTGCTCTCTCCTCCCATGACGAAGCTGGGTCATGTCCCCAGCCTTGTGACACAGAGCTGTGACAGTGCAGTTGAAAACGTGGTGGATCTTTTTGGAGTTGGCTTTGATGAAATTGCTCAACTTTCAGGTAGTGAATTTAAGAGCAGATAACAAAAAATGTTCCTGCATGATGATATCATTGTTTTGCAGCACTGCTGTAATTTTTCATCCATCAGTCCCAATGAGGAGCCAAATCACGTCCAAGCACACCCATCTCTCACTAACATTTATTTATTTAATGTTCGACTTACTAATCCTGATTGTTGTTCTCAGAGCATTTATTACTGTGCCAGCAAAGGGCTGTAGGTGAAAACTGCACAGGCTGAGCAGCACAGATTCTATTTTTTGTTTTTATTCTTCACTACTTGAGAGTGTAGGAAGTGTCCTTGTTGTGCTTTGTGTTGTCATGGCTTCTGCTCTCTCCTCCCATGACGAAGCTGGGTCGTGTCCCCAGCCTTGTGACACAGAGCTGTGACAGTGCAGTTGAAAACGTGGATCTTTATGGAGTTGGCTTTGATGAAATTGCTCAACTTTCAGGTAGTGAATTTAGGAGCAGATAACAGCAAATCTTCCTGCATGATGATATCATTGTTTTGCAGCACTGCTGTAATTTTTCATCCATCAGTCCCAATGAGGAGCCAAAGCACATCCAAGCACACCCCTCTCTCACTAATAAATAAATAAATTTATTTATTTAATGCTGGACTTGGAGCAGTGCTGACTGCAGAGCTGACAGTGGCTGTCAAACACGTGCTCCTTCTCAGGAAAGGGACAAAACCTGGTTTATGGATTGTGGGTTTGTTTCCAGAGAATGTGAGGGAGGAAAGCAGCGTTTGCCAGCCCTGCTGGTAAATTTGATTTGTGACAAAGTTGCCATGGACTAATTTGAATATGGAGTAAGAGGAAGAGCACTGCTATGTGTCTCTACACAGTAGCTGCCACATCAATCATAACTTACAAGTACTCAGCTTTCTCTTAGAGGTAATTGCAGATATGTTTACATTTTGCATAAAAAGAAATGGCCAATCTAATCTGAAAATCCACAAGTGCTGGAATGAATCTGCTTCCCAGCCTGTCTCCCTTGTTAATCTTCTCTGCAGACAGGCAGCTTGGCAGAGCAAACCAGCAAATGCATCTCTGTGCTTGATTCAAACTAAAGTTGAAATGTTTAATAGGATGAATATTTGAATTTAATTATACTTTATACCATGGAAATAACATTGCGGGCATTTATTAAAAAAAGCAAACCTGGTCTTTCATTTGGCCTATAAATTCTGTCTATGATGAATGCTGGAACAGGAGTATAAGCCAATATATTCCTCAGCTGCCTCCCTAAACATTAAAGTGACATAAAATGCCCAACGATCTGGAACTCCTTTGCCTTGGGACCTCTGTTAACAAGAATTTCAGCTGTGGCATGGGAGGACAGGAATTATTGGGACCTCTCCTTTATGGAGTGCAGTTATCAAATGACTGATTACAGCTGAATGTTCTTATTTCTTGGTATTATATAATCCATCCTGGAATTATTTTGAAAATCAAAGTGTCAGGTGTCCAGGTTCTTTCACTGTGGTGTGGACAAAGCTCTTGTCAAAGAGCTGAATTCAAAGCTGATGCTACTGAAGAGAACCAGGGATTGATTTTGGCTCTTTAAGAGCCAAATCAATAAGAGGATCATGTACAGAGAAAACTAAGTTAAGCCTGCCTTGTACGCCTTCCTAAATAAGAATTTTATTTATTCATATAAATATTTATATATGAATGTGTGTACATATTCTGAAAAACTTGATTCCAGCAGCCTGTCTGTAAAACATTGAGAGTTTTGAAGGAGTTTCACTTAACTGAATTTTTAGGAGTGTAAAAAAAAAAAAATTCATCACTCTCCCTATGTCCTCTTTTTACAATACTTTTCCAGGATTATTACCTTTTATAATCACACAGACTCAATACATGAACTTGAGCACTTCTACAAAGGGAATTTTTTCTCATTGGTTTCTCATTGCTTTGATGTGCTAATTTCTGTTAAGAATAGTTTAGGAATAATTAAAGCATCTCTGAAATAGACCTCGAGAGGCTGGGAGTCACCTACTAATGATATTCAAGAACTACTGAAAGTGACATCATCCCACTGTATTAAATTTACTGAAAAGCCATAGTGCTGAATCTTTGCACCTTTCCTAATGCCTCACTTAAGCTATAAGTGAGAAATTAAAAGAGCAAGGAAAAAAGATATACATTTATACACTTCTGGTTATGGGTTTGCCTTATACAACCATAACTTTTTCTGATTTTTTTAAATTTCTGTCTGATTTTTCTTTATTTCTGTCTCATTTAACCTTTTTGTCTTCATGACAGCTGTTGAGCTGCAGACATTTTGGACCTTTTAGAAGTTTGTAGCTGTGATATTTTTTCCTTTTTTTTTTTAAAATAAATTTCTTAACGTTTTAACGTTGTGCTCCAAAGGTAGAAATTACAAAGGAAATCTCTTGCTAAATGTATCCAACAGATCCCCTACTTCACTTGCAAATGACCATCCTTTGTTAAAAAAAAATATGTTGCACAGCTTGTAGCTAATAGAAGCCCCAAAAGATAATGAGTTCTCTATTGCAGAACAGATGTATGCTGCTCCTTTTATCATAAGGAATAGATTTACAGGAGAAAAAAATTGCAGTAACCCTTGAATATTCACAGCTTTGCTGGCAGTTCTTGCTGCCTGTTATTACATGAAAAAGGGCACTGTGGCAACTGAAAGTCAAAAGCAATTAAATAAAAGCTAAAACGATACATACCAGGTTGAACATCTAACAAAGACAACGAGTTGGTGGAGAATAGGGGAAAAAATGGAAAAGGACTAAGAGGAGAAGCTATTAAATGAAATATTGGCTGGTAGTTCCCTGAAAACTCGTTAATTGGGAAGTAATTCAAACAAGCAGGCAATTGCCAAAAGCTGCAGTGGAGAACGTACAGATAAATTCTGATCACAGCACTGGTTAGGTTTTTTTTCCCCAAAACAGCATTATTCCCTCTACAGCTACAGTGCCACAGGGGCCTGGAAAACACAGGATCACCTTCCCTCCAGGAGAGCCAGAGAGGTGCTCCAAGTCTGTGCTTTGAGGCCACGTGGTCTCCACGGTCAGAGCAGATCCACTGCTTTTCCAGGTGGTCTCCAAAGTCACACCAGATCCATTGCTTTGAGGCCATGTGGTGTCCAAAGTCACACCAGATCCATCATTTTTCCACATAGTCTCCAAGGTCAGACCAGATCCATTGTTTTGAGGACACATGATCTCCAAAAGTCACACCAGATCCACTGCTTTGAGGCCATGTGGTCTCCAAAGTCATGCCAGATCCATTCCTTTTCTACATATTCTCCATAGTCAGGCCAGATCCATTGCTTTTCCATTTGGTTTCCAAAGTCAGGCCAGATCCATTCCTTTTCTACATATTCTCCATAGTCAGGCCAGATCCATTGCTTTTCCATTTGGTTTCCAAAGTCAGGCCAGATCCATTCCTTTTCTACATATTCTCCATAGTCAGGCCAGATCCATTGCTTTTCCATTTGGTTTCCAAAGTCAGGCCAGATCCATTCCTTTTCAAGGTGGTCTCCAAGGTCAGACCAGATCCATAGCTTTGAGGCCACATGGTCTCCAGAGTCAGAGCAATCCATTCCTTTTCCATGTGGTCTCCAAGGTCAGACCAGATCCATTCCTTTTCCATGCGGTCTCCAAAGTCACACCAGATCCATTCCTTTTCTACATGTTCTCCAAAGTCACACAAGATCAATTGCTTTGAGGCCATATGCTCTCCAAAGTCATGCCAGATCCATTCCTTTTCAAGGTGGTCTCCAAAGTCAGGCCAGATCCATTGCTTTGAGGCCATATGCTCTCCAAAGTCAGTCCAGATCCATTCCTTTTCCACGTGGTCTCCAAGGTCAGACCAGATCCATTCCTTTTCCATGTGGTCTCCAGAGTCAGAGCAATCCATTCCTTTTCCACGTACTCTCCAAGGTCACACCAGATCCATTCCTTTTCCATTTTTGACAGATAAGAGATGGAGAAATGGCCCATTCCCCATCTGGAATGTTCTCCCAGTTCAAGCCTCCTTCCCCAGGTGCCATCAGCAGCCCAGCCATGGAGCCCTCCCTCCTGCTCTGGTGTTTGTCCTGCCAGCCACAGCTGTGGGACCTCCTTGCCAAGGACAGGGCACAGATGTTTTCTGGAAAGGGGAAACATAATTCCTAAAATATTTTGTCCTTGTGGTCCCAGAGAAATGTTCTTTGCAAGTGGGAACAGTGAATTCTTTGTCACAGCATCATACTGCACTTCCCTTCCAGGACTCTGTAAATCAAGATGCAGCCACAGCCCTGGGCCCAGCACTCTAATGTGCCATTTTGGTGCTAAATTAGCAGTTTTCTGAAGGATGGAGAAATTCAGAAGCAGTAGGGTATAATAATTTGTTAATTGCTTAGCATTTTGGCATGAAATTGTAGATTGAACTTGGAACTACAGTAGGAAAATAAAGATAAATCACATAATCATCTAGACTCACAAGAAACACCTTTAATAACAAGTACTGTCAGAGCTTTTAACAGCTTTTAAGATTTAAGGATATTCCTTCTGGATGTATGTTTATTTTGAAAGCTGTATTTCATCCATAGTACTCAAACCATTTTGGAGCATGTTTTATTTTTAATAGTACAATGATCATTTTCCACGGTCTGCTTGGGCTGTGTGATTTGAGATGCTGAAATTACTGCTAAATTATTTCAGTTTTACTGTAACAGCTTTCTATCCAAGTCTTGCATTTAACATACCTTAAATTAGTGTGGCCAAATAATAATTAAAAAAAAACATTAATGGATCTTTTTTGTGTTGGTTTAGCAAGAGAAAAAAATGCATCTCCAACAACACTGATGTTTTGGTTCTAATTTGAAGCCTGGTTAAATCCTCTCCCTGTGGATTTCAGTGACATTTTGTGTGGTCTAAGCCATGTTCTGTCCAGGTGTTACCAGCAGATATCAGTTACTCAGTCAGCTTTTGGACAATATTAATGGATTAACATTAATTGATTATTAATGGAAGCAGAGAGTTTCTCTAAACAACTCCTGTGTGTTCTTTAGGGAGTTGGTTGGATTTGAGCCCCAAGTGCACAAAAGGAGTTATTTTACTCAGTGGGTTGAGTGCAAGCCCTCCATACAATATCCTCCAGTAGGGCCACAGTTCCCCTGCTGGAGGAGAGATTTGGAGAACAAATCCATGTTTAAGGCAAGTTACAAGAATAATAGCAGCAATCATTTAGGGACAGTGTCCTTCTCCAGTCATTGAGAATAGGAGTTAAAAACTTTCAGCAATTGCAGCAGATAATTGTGAAAATATCAGCTTTTGGAGTTGAATATAACTTAATAGAATATATAAAGATAAAATGTAAGTGCATAATGACTGTTTATGTATAAAACAGTAATTGCTTTTTTGTCTCTCTTGTATTAATCTTTGCTTCTGGTATTTTTTCACCCAGAATAGCACCAGCCAAACACTGAATTTCATTTTCATCATTTGAATAGAGGCCAAGTGTAGTTTCATGTCTTTACCTCAATATTGCTGCAGAACCCAGAGCTGGCTGGTTTTTGTAGGGTTTTGGCAATCTCTCTCATGATGGGCTTCTCTCTACATGTACTGGAGGTTTGTGGGGTTTTTGGCACATCATTTTCCTGGCTGCCTCTACAGATGTTCTTCTGGTTTTGAACAGCCTCTGTTGCCTTTGTAAGTAATTGTGATAGATCAAGAAAAAAAAGAGCTGAAGGATATTCAGGGGCAGGAAGAGAATATTTTATTTCATTTAAGAAATCTGTTTATGCCCCACACCTTCATTAAGACATGGTTTCATTAAAAAAATACTCCTGTGCTGCTCTGTGAGCAGTCTGATTTCTGGGTTTAAATCTGGTTCATGACTCCAGAGGTTTTCACCTTAAGTTTGGGGGATGCAACCCTTTTTTTTTGTATGTTTGCTTGTTTTTTTCCTCAAAATGAAACCTCAAGCTGCTGGATTGCTAATGGAGTTTAGTGTGTTTCTCTTGGGATTTGTAAACAGACAAAGTTCACTGATATATAAATTATCAGCCAGGTCCCAAGCCTTGTCCTGCTGTTGAGTGACATCTTTTCATTGCTTTTGAAAGGAGGTTTTATAACCTCAAATCCCAACAATTTATTTTCCTGCAATTTTCTCATTTTCCCCAGAAGGCTCAGATCCTTCAAGGTGCTGAAGTGTCTCCATTTCATTCTGTGGTAGGAAAAGAGCTCAGCTTTTCTGGGAGGTTGCCTTGCACTCCCAAGATTCACTTCACTGTTGGGTGAGGCAGGGATGGAGGTGATCCAGCAGGGGTTGGAGGGAATCAGGTGCTTGGCCCAGACATGGGCACCAAATTAATTGAGGGCAGAGGGTGTGGAGGTCAGGCTTGCCTGGCATTAGGGTGGGGATCCAGGTCAGAATGATGGCAACAATAATGGGCCTAAACTCCAGCCAGAATAAAAATTAGTTGTTCTCTACTCTTGAGGATCATTCATCTCATCCTCACAGTTTTTAGGGCAGTGGATGAACCACAGTAGCCAAGGGACTCCTGTTCTCCTCTGTGGGCTGTGATACCAGATTGTTTAATTTGGCCATGGCTATAATTTGATGAGATGAATTCAGTCCTTACTAAACTGGGATGGAGTCACTGTGCAAAATTATCACAGAACCATGGAATATCCAGAGCTGGGAGACACCCAGCAGGATCATCCAGACAGCTCCTGGCCCTGACAGGACACCCCAAAATCCCACTCTGTGCCTGAGAACTTTGTCCAGAGGTTTCCTGACCTCAGGGGGGCTGAGAGCCACGGCCATTCCTTGGGGAATGCCCAAACACCCTCTGCGGGAAAACTACAGACAGATCTCACAAAAAAGAGTAAAATACATTGAGAGCTGTGCTTCTGTAGCACTGCCATGGCAGGACTCTGGGGATAGTGTGCATTTGGGGGTGACACCTTGGTGTTGAGTCCCTCTCTGATTATCCTCACTGTTGTCAGTGCAGTACAGAATCAGCATTCATATACAGAGCTCACAGGGAAAAAATCTCTGTCTCAACAGTGATGTTTCCCTTCCTGTTTTCCTAGAGCTCTTTTGGTTTCGTTTCAACAACAATTTTAAGATTGGATAAATGATTTAGGGCAGAATGTGATTGCTGCCTTTAGTCCTTAGGTGGGGAAAAAAAAGTAATTCTCTGTTATTGGATCTATTTTTTATTATTATTTTTAACAATATAATTTTAGGCTGCAATTTTGACAGTTGAATTGCAGAAAGAATGAATAAATTACAGCCATTCACACCTGCCATTTAGTAAATTTCTTTTTTAATGACATATACCCAGATGATATGCCAATATCATAAATGACTACATGCATGCAAAGCATTCAAGAATAAATCCTTCCTCACATTTAGCCAGCTGACAATCACATGGGGTATATAAAGAATGATAGGGAAATGTCATTTTGACACAAATGTGCTAATTGCTGGTGGCAGGAGGCCGTGGATGATGATGATGATGATGATGAGGGCAAAGGGGGGATTCTGACTATGTTGCCCCATGGATGAGTGTTTAAAGAGGGCACAGGAGGGGCTGCTAGAGCAGAGGGAAAGGCTGCAAAAGGCAGTGAGGGCTGTTAGGATTTGGACAGCTGAGCAGGGGTGCAGTCACCATCCCTGGCAGTGTGTGGAGGGGGCACCTGAGGATGGTTTAGTGGTGAACATGGGGTGATGGTTGGAATTCATGGTCATAAAGGGATTTTCTGAGTGTTGATTCTGTGATTTGAGCCACTCAACCATTCATTTCTCAACCAGTCTTGAGCTCTGGCATGGGTTTCACAGCAAAAACTTGCAGCCTTTGAGATGAAAACAGATAGTTCACACTGGGAACAAAAAATACTTTTTGCCCATTTCTAGGAGCCCATCCTTATGTTGTGACCTTCTGCAAAAACCAACAGAGAAATAACCAGGCAGGTTTCATTCCCAGCTGTAGGTTGTGTCTGGCACTGTCAGATCTGCAGGCAACTCCAAATCCAGCAATGCCCCAAACAAACATGCAGTTGTATGGAAGACTGAAAAAGCTGTCACCAAATGTTTGCTCCTATAGAAATAAAAGAAGCACAAAGCCCTGTGTTAAAATGTCAGTGTGGGACAGGGTGTGAACTGTTAAAAACAAAGCAAGAATTCAACACATTCCCTTTACCAACCTTGCTGTACAAATTTCCAACTGGAATCTCCTAGCAGCAAAGAGATTTTCTGCACCTCTCACAGGGTTGGCTGTCAGTGCATTTGTAGGAAGTTTGAGAAGTTAGAAAGTTATAATAAGTGAGTTTTTGGTTATACAGTTATGTTTGCTGAAGATTTTATTGTGAGAAAATTATTTTTCTCATTACTTCATATTTTAAAAAGCTTTTTCAGCATCTCTATAGTTCTTTAGTAAATATGTAAGGCAGGAAGATACTCAAGTCAATTCTAAATAATTGGGGGTTTATATTGTAATTCCATTTGTTTCTGCAAATATTTTAAAATTATGACTCACTGGGGATGAATTTCTCCTAACCTGTTTTTTATTATCTCATTTTACACTACACCTTTTTAATATATTTTTAATGTGCTATTAGTCATTGCAATAACTCTCTCTCATTTTTCCCATTGGCTTCTCAAGCTGCTGTAATACAAAATGATTTTCCTTCCTCTGGGTTCTTTTTTGGGGGGGATAATCTTGAGGGATTTGTGCCTGGGAGGAGAACACCAGCAGCAAAGCACTCACCAAGGGTTTAAAGGGAACAGATCACCCTGAGTGACAATTTTGCAGTAGTTACCCCTGATTAAAACTGAGGAAAATATGGAATTTCCATCAGTGCTGGGTTCTCTTGGCTTTCTCTGCTCAGGTGAGACACGAGGCAGGAGAGGTGAGCAGGAACAAACTGGTTTTGAGGAGAGATCCTGAAATTTTCCTATTGAGTTTCACTGCCCTTGATTGATCTGGTAATTGTTCATGACTTGGCTGGTCAGAGCCAGGTGTTCTATAGGAAACTTGCCAGAATCACTTAGAAAAGAGTGGATGGAATGCCTGAAACACTTGAATTTTAGCTTTGGTGTTGGAAGCTTTGGTGAACACAATCATCATCTTCCACCACGTTACCTGACTGCCCTTTCAGTCAAACTAAACCTCCCAAAACAGGGAGTTTCCTATTTGGAGGCTTCTAATTTAGGAAAAGTAATGTACAGTGAGCACTCTGAGGGTGATTTCATGTTAATGCTCTTTTTTCCTCTCCCTGCCCATGGCAGGGGTGGAACTGGGTGATTTTTAAAGTCCTTTCCAGCACAAACCATTCCCTGATTCTCTGATTTTTATGTACTAACTTTTAGTGCTGTTTCAAAACAGCAGTTGGAGATGTCTAAGGTGTTGTCCTGAACATGTCAATATTTTATTTAAGAATCAAGTATCTAGGGTGGTTGTTTTTTTTTGTTAAGAAAAAGTATTCTTACAGAAAATGTAATTTTATTGAAGTGCAAATGAGAAAATGAAGTTCAAATCTGACTATGTTGTTTTCACTTAAAATTCATCATTACCTTGATCTCTCAAGTCTCCAGCTGATCAGAAAATCTTTTTGAAACCTTCATGGTTCCTTCCAGCTTAATGGCAAATTATGATACCCTTCACATGTACTTGTTCAGAGCTGGTATTTCTTCTGCATTAGCTGAAGAAGGGGAGATAAGAAATACTCTGTGATCTTTAAAATGTGTGTACATTTATTTTATTTTGATCTTGGGTTCTTTTGGTTAAGTAAATGCTGAGTTTTCTCACACTTATACATAATTTATTTATGCATTCAGTGTGTTTATTGACCTTTTCAGTTGACTGTTCAAAGTATTTTAAATAAATAATTTCATTATCTACATGTTTATTTACAGCCCACCACCTCCATTGTCTTCCTGTGGGCTGAGCATATTTTAAAAATGGAGGACCATACAAAAATGAAAAATATTTTAAAGTGGTTTAGGGCTTTTTTTTAGGTCACAATGGGTGTTTAGCAGAGTTGCAAAGATCCCTCTGTTCCCATTTCAAAGCTATATTTAGTTCAAAACTGTCCTTTTTGCTTCTGCCCTGTCTTCATTTGTCAGATAAGAGCTGCTCTGATCACACTCACTATGAAGGGAAGTTTACTGGATTGTACCTTTATGGAGAAAAAAATATTTACCCAAGTATCTTTAAACGTTGTGCTGTCTGTTCTTAAAATTGAAATCCTTATTTTCTTTAGCTTCTCCCTTAGGCAGGAAACACATTGCTGTGATAAATATTGTATGGCTTTTAATGCTAATCATTGTTGATTCATGGCAGAGACGAGCACGCTGTAAAAGGATATCATAAACAAAAAGTATTAAAAAGCATCATAAACAAATAAATACTTAAGCAGCTGCTTTTCAGTGCTCCATTAAAGCTGTTATAAATTAGGAATTGTGTGTTTTGCCAAGTTCACACTGCAACCACAGGAAATAAGTTATCCTGAAGGATAATCTTGCATGGATGGAGCCAGTGAGCCCATCCCTCACTCTGATCTGCCTCATTTCTGTGAAGGATCAAAGCAGAATTTGGGCCAGTTCAGGGGACAGATCATTTATTTGGCATTTCTCTTTTACACTGAATTTTGTTTTAATTTGAGGTTTAGCCAGCACCTTTTAAAGGTAATTTTAAAAAACCTTGAAGGTTTTTCTTTAGGGTTCTGTTTGCAGAGGAGTAAATGCAGCAGTAAATGCCCTGCTCTGACACCAGTGCCTTTGGCTCTATCACCTTTGCTTGTTTGGCTCTTCCTTTGTGCTGCTCCAGAGCTGTGCAGAAAACAGACTGCTCTAAGAGATTATCATCTTGCCAAGAGAAAAATCTACTTTTTATATTTTTTGGGCCTGTTTTTATCTTTCTAATGGAATATTTAGGGGAAAAAATATTTAGGGGGCATCCATATATTTCAATGTCCAATGGTTTCCCATGCAGGTTTTGAGGTGGAGGAAAGCCCTGAACTTTTATCTGTCCCCTGTTTTAGTCCTTTCACACAGAGCACTGGAGCTTAATTTTTACTCTTCACCATTATTGCAATTTCTTTGAAAACTGTGGAGCTGGACTGGTCCAAGGCTCAGAGAATGTGTTACTGCATTTTCCCTGCTGATGTTGGTATTTAGGGATTTCCAGGGTCCCTTTTTCTCTGACTTTAGTGGAATTTAAAAGAAGCCATTGTAACAGTTTAACTGCAGAGAGTCCTCTCGATGGGACTCTCCTTTTGCTGTGTTTATTTTAGTCTGTTTTCAAAAAGATGTTGTTGATTGACAAGCTGAATTCTCTTTGACAGAATGATTTCACTTTATTTCAAGTACATTTTATTACATGGTATTGAAATTATAGCTCTTAAGTTTTCTTAGAAACTGACTTCTTGCAGCAGAATTTCAAATTTGTACAGTTTCTTTATCCCATAAGCTACTGGAGGTGAAATATTAACTTTTTACTTGAGAGTAAAGTGAAATTCTCTCTCTGGCTGTGGTAATAAATTCTAGAGAAACCCCAGGACAAAGTTTGTGACATTTAAAGTGAGGCATAACTTTCATTTACAATTTTTCTGGGTGAATACACCTCCCTCACCAGGAATTGGTGAATATCAATTATATCAGTGTTGTACCATGCAAAGGGTTATTTTTCTGAGAGGGAGGCACATTTCCTAACCCATCTTATTGTGTTTCCTCACACAAAGCTGCTGAGAGCAGCTGAATTCCTACCAATAGAAATGTGTGTGGCCCTAAGAGAGAAACCAATGTCTGGCACTTTGATGTGAAGATGAGAACTTAAAATGCAATTTTTACTGGTTTAGAGGGAAGCCAAGAGTGAGATTATCAGTCATGAGAACAGCTCTTGTTTTAAGGGTGTGTACACAGAGCTTCTTAAAAATAAAACCTTCCTATTCCTCTCTAGCTTTGCTCGCTTTGCTTTTTCTTCCTTACCTTATTGATCTGATGCACTTTTGTCTAAATTGATCCCTGAGGTTATAGATCAGCCCTTGAAAAAAAATCTCCTTGATAAATGGGGAAACTGGGGATATCCTTTGCAGCAAGTGTTTGGTGAATTTGTCCACTTACAGGCTGTGCAAAATGTGCACAGGTAGAATCTGAATGTGAGCTTCAAAATATCTCATTGCACCAGGGGAGTACAAGACCTGTTCATCTCCTGCTGGGTAACCCAGATAGCAAGGCAGAGAAGTTGTTTTTTACCCAGAATTTAACTTTTCAAAGCTTCCCAGACTGAATATTGATCATAGAACAGTGTACTAATTAGAGAAATCTCTGATGTGCTCTCAGTACTAGGGGATTCTTTAAGGTTGCTTTTTTTTTCTCTTTTTCTTCCAAAGACAGAATGAAGTTAGACATTTACAGAAAAGTACTTAACATGAAAGATAATTAAAAAAAAAATCTTTAGTGTTGTTCAAGTGCTATTGGCACATGAATATGGAATTTCTCTACTGCTTTTCCTTAAATCATAGCTATTTTATGTGTATTTTTGATGAAGCCATTGTACCTGCCAGAGATCCATTCCTATGATCAAGTTGGCTTTACACTTGAAATATCTTTGTGTCTTCAACTGGCCTTTTAATAAATGTATGGATTCATTCACAAATAAGATTGCTGTGATTCATCAGCTTACCTCACTAATGAATGTTTATTGCATTTAACTTCCTGGTGCCTCAGAGGCTGCCCAGGCTGGAGTGATTTGTGCCCCAGACTTTCATCCTGTTGGTAAAGTCTTTTCCAGGGAGCTGTGTTCTTGCCACAGGCAATGTCTTCTTTCAAAACTGCACATAAATAAAATATTTGTTCACGCTTCACTCTGAGCAGAGCACAGAGGAAAGTCTTTACTCACGTTCACAGAAAACGATATCTGCTGCAAAGAGAAAATCCTCATTTTCATATTTAATGAAGCTATAATCAATGGTAATGGCTGAAGATTGCATTAAAGGAATCTTAATGTTCCTCTCAAGGGAAAGTAATTTTACTGGAAACAAGCTAGTTAATCAGCCTCAGACAAACTCTGTGTTTTATTATACAGGCAGGTTTGCCAAGGACGAAGAAAGGAACAGAGCAGGAGCAGGAGTCAATTTTCATCTTCAAAAATCTCTCACATTGGGCATTATGTAGATTTGGTCTCTCAAACACCCAGTACAGATCCTCTTTTTAAACTGACAAACAAAAAAAAAAGGCTGAAAATTGTAAAATATTTATTTTTGCCCTATACTCTGTACAACTTCCACGCAGAGGCAGTTAAATTCTCCTAAAACATCTAAACTGGCAGAATACCAAGAGAAGCAGCCAGACAAATATTTCTCTCAGCACCTTTAATAGATTGACATCAAACTTTAGCATCAGTGGTGATGCCCAGAGAAAATCCAGAGAGTTCTGTGCAGGGTGATCCCTTGTGCATCCCCAAACCTTCACTGTGAGGGGGAAAGGAAACCCAAAATTTGGCAGAAGCTGCAGGAGCTGCTCCCTCCCAGCACGGCGTGGCTGGAGGACTGGGTGAGAGAGAATTGCCTGGATCAGGAGCTGGGCAGGGGCAACCTTGTGCTCAAACTCCCTCCTCTGTCTGGGTTTGGGCTGCCAGGCCCATCAAACATGCAATTATCCACCATGGAGCAGAAGCACTCAGGAATGATGTTCCTGCTGAGATCCCAGCACAGGGATGGTGGAGCACAGAGGATGTTCTGTGCCTGGTTACAGCTGATGGGCAGGACACGTCTGGATAGAGGTCTTGGTATAAACCCCACTTGTGATTGTGATGGCCTAAGATTGTGAATAACTTCTGAAAAATGATGTTTACTTGTGCAACAGAATTGGAAGAGTCTCCCTATGGGGCACCAAGCCCTTTTGAAAGGTGCCCTTGAAGTAAAGAGATGTTGTGCCCAAAAGCTTTTCTCTTTTCTCCAAGTTTTATTTTTTGGTCAATTAGAACCAGTGCTGGATTTCTGCAGGGAATATTGGTTTGTTTGCTTTGGAATTCAATGGGAATTTCAGTTCCTGCACATCCTACAGAGGCCTGTTAAGGTTCAGAGGTTCCTGGTCTTGTGCTCAGAGCTGCTCAGTGAACTGAAGAACCCAAAGCTCTCTGGAATTGCCCCCACTGTCCCTGCCAGAGCAAGGGAGGGTTTAGTGGCACCTGCAGGCAAGGGAAGGTGTGGAACAGCTCAAGAGCAATGAGGGGAAATCTGGATGTGGGGAGGCTCCTTTAGACAGGCTTTGCTCATCCCTTAGACTGGGGAAAAGCAACTTCATCTCCTCCAATCTTCATCTCCTCCCATCTTCATCTCCTCCCATCTTCATCTCCTCCCATCTTCATCTCCTCCCATCTTCATCTCCTCCCATCTTCATCTCCTTGCATCTTCATCTCCTTGCATCTTCATCTCCTTGCATCTTCATCTCCTCACATCTTCATCTCCTCACATCTTCATCTCCTCACATTTTCATCTCCTTGCATCTTCATCTCCTCGCATCTTCATCTCCCTGCATCTTCATCTCCTCCCATCTTCATCTCCCTGCATCTTCATCTCCCTGCATCTTCATCTCCTTGCATCTTCATCTCCCTGCATCTTCATCTCCCTGTATCTTCATCTCCCTGCATCTTCATCTCCTCCCATCTTCATCTCCTCACATCTTCATCTCCTCGCAACTTCATCTCCTTGCATCTTCATCTCCTCCCATCTTCATCTCCTCCCATCTTCATCTCCTCGCATCTTCATCTTCATCTCCTCGCATCTTCATCTCCATCTCCTCACATCTTCATCTCCTCGCAACTTCATCTCCTTGCATCTTCATCTCCTCGCATCTTCATCTCCCTGCATCTTCATCTCCTTGCAACTTCATCTCCTTGCATCTTCATCTCCTCCCATCTTCATCTCCTCACTCACTCCTGAAAGACCTTTACTGTAACTTTGATAGAGCTGAGAATCAAGTCCATTCCTCCTGGTTTTGAAAGGAAAGCTGAATCAGCCTTTTCTGTTGATATTTCAGAACAAGGCTCATTTCTTATACACGCTTCTTGGAGCATTTTGTGTTATGTATACAGAAGAAGAATAGATTGTGTTACAGTTTTGTAATTAAAATGCAGCTGAAAATCATTGATCTGAAAAAAAATACCAGTACAGAGAAAAAAGAAACATTGCTCCTGGTTTCAAGTGGAAGCTGAGAATAAATCACAATTTGTTGTGTGCTGTGGGACTGCCACATTTCTAGCTAGTTTCAAGCTATTTATAGATGCATTTGTAAATATATTAATGGTCACTTCTGCATTCTGGAGGGAGATGGAAGGAAAATCTTGACTCAATGTTAGAAAAAAAGGTTGTTGGAATTGCCTTTGAAAGGGAACATTAATGTTCCTACATATTGTGTAACTTGTAGAGAGCAAGAAAGTAAAGGAATAATGATGGAGACTTGATCTAATTGGTTTTCTGATGCTCCCATTTCTGTGATTCATTTTAAGAAGTCTTTCAAGCTTGTGTAGTTATGAAATAAATGGAACAAATTGGAAATGTAGAAACTAAATAAATAATGATCTGCCCATCATGTCAGTATTACTGCTGTCAGTAGTAGTAACATTTACTTAACAATTCTTCTGCATTAATAGGGATGTCTGTATAATAAAATATGTAATAAAATCTCCATCTTTGAAAGAACTTGATCCCATGTCAGAATGTCTGGTGAGTCATCCTCCATTCAGAGAAAGACTTTTACACAGCAGGAGAAGTGTCACTACCCTGGAAATATTTGTGTGGGCAGTACCTGGGAACCAGTTTGCTCCCTAATGTGGATTTAAATTTAGGACCTTAAATTTCCATGGTTACTTAATATTTGAAGAAGGTTGAAGCCTGCTGAAGCAATATCCCTTCAGTGTATTCAAGGGCAGGAAAGATGATGACAATTTCATTTTATGTGGCTCTTGTGCTGATTTATTTTGATGTCTGTATTTCCTTCTGAAACCTCTGCCTACCCTCTCTGCATGAGCTGTAAACAGCAAAATAATGATTTTTCATTTTAGGCAGCTCTCCAGCAGTACAACAAGGTGCCACTAAGCAGCTGTGCAGAACACCAGAGCATGGTGGCTCATAAAGCTGTGACCCTGCATGGCCCCTGGTCCCACCACCACGAGCCTTTGCATTTGCTCCTTCTCCATGTGAGGAAACAACCTCTGAAACTTATGCAAAAATAAATAATTTCACTTTCAAAATCACCAGGGATAATTTTCTTAAACTGTCTAAGTTTCCCTGCTCATATTTCCATTTAATTTCACCCATCTGGGGCACATTTCTGCCTGTAGCAGAGGAGGGCTTGGCCACAAGCAGGAGAGCTCTCCTTGCTCTCTTCAGCCCTGCTCTTTTTTGTGATGCTGCAGCTGGTGGAGCACTGAACCTCGCTGCATTTTTTTGCCTTTTTGCATTTTTTCTTGTGCTGCTGCCATCCCAAGGATTCTTGAATATCCCAAACCTGGACCTCACAGCATTGGGCAGGAGCCAGGTGGGAAGGAATTTTGGGAAGCAGGACAGGTAGGGCAGGAATTTCTGGGATTTGGGAAGCAGGACAATTAGGGGAGGAGTTTCTGGGATTTGGGAATTAGGACAGGAGGTGAGCAGGAGAGCTCTCCTTGCTCTCTTCAGCCCTGCTCTTTTTTGGGTGATGCTGCAGCTGGTGGAGCACTGAACCTCAGTGGATGTTTTGCCTGAATCTTTTCCTGTGCTCCTGCCATCCCAAGGATTCTTGAATATCCCAAACCTGGACCTCGCAGCATTGGGCAGGAGCCAGGTGGGAAGGAATTTTGGGAAGCAGGACAGGTAGGGCAGGAATTTCTAGGATTTGGGAAATGGTACAGTTAGGGCAGGAATTTCTGGGATTTGGGAAGCAGGACAATTAGGGCAGGAGTTTCTGGGATTTGGGAAATGGTACAGTTAGGGCAGGAATTTCTGGAATTTGGGAAGCAGGATAATTAGGGCAGGAGTTTCTGGGATTTGGGAAGCAGGGAAGATTTGGGAAGCCAGTTAAGGCAGGAGTTTCTGGGATTTGGGAAATGGGACAATTAGGGCCGAATTTCTGGGATTTTGGAAACAGAGCAATTAGGGCGGGAGTTTTTGGGATTGGGAATTGGGACAATTTTTTCTTTCTCCCAGCAGCAGCTGACAGAACAAGAGCACACAGTCTCAAGCTGCATCAAGGGAAATATAGGTCAGATATTAAGAAAAAGTTTTTCATGGAAAGAGTGATAAATTTCTGGAATATTCTCCCCAGGGAGGTGGTGCAGTCCCCATCCCTGGGTGTGTTTAACAAAGCCTGGATGTGGCACTGGGTGCCAGGGTTGAGTTGGGGTGTTGGGGCTGGGTTGGACTCGAAGATCTTCAAGGTCTCTTCCAACCTGGTCATTCTGTGAGTTAGGGCAGGAGTTTCTGGGATTTGGGTAGCAGGAATTTCTAGGAATGTGCTTCACACCCTCACTGTTGCTCAGGTTGGAACTGTCTGCCCACACCTTGGGTGGTTTGTTTATTTTTTTGATTCCCATTCCAGTTCCTGCTGCCTGTCCCTCCAAGGAGCCACAGCTTCAGCTGCTCTAAACAACATTTTCAGGTGGTTTGTCACAAACATGAGTATCCCCCTCTCAGGGAAGCTCTCCTTTGCTGTATTCCAGAGGCATAAATCTGTTCCTGATTATATGGATTCTGTTTAAAGGAAGGAATTAAATGGTTTTGTCTTGCGGCAGGATGCCAGGGATGTTTGTACTGCAAATCCTCATTTTGTGATTTAAAAAAGTGTTTCATTACTGAGTGGAGAACTTTTTATACAGCCGTAGGGAATTCACTGATCAGGAAAACATTCCAAAATATCATAAAGGAAAATTACACTTGTAGGAGATTATGCAAATGAAGCTGTTTTCTTACAGAGGGAGAGGAATCTTTACATTTTCTATTGTTTAGGTTTTGTATGTTTGCCTACATGAAACAAATTGGGGAAATCAGATTTTTTTGTCTCTAAATTCCAGTGCTGGTTACTTTTCTGTACTTACTTCTCTCTTACTGTATTTGAGAAGTGAAACATTAAATGAAAATTTTGCTTACGATACTTTCTGAACATAAAAATCAATAGCTTACATTCTGTAAATATTTACAGCTGTTTGCCTCACAATTTGTATATTTTTCAAATGTTCTAATTGAATAAGCCTGGGAAGGAATCAATACAAGCAGTTTGGTACATTAGAGCTGCAGAAATTCCTCTTTGAGTAACAGATGTATTTATTGTTGTGTCACATTTCAGTTCCCAGGGATTTTAAAGAAACTATTTTCAGAGCAGGAGCAGAAATGATGTTTTTTCCCTCCTCTGTAATAGTTGTGGTGTAGTTGCCAACACTTGTAACTTTTTATTAACATTAATTACTTTTGATGCATGCAGCAAAACATGAACAATATGAATATTATGTCTCCATGAATTACTTTTAAAAAGCATTTTTATATTTAATTGCTGGTCAGGTAAGAGTAGTTCAGATTTCTGGGAAGGGCATTGGTGATGCTGAGCTTCTTATTCCATAAGGGGCTCTTCCAGAATTATTTGAGTTAAGCCAAATCAATGTGAAAAATTCAGCAAGTGAATGAATCAATGAAAAGACACCAAATTTGAAACACATTTGCACTGATATAATTTAAAATAACTTCATTTAAATCGATATATTTATTAATATTTTCTACATCTATACATTTTTTGTCTATTATACCAAGTAGATGTGTATATAATATAGAAATTAACTCCATTGCATGAATTAGATCAAAGAAAAATACACAGGCACTGATAATTATGCATATATTAAAATATTTCCCTTTGCTTCAGAGCAGTACATTTCAATAGATTTCAGCTTTAAGAATGAGCTGCCAGCTCTTAAAGCATTCATTTGCTTTTATAAGCCTGTAATGCTCCTGAGCTATTATTCAGAGTCATCCCAGCCTGTCATCCCATCCAAACTTGTCAGAAATTATTTCCAGTATTGCACAGTCTCCCCATGCAGTAACCAGAACTGAAGATGAAATGAAAATGCTTTAGAAAGTTTGCCCAGAAAATTGAAACTCATCACTTATACCCTGTTTCCATGTAAGTGCCTTATAAATGGTTAACTAGTTTTTGAATAAATCTGTCATAAATGTTTAATTGAGGGGCACTGGGTTGATTTTAATTATGGCTTATAAACATCTGTAGCATGGGTAATTTATAATGCAATTTGTGGATTTGTACATAGATCTCACTGCTTTAGGAGCAGGCACAAAAACAGAATGAGAAAAGTTCTTTTTGTGTTAATTTCTTTCCAATTCCTGGACGCTGGGGTCACTTTGCAACATTTCCACTCAAATCCTGGTGGAGCAACACCCTCATGATGTCTCACACAGACATTTTTATAAACTTCCCAGGCCTTGGTAGATCAGTGAGCAAAGCTTTATTTAAAATAAGATTTTGGAGCCAACTGTAGCAGCCCATTCAATTCCAGTGCATTATTCAGGATATCTCATTTTTGTGAACATGGGGATGTTTTTGTTTGGGAGCAGCAGGAAATGTCTGAGTGGCACACACTGGAGATTCCACACCACACAACATTCACCCTTTTATTTCCTGAGGGTAAATGTGCTGAACCCCTCAGAAATCAGCACAACCAGGTCCTTCTGCAGGTGGGATGCTGCTGCTGAATTTGCTAAATTGGAATAGAAATTTCAATGGTGCTTTGCTGCAGCTTCTGCCACCTCCTAATTCTGCAAAAAAATGATTTATGGACAAAATCTGAGCAGAGAATGGCAGAATTTCCCATTTTCTTTAGTACAGAACCCAGGTGGGACGAGTGCTTCCAGCAAAACTCTCATTTCCTGCCCCAGCACCCAGCAGGCTCCAAACAAGGGAGGGAATTTTGGCCCAGGCTGCATTCCAGGCACCAGAGTGAAATATTCCTGCAGGATACATGCAGCTGAGTTATTCAGCTACCAAGAGATTTGTGTTATATTGCATGGAAAACATCAGATTAACCAGTTTTATATATATATATATATATTTGTCACATATTTGTCATCTGTGATAAATAAATAAAATACTGGTCAGGAGATCACAGTGTTTCACAGTACTGAGGGAACTGAAGGAATGACAGGCTTAGAAGGCACAAGTGGTTTATTTGTTAAAAATAAATAAATTATTTTAATAATGAAATAAAATTATTTTATTTTAATATAATAAAATATATATGGAACATTAGAGATTTTTTTCATAGATTTTTAGATCTGAATGTGTCTAAAAGTTTCAATTAAAACTTAGCTCTAATCCATGATCCCTTCAAGGGCAAAAGATATCCTTGATATTAGATAGAGAGAGAGATAAATGCTTCTCTGTAAAGTCTTAATAAGCATTATTAAATGTATTCTCTTTGGGGTTTATATGTATATTTTAATACATATAAAAAGTTGCTAACCAGGGAAATCTGAAAAAATTAGAGAATATATACAGAAAAAAATCACATGCTTGGCATCTTTAGAGATTAATTTATTTAAGAACATCCTACTCCTACCTCAATTTTTTTTCACAGTTTTATTGACACCTGTATTTCTGTGCTTTTAACAACATAACAGACTTGCCACCAGTTTTGTAGTTGTAGAAGTCAGTGCTTGCATGGATAAACACAGCTGGATTTTTTCTTTACATTTTTAAGCTATACTGGTATTCTGTGTGAGTGGGCAACCTGTAAAAATGTGCCTTTTTTATTTGCTTTGGCAAATTAATCATTTGGTTTAATTTGTAGTTCTGTGCCAACAGATAGATTCAGTGCAGAGGTCATTGTCAGATTTGGCTGTTGAGGCACAAAAAGTCAAATGTGAGAGAATCCAGGGAGAAATCTGCTGGGATTTCTGTCCCTGGGTCACTTCTTAGGTGGGGTGGAAGGGACTGAAACCACAAACTCTTCTCTCTTTAAAGCAGCACGTTGGGATGAAAAGCAAGGTGAGCTCTCAGAACAAAAGAGTTTGCAGTTATTTAATGGATCTTCCTGGTAATGCTCTAAAAATACAGAATAACTTCACTTGACATTGCTCCCTGCCATTGGAATGCTCTTTCCTCTCAGGCTTTCCAGATCTGCCATGGATCTGTGATTTAAGGTACAATTTCCCCAGGCTGACACATCATCCATAGGCACAGATCATTGTGGCTCATTTAGAGCTGTCATAGGGGTTTTACTGTAGATAAACAGACATAAAAAAATTCTAAGATATGTAATAATTGTTTTCTATATATAATAATTATTTATATTATAGAAACTATATGATATATATTTATGGTAATTATATTATAATAAATATAATAATTATGTTTTAATATATATCTTTACCAAAATTATAAGGAAAAGATATCAAATTTGGTAAGTTTGTTTGCTTGGAGTTTTCTTTTTTTTTCTTCAGTCATTATTAAGTTTGGGATGGGGCTTGGAAGTTGCTGCTCTTGCCAAAAGTCAAGGAATATTTGACTTCAAACCCCTGTGATTTATTTGGTGGAATTTATGTGGTGGGAATTCTGTGATCCTCAACCCTTTGTTTATCTAAATACCATAATTTATTGATGATCTAATTAAGAAGTGTGTGGCAGGGGCAGGGATGGATGTGAGCATGAACCTCAGAGACAAAAACTCTGCCTCAATTCCTGACCCTGCTGGTTGCTGGGGAGATTTACAGCTCAGATCCCTAGAAAGCAGGATTTCATATAAGTTACTGGGAAAACAAACAAATAAATCACAGGGGTTTGAAGTCAAATATTTCTTACTTGATTATTTAACTGAAGTTTTGCATGGAAGAAATCCACTCAAGCTCTCAGGGATTTGTACTCTGAAGGTTGATATCATTTGGAATTTTCATTCTTCCATACATTGACTCAGGGCTCCACACAAAATTACAGAACTGAGGTTGAAGGGAAACTCTGTGACTGTGGTTGACAAATGGTGTTTACACATTGCCTTTGAACTTTGTGGTATTTTGGTATTGACATTTTCAACATGGAAATTGTGAGGGCAAATGTCAGCAGGGAACCCAAGGCAGGAGCACCTGTGTCTGCTCCTTTCCCTTCCAATTTCCTCCAAAAAAAGAGGGAAAGGGAATGGCTGGAATGGACCCTCACAGGGACCAGAGCCATCTTCTCCCAAAGAGATGAGATTTCACTGAAGCCCTGAGCTGAAAACTTGAATTTTAAGTGTGTTCAGAATGAGAGTTGTGGGAAAACATCCTGTGGAAAACTAGAAAATTGAAAATTGGAAATCTCTCTCTGTGTCTCCTTTCTCAGGATGATTTGCCACTGACTGATGCTTGTTTTCTTTTTGCCCAAGAAGGAATATGTGCATTTATAAAGTAGAAATGTACTTGAGCAAGGCTGTGACTTAATGACCCCGAATTTGCACACAGCTCCACAAATCTTTATGATCTCTAAGTACCCAATTGCTGGCAGTGATATATCATGACCTGTTCTGTGCTTAATTATTAATTTTACATTAAGGAGTCTCCTAGTCAATATTTAGATGGTTTATGACACACAGAAGCTTTTCCATGCTCATATTTTCTTTGCAGGGACATAATGCAGCCCTTTCAGTACTAAATCAATTACACACAGAGTTAAAATAACTTGATTTGTTGCTTAAGGTCCCTTCCCAACAAGATGCATCTGTTCTAAGTGAATAAAACCAGGGATGTCTTGGGCTGCTTTAATCCTTGCAGGACTCCACTTTGCAGGGGTTTAGGCTGAAAAGTTGTGCAGAACAAAAATCCCTTCAGCCCCAAGCAGCTGTGAGATGGGAGAGAAAGGGTTCTGGAGGTGCCAGAACAAAAGCACAGGAGAAACATTTTATTCTAACCCTGCTTTCCACACCTGTAGTAATGGCAGAATTAATGGGAGTGCATCACATCTTTTAAGTGCCCTCACAGAGTCAGATTTCACCCAGAATGAATCACTTCCAAAGGTGCTTTATCTCACCTTTCCTAAATTTTTATGTTAGAATGGGATGAACTGCATCCAAAATTGCCAGTCCCTCTTTAGTGACTATAAAAAAGACTGGATATCAGAGCCTGAGATTGTTGTAACAGAGTGAAAGTCATCACACTTGCTGAACTAAGTGATTTAATCAATGACTTAATTCAGGAAAGAATATCAGGATCCCTGCTGAAAATATATATCACACACCCCAAATTGTATTCTTGTTACAAATATGGACAGTTTTGAAACCTGTGATTTATACAAGATAGTTTCAAAGGCCTGTTTGAAAATCACAGAGAACACTCTTGCAGCATTTGAATCATTTATTAAATTCAGCTATCAGTGCCTTTAAAATATAATTTAACCAAAAAGATCATTTGAAGAAGGGCTGCAAAGATTTCTACGTGCAGATACTTTAATCTCAAGATGGGGGCAGAGGCAGAAAACAATTCCATTTTCTGTCATTGCTCTTAGGGAATGAGCTGTGTGGACTTGATTTTAAGGCTGGCCAGCTGGAAGTGCAGGTTTCCAGAATAACTGAAGGTGTTTGTCCTTCCTCCTGTGGGCTCTTTACCATGGGAAATTGTTCATTCCAGGAGGATGCATGGGGGAAGAATGAATTCTTTTTAAGGATATCTTCCCAAGACATCTGATCCTCACTAAGGGTTTGTTCCATGCTTACTTTGAGACCCTAAAATCAAATCTTCCACTTCTGTTTGTAGTTTTAATAGGAATTACTGCATCTGTGATATGATTTATCCAGAAAAGTGCAATGGACTTAATGCAATTCTCTGAATTAAGAACAGAGAGTAGTTCCCAGTTTATTTATTGGGTCCAGCAGTGAAGTCCATGATGAAATATTGCTCAGGCAGGGTGAATTTAAATAAGTTCACCAGGGCAGACACTACAAGCCCAACCAAATAATTTATCCAGGAGTTCAGCTGCAGAAGGGGGTGAAGAAAAACAAAACTCACCTAAATGGATCCTGTATTATGATGGAAATACTTATCCCTCAGATAAAAACCCTCAGATGTTTAATAGATCAAATGGCTGGGACTTGGTGATGAAATCAATACAAAGATGAAATAATACATCAGAATTAAGTGTGTGCTCTGTTCCTGCAGAGGAAGAGAGAAACCTTGTGAGATGATTTGCTCCTCATTAGGACACCTGATTCTCCTTTCATTAGCACTGCTTTTGTAATATTGAAGCACCCTCAGCTCATCTGGGTTAATTTTGGATTGATGGAGGTGCTGAGAGCCCCAGTGGCAGACTCAGGGGAACAGGGCTGGTGTTTCACTTCTATTTCCACTTTGTAATTTGAGATTAAAGCACACCAGTTCACATTAGTTATCAGGCAAAGAGTAACAATGGGAACTTCCCAGGTGCAGGAATTGCTGAAGTCTGTGGTGCTGTGTATTCATAATCCTGCATCCATATGAAAAATTGGATACTTGTGCAAATTGCTGGTAGCAAGAAGGGAAAGGATCCAGTGTAGAACAGGCACCAGAAAAAAAAAAGGCAGCACAGATCATCCTTTTGTTTTCTCTTTCATTTCACATATATTGAAGGGAGAAATTAGGGAGATAAAAAGGGAATAGAGGCAATTTAATGCTGTGTATACCTAATACAGACCTTCAAGGTCAATCCTGTATTCCACAGCCTCATCTAAAATAAATCTTTGTGCTAGTAGTGTTGGGCTGAATTAGATCAACAGAAATTCTGGCCAACTGTCTCAAAAAGTGTTTCCAAATGGGGAAGATTGACCTTGCACTAATAGATCTTTTTAAAATGTAATATTGCTTTTTAATCAGGAAGGATGCCAGGGTACCTTACCTGGACATAGAAGAATAGTGCAAAATGATTTCTGTGAAGTAATGACATGGTTTTGATTAAAGCCCACTGAGACAGGGGAGTTTAATTGCTGCCTTTCTTATAGTTGTAAGAAGTCAGTCAATTCCTTTAAAAATAGGTAATTTATGGAATGAGATCTTCCATCTGTGAGTGTGGCCCTGATCAAAAGATTATTGAAATATGTGAAAATTTTCTCTTCTTAGAAAAATATCTCCTTTCTGTTGTTTCTCTGGAACAAGTCTTAATGCAGAATATACTCACAGGGTGCAGCCTGGGCTTCTTATTACCCAGTTCTCACTGACTTTAATTTTTAGTGTTTTTTTTAAAATAGGCCATTAGTGTCCATACATCACTCTGTTTTATTTTGAGTTTTTTTCCCAATTTGGAATAATTTGTTGTTGGAATGAAAGAAAAAGTATTTTTCTCATTTTCATTATCAAGCATTGTTAGATTTTAATATACTCCTGATTTAAAACACATTGCTGCTCCCTCCCTACCAGTGCCCCAGGTTTCCTTTCCAGAGGACTCTGCTGCTGTGAAAGGGTTGTGGGATAAGATAGACCTGGGCTGTTTGAGAACTGGGAATTTCAGTTTGCTCTCCAATTCAGAGTCTTTCCTGGTTTGATGGATGTGAGCTGGGTTCCCAGTGACCAGCAGAGTTTTGTTTAGTAAGGGCTGAGAGAAGGATCTGGATCTGTTCTTGGCTCTGTTGCCATTCCTGTAAATACTCAGAATTCTAATTCTGCTCGACTGGCCTGGATGGAAACAAGGTGAAAGTGGCTTTGAAGTGAAAGATGGTCAGTTCTCTCCCAGAAGTTCAGAATGCAAATAATTGTCAATCTTTTTTTGCTAACCTAAGTGAAGTCTCTGCAAGCTCTATTTTCTTTTCTACATTTATCTTGATTAAGAATGCTACCCTGCTTAGAGTCTGGGAGAAACTGGATATTAGCTTCTATTTTGGGGGAGAAACTTAAATGATTAATCTAATTTTTCCTGGTTTTTGTCATGAAGTTTAAGGAAAGCTTTCTACCACATTCAAGAGGTAATTTCTCATGGGTATTTCTGGATATGAAAATTGCACCAGGTTATATTTATTTGTATGACTTTAAAAATTGCTGTCTATTAACAATTTGCATTGACTGGCCAGAACTCTACTCCCAGAAAAAGAGGAAAGGGTAAAAAATGGCAAACTATTAAAGGAAAAGGCAAAGAAAAGCTAAAAGAAAACATTTGGATTATAAAACAGAAATAAGTGCAGAATATATATTTTTAGTAAGCTCTCTACTTACCCTTGACTATAAAGTTTGCATCTGCATTTAAACAGCTTGCATATGCCTGAAATCAAATTTGAATGATTGCAGGCAATTCCAATTTTACATGGGACCTGGGAAAACAGCACGGTGCATCATGTGAGCATCTCTGACAGAAACCTTCAGCTGTCAGTGATGCCTGGTGAAGGCTGAGCTGGAACAGAGACCAGATGGAGCTACAGAATAAAGCAGGGATTTATTAAAAGGATCTCCTCCATGGATCCACCTTGGGCAGCACAAGAGCCCAGCCAGGGCTGCACCCAAGGTGAACCAAAATGGTCCCAAAATGAACCCAAGATGAACCAAAATGGTCCCAAAATGAACCCAAGGTGAACCAAAATGGTCCCAAAATGAACCCAAGGTGAACCAAAGTGACCCCAAAACGAACCCAAGATGAACCAAAATGGTCCCAAAATGGTCCCAAGATGAACCCAAATGGCCCCAAAATGCACGAGCGCTCCCGGGGTCTGTCCCTGGGATCAGTTCTGCTCCATTTGCATCTTGCAGTTCATTGTCCCATCCCAGCTTTAGCCCAGGCAGTCCCACCCTGCTTGTTTTTCTCTCTGCAGCCCACGGGGTTTGTGCTCCTGGGCTGAGATTTGGATCATTTGTCCTTGGTGCCCAGCTGGAGCAGGAATTGTTTTGTGTCCCTGCTCTGTGCACAGAGCTCAGCATCCCCTGATGTGAACCCAGACCCACACACTAAAGCAGCTCAGAATGTGAAAAATAGAAAAGCCAAAACCTGAGGCATCATCAGGCAGTGCAGACCAAAGGGCTCAGTGGCTGAGCAGGGCACCTTGGGCAGGGATGTTGAGTTTTGGGCTTTTTATCTCTGCTGGTTTGATAAAAGCAGAGGGGAGAGCTCAGTACTCCCCACTCCCCTGGGGCAGCAGTGGCCTGGAGCTCAGCTGGCATTGACCAAACTCCTCTTGGGATTTGGGCTGCCTTCCTGCAGAGTTGGCCAAAAGCACCTGTGGTGGTGAGTTACACAGGCATTGTGGAAATTTCTCCATCTGACCTCTCAGCAAAGAAACTTGTGTATCTTTTTTGAGAATGCTCCTGCCTTGTCTCAACAGGGTTGATTTTCACGATGTTTGAATGTCTCATCCAGTCTCTGTTTGCTGTGATTTTCCTGGTTGATTTCTAGTGCTAGTCAAACTCCAGAGAGAACGTGGGCCCTTTGTGGTTGTCATGCCTGGGGCTGAATCTTGCTCTTTGTACGTTGAATAGATGTTCCTGCACTCATAAATCACTGCTCTGTCATGTTTGCCTGCTGTGAGATGCTCAGTGCATATCATCATTTACATTAAACCATTTACTTCCAGAGAATGTGTTATATTGCTCTATGAATTATGGGATCTGACATATAAGATTATGTTATGAATTGGCTCTTAGAATATTAGAACAGTGGGACGTTTTATAGCTTATGGTCATGTTCCAAGAAGTAATTCATGACTTTTCTTAATAAACTTGGCTGGTCAAAAGGGAAACACACATGAGAGTGTGTCATTTTTGCTTAGGGAAAATCCTGGTTAAGAAAAAAAATCTTTGGTGATTTCATTTAACCTGCAGCTTGTTTATATCTGGAGGAAAAATTTTGGCTTTTTTCAGCTGCATCTCCATTGTCCTAAATCCTCTTTTACTAAACTTGCAATTCCCAGTGCATCTGGAGAGACTGTAAATGAGCCAGAGTGAAGGATTCCCTTGCCTGGGCAGGGAAGGATTGTTTGCTGAAGGGGGAGCAGTGATGGGTGGAATTGGGGGAGCTGTTGAGGGGAAGCTGAGCTGTTGTAGCTCTGTTTTTGTCATCACCTTATCCATTCAGGGGATGAACTTTTGGACAGTATCAGATAGGAAATGAGACTTCATTGATTTTACTCCTCATGCAAATACCTGTTTCATGCTATCTGCAGTCTATAAGACAAAAGCCTTCATGCATTTTTTTAATCTTTGTTTCCTTTGTGTGTGGGAAGATGCACAGAGTCTGAAATGTTATCTTGTTTGGGGATAATGAGTTTTGTGCAACACAAAATCTGTGAAGGTGATCTGTTGTTCTGAAAGAATAAATTACATTTTTCACAATTTCTTCTATCTGCACAGATAGAGGTAAATTTCAATATGAATATCTACCATAAAATATTATAACCTGGTTTGTAGAGACAAAAAGCACAATTTAGGAATCTTGGTGGGACTAACATTTTTCCATGTTTTCACCACACAGTTTTACCCTAAAGAAGGAAACATTCACAGCACTGCAGACAAAATACCCCAAAGTAAATCCATGCCATATAACTCCAGCTAATGCAAATTCCCTCACTGACTTGCCATAGATCAATGTCTGGCCTGGAGCAGAGCACACCTGAGAGCTCCTCACAGTGTGACAGTGGCTGCAGTGGGGCTGGGGACAGGACTGTGGAGAAGTCATGTTCCAAACATCCCAGGAGTGAATAATTCATTCTGCCAAAACAACTGTGCTGTTCCTGGGGAAAAAAGGTTAAATACCAGTATTGCTAAAGGTTGACCTGCCCATACATCTTCTCTCTTCTGTCATAACATTCAGCTGGGGATGTCCCATTATTTCTTACTCAATTTATTTGCTTCTGACTGCATTAGCTCTCTACAGATAGTAACAATTCATGGCAGTTCTTAATCTCTGCTTAATATTACTGGAGTTTCTTTTGTGTACTGGGAGAAGTTTGTTTATTATTCATTCCAGAGCTGACAGGTCACCAGTTCACCCTTCCAGTCCTGCTGGCTGCAGTGCAGTGACATTCCCAGGGCACTGCTCAGTGATGCCATCTAATCTAGAGTTTAAAAAAACCTGCCAGACATCTAAAGAGAGAATGTGAGGAAGCCCTGTGGTAGGAAATTATTGCCCTGTACAAATATAAGAAATGCTCAAAGCCTGAACTCAATGATTCTCACTAAATGTCTCCTCTATTGAGCAAAGCCTTCAAGTTTTTAGTGATTCACATAATTGCAATTCAAATGCCCTTGATTGGAGCCATAATAGACCTTTTTTCTTATATTTGTTTTGCTCCCTTGGGGCCTTTTGTCTGAAAGTACAAAATGATAATCAAACATGTAATTAGTTATGATGAGAACATTGTCAGGAGGGCTTCCTGCTTTGTTCCAGTTTCTGAAAGTTGGGCTCTGTGGATGTAGGTAACTCTCTTGATTTCTTCCTTCTTCATCCCATTTTTTACTCTTTGTCCTCCTTCTTGGTATGCAACAATTGTGCTTTTGTTATCATGTACTGAGACACAGCTCAACTTGTGGAGAAGGTGGAAACACAACTTTTCAGGGCAGTAATTTAATTAGGAGAACAAGCCCTTCCCTTTCTGTAACACATGCAGAAAACATTTAATGTACTGAATACACAGTGGAAAACCACAGAAAGTGAAAATCAGCTGGGAAAACTCCATGGTGAAGTTCTTGAGCTCTGTAGTTCTCACTAAGTTAATTTTTTTCAGTCTTAAACTGGTTAATATTTTATTGTTGATCTTCAAATTTAGTCTTCTCTTCAGGCTGTAGGCTTGAGACATTTGTTCCCATTTCATCAGGCTACAGATAAGTTTCACTTCCACTCCTCTCCAGTTCTTCTTTTAAACTCAGCAGCTGAATATGGTAAATAAATAAAAGTTCAGTAGTAATGTTCTCTTGGTATCTTGGCAGAAAAAAGAAAGAAAAAAAAAAGAAAAGAAAAAAAGAGTGAGACAGGTTACAGGAACTTATTAACAAATTCCAAAGAGATTTTCCTAAGAAAACCTCTGTTCCAACCTCTCCAAAACCATGCATGTGTTGTATTTTACTTCTTGGTGCCTAAGGGGAGATTTTGCCAATATTTTAAAATGACCAACCCATGAGAGCTGCAGCCTCTGGAGCAATGGCCTGGGAGTGGGAACTGGATGAGAGCAAGGAGGAACTCTGGGAGGTGCAATGGGAATTCTGAGTGACTCTGGGAGTTCTGAGTGATTCTGGGATTTCTGAGTGATTCTGGGAATTCTGAGTGACTCTGGGAATTCTGAGTGATTCTGGGAATTCTGAGTGATTCTGGGAGTTCTGAGTGACACTGGGAATTCTGAGTGATTCTGGGAGTTCTGAGTGACACTGGGAATTCTGAGTGATTCTGGGAATTCTGAGTGACTCTGGGATTTCTGAGTGATTCTGGGAATTCTGAGTGACTCTGGGATTTCTGAGTGACTCAGAATTCTGAGTGACTCTGGGATTTCTGAGTGACTCTGGGATTTCTGAGTGATTCTGGGATCTCTGAGTGATTCTGGGAATTCTGAGTGACTCTGGGATTTCTGACTCTGGGAATTCTGAGTGACTCTGGGATTTCTGAGTGACTCTGGGAGTTCTGAGTGACTCTGGGATTTCTGAGTGATTCTGGGAGTTCTGAGTTACTCTGGGATTTCTGAGTTATTCTGAGATTTCTGAGTGATTCTGGGATCTCTGAGTGATTCTGGGAATTCTGAGTGACTCTGGGATTTCTGAGTGATACTGGGAATTCTGAGTGATACTGGGAATTCTGAGTGATACTGGGAATTCTGAGTGATTCTGGGATTTCTGAGTGATTCTGGGAATTCTGAGTGATTCTGCCCAGCAAGTGGCAAGCAAACCCTGACTATTGGCACACACACAGCAGGACACAAGTGCAGCTCTCCTGGGAGAGTTTTCCATGGATGTCTGTGCGTCACTGGCCCGAGGAAGGAGCTGCTGATTTTGCAGCCATCCCTTCCCCAGCCTGCTCAGTTTATATATATTGTTTAAGATGATAATGTAGCAAGCTGTTGTTTTGTGGTTTGAAAGGCAGCTGCGTGTGATTGATGCCAGGAATGGAAGGATTTGTAAAATGACACTGAATTAGATGTAGTCAGTTTATGGGCCCGGGGAAATGAATCTTTTATGAAGAATAAAAGTTTATGATGAGGGAGGAATACTCAAGAAGTGTACATCCTGAATGAAGCTCTTTGGACTGGATGTCTGTGGCAGAGCCTTTCAAACACACATTTGGGCCACTACACTTTCAAGATCTCTGTGTGAACATTATCCTTTCTGCTGGTCCAATCCCAATTTGTCGTTTGTGCTCTCTCTGGGACACCTCAATTAGGATGGGGAATTTCTCCCCTGGAAATGCAGCTGTTAGGCTTTTCCAAAGTGTTCCAGGTGAATGTTTTAACTGCTGGATTAAAGCTCTTGTGATTTTTGAGTCATCAGCCACAAATATGGAGCACATGGGGTGAAGTTTTCTGTATTGATCCCCAAACAAAAACCAAACACAACCTCTGCTAACACATAACAACATCTAAAGACAGCCCCACATTTTATGTGCACTTTTTACACATAATGAGAACTTGTGAGAATAGAATAACTTTAAAATTAGATTTAAATGCCACTTTGCTGGTAGCCATGAATCAATGCCACAAAACTTTTGAGAGAAGAATCATAGAAAAAAGATGTATCTAATTCTCTCCAGCTTTCCTCCTGGAAAATGCATCTCTATGCAAAATGGATGTAAAATTTTGCTCATCTGAGTTGCTGGAACACTTATCTGTATGCACCAAAGGAATGATGGCAGGGAACAAGATAATGTCTGGTGAGTTGAAAGGTTAAAGAACTGCAGCTGGCAAATCAGAGCCAGACTCAGCCGTTGTGTTTAGCCAGTGCTATGCCAGAGTAATGAGAGATTTGGGGATTTACATCAGATCTTAACATTTACATCTGCCTTCCACTGTTTTATCATCAGAAATATTGCAGTAGAACAACTGTATAAATGGGATTTTTAGTTGAATATATATTGTAATAAGTTTCTAAATCTCTGCTGAACATCAACTCATCTAATAGATTTATAATAATAGCAACCTTGAATTAATTCAGAATGTTTTCTACTGTACTTGAGCAGGGCATATTAAGGTGCATTCTTCAGGAAACCACTGTGTACTGAAATCCATTTAATGTCACATGAACTTGGGCACTCTGAAAGATTTGCCTTAGTCCTTATTGATTTCACTAAAACCTTATGATTTGGAGACCCTTGTGAAACATGTTATCTAACACTGATGTAAAAAAAACCTCAAAACTGTGATAAATTTCTAAAAACCAGCACATTGGGTGAATCTTAATTCTTCAAAAAAGAAAGCATTTCTTTTCTCTCTTTTCTTCTCAATCAATCTCACACAAAGTAGGTGAAAATATCAGGGCTGGGATCATCTTGTAAGACTGGCAAACATGGCATGGTATCCTGTGGAAAGCTGCTTTTTGAGCTGTCTGACCTTTAATCACTGCTGAATAAAACCAACATGCTGTCAGGTCTCTGCTATTTTTCTCAAGGGGGTAACTCTGCCCGAAGTAGCAATAAAATAAAACCTCTGAGAGCTGATATTCAAGGTCACTGCAAGAAGAGGCAACACTGTGTACTCTGGGAACTACAACAAAAGGGGAAAAAAGAAAAGGAGAAATGTATCTAAACAAGGCAGTTGAGTTTGTTTAACAGTGAACAGGCAGTTGTGATATCAGTCTATAACTGAGGCTGGGCTTGTTTTTATTCTTACCACAATAATTCATTTTTATTTGATTTTTTAAATGCAAGACCTTCAGAAAGAAAACAAACTCCCTGTACATGAATGATACATATTCCTGTTATTGAGGCACTTGCAATCTAAAGTCTTTGGCCCTGTCTGTATCAGGTTTTACCCTCTTGTAGTCATTTTGCTACAGAAATCTCAGTGAATAGTGAAAAATCATCCTATGGTCTTACAGATCTATGAAGAAATGAAAATGTCGTATTTAAATGATTTATAGTTTTAGTATAATATATATATTTTATATATTTAATATTGTAGATATGAAAATTATATATTTAAATGCTGTATTTAAAATCTGTTGACTATGATAGTTTAAAATAATACTTGCCTAGTTTGTGGGGAAAAGAAAGGGTGAGTTCCCACAGAGGAATTAACCTGTAACAAAGAATTCTGGCTCACTCTGGTACTGATTCACACAGGAGATAATGGTGTCACTGCAAAGTTACTTCAATGGAAGTGCTGTGGATCATAGAATCTGATAAATTTTTACAGCTGGGATTTTTAAGCCAAAGACTGGATCCCTTCCTGGGTTTCTTACTTTATAGTTTGCTAATATCTCACATTAATCTGTTACTTAACCTTGATTCACTATTGAAATGAATTTATTGATTTGATCATGGCTTTTTTGTTATTTGGTAGAATCTCATTCTGTCTTCAGCTCAATATTACCAGAAATATTTAATCTTGCTGTGACCATATATTATTTAGTTAGATTGCTTTTCAAACTAATGCTTACATTTACAATTATAGATGAACTGATGAAGAAATCATTTTGGTCTAGGGGTGAGCATCTCACAGTTCAGCCCAGGTGTCTCATTATGCTTTTTTGTGTCTCAGTGTACTGTACAAAGCTGATAAAATGCTGACAGAATTCTGCTCTGGGCTGCTTGCCTTGGGGAGAGGAAAATCCTTGATCCAGGGATGCAGGATGTGCCCCATCCTAAGCACAGGACTGGCAGCAGCTCAGGGCTCTCTCTGTTAACTGGGATCAAGAAACAAAGTGAGGTTTTTCCTCTGCACAGCATTTAGGAATCTGTGCAGGGAATTGCATTTCCCTTATTGCCCTCTGCAGCAGAACTGTGTGCTCAGGGAATTTCCTGGCAGAGAAACCTTCAGCACTGGAAGGACAGTGGGGCAATAGAGATGGGGGCTTGTGGATGTTCATAAAATAAGCTCATAAATTCGTACAAATTGAATTTGGAACAATGCAGGCTTTAATAATTACAACATTTCTTATTGACAGAAATGACATCCAACACAATTTGAACTGCAACACTTCACCATGCAAATAGAGAGCTGTTATTTCAGTATTGTTGTTTTCATTGTAGCCACCTGTGGATTTTCTGCCTGCAGAATTAAAAGTGGAAGTGATACACCTGTAATTCATTTAGTGAAATGCAATTACTGTGGATACCTTCAAAGCCCAGAGATACAGGGAATTTGTGTTAGAGAACATAAATCTTCTATTGGCTGAGTAACAAGTGCTCACTCTGTACAGCTCCTGAAAGGTGGCTGTGCTCAGGTGGGGTTGGGCTCTCTCTCCAGGCAGCACTGACAGAACCAGAGCTCACAAGGGGAAATACAGGTTGGGAAAAGCTTTTCATGGAAAGAGTGATAAAGTACATGGAAAAAACTTAATTAGGAAAAAGTTTTTCATGGAAAGAGTGATAAAGTTCTGGAATGGCTGCCCAGGGAGGTGGTGCAGTCCCCATCCCTGGGTGTGTTTAACACAGCCTGGATGGGGCACTGGATGCCAGGCCGAGTTGAGGTGTTTGGGCTGGGTTGGACTCAATGATCTTGAAGGTTTCCTCCAACCTAGTTAAAAAACCAACCAAACAAACACAAATAAAGATAATATGAACACAAATGCAGTCTAACAATCAGGTGGAAGTGCTCAGTTTGGGATGGTTTTGCTCAGTGCCTGCTGTGTGTGCCCTTTCCCAGGCACCACGGTGATGCGCATGGCGGCGTTCGACGCGGACGACGCCAGCACGGACAACGCCCTGCTGCGCTACAACATCCTGAGGCAGACCCCCACCAAACCCTCCCCAAACATGTTCTACATCGACCCTGAGAAGGGAGACATCGTCACAGTGGTGTCCCCTGCGCTGCTGGACCGGGAGGTGAGTGAGAACTTTGCTGTTTCCAGTTTCGCGTTTTAATGGTTGTGCCTCTAATCTCCTTCTGGGGGGTGAGAAGAGGCTCTGGGTCTTGTTTTGTGGGGATTCAGATGCTCACTTTTACAGAGTCTTTTAAGAATTTTGTTTCTTTCTTACTTGGACTTAAGTTCTAAGCTCTGATCAGTGTTTATAAATCTAGTAGTTCATAATTTCTGTGCGAGACATTTAGTGTTGTGCAGTGAGAAAGATCTCAGGATTAAGTGGACTTCAACTTAGAGTTAGTAATTGACACCCAGAGCTAACTGTGCATATAGCTCATTCTGAGAGTATTAGTTTAGTGCTCTAAATCTTTCCTAGAATATTTTTATGAGTGGACTTAATGAACTAATTCAGTTGGTACCCCACAGCCAAAAAAAGAAAATACAAAAGGAGTTGGGAAGGAACAGGTAATCCTCAGATGGCTTTAAGGTGAATTGCCACAGTGCCAAAATCTATGCTTATAACAGATCATTAACATTATGAGAGCATAAATTGATGGCAAAGAAAGCTTAGCTATGATCATTTCATGTTCAGAAGATAATAAAGTAGAGGCAATCTGTTAATCCAAAGGTTTAGATACTGGAATATATAAAATCTTGGCACCAGAAAGAGTTACTCTATAAATCACAATTTCCTTTGATGAAGTAGCCCTGAGTGCTCTATAGATTCCTGAGGGATCCAAATTCTGTTCTTGCAGGATGTTTCAGGTGTGTGCTGAGTCACTGAGCTTGTCTTCTAAGTGGATTAGACTCAGGATTGTCCAGTGTTCCCAATATTCAGCCCATTATTTTTCATGTTACCAGATAATACACTTCCCTTTCTAGCTGGGTAATTTCTTTCTACAAGCTTTTCCAACACCAAATATTTCATGGGTAAATCAGTCACACAGTGGAGTGAAACTGAGGGTGAATCTAATGTCTGGGCCTGAATGTCTGTGTTTTTAAGTTTAAGAAATTCTGATTTTATTCATATTTGGGGTGCCTGGCCACAGAATGGTGCCCAAATTAAAGTTTACAAAATCCCTACCTTTTCTCCCCTCGAGTTTCCCTTCCAAATTCATTGTTTCAGTTCAAACAGTTCAGCTTTTTACTGTTTTCTAAAGACAGTTTTAAGTATTTTTATTCCTCATAGATAACCATTCCCCAGATTAAACCAATTTACTCAAAATTAGAAAATCAATGGAAAGGAATGAACATGGCTGCTTTTCCCAGTGCCTTCCAAAGGTCACTGGTGATTCATGAAATAATGATTCTGTCTCCATGCAAGAAACGTGGCCTCAGTCAGATGGGTGTTATGGCTGGATAGATCATCTTGAGAGCAGGATCTGAATTCCTCATGATTTTTAATAATCACCAATTCCATACCTTTACTTTGAAGGTGACATGGCAAGTTGGGATCTGTTGAAATTCCAGAGTAATTTTTGTTGTTCCAAAACAACAAAATGGTGGTTTACAAGCCAAAATGTGTGGCTGTGTACAATTTTAACACTAAAATTAAGTATTGTCTGCAGTTAAAATCCAGTCTCACTTTGTCTTGTCAGAGGAAAGGTTTTGGGAAAAAGGATGTTTATTTTTTCATCTTTGTGGGTTCAGCCTCTTCCCCTTCCTGCCCAGATGTCTTCAGTAGAAACTGGTCAGGCCTCCATTTTCAGACCTGTGGAGTTGCCATTCATGGTCAAAGATGAATTATTTCTATTTTTAACCATAATTGTAGCTTTTAGAGACAAGCAGCCTCAAGGTTTTTATTCTGAAAAAAAAAATCTGGGTACCAATTTAATATTGATGTTATATAAATAACTCTTATGTAGTTCTGTGTGCCTCATGAAATTGAATTATTATAAAAAATTGTCTGTGTGTGGTGGGGACAGAGGGGAGTAAAATGTGGAGGAGGAAATGTCTGAGTAGTTTAGGAGGAAGAAATGTCTGACTGGATTCCTGCTTGGGGAATAAAGTGTCTGCACATCTCCAGGCTTGGATGAGTGGCTTTCTGGAAAGGTGTTGGGCTGGAGGGAGCACCATGTGCAGATAACTGCTGATATTAATGCCTTTTTACTGGGAGCCTGAGCAAATCCTAAATGTTTTGGCCCCTTGTCCCAATCTCACACGAAATGTGTTGTAGGAACACGGGAGGAAGGAGGGTTCTTTCCCCTGAAAGCCTTGCTAGAAGGTGTGAAACACAAGCTGGAGGCTGAGGACAAAATCCTCGTGGAGGAGAATTTGTGAGTCAGGAATGGTTTCATCTCAGCAAATGGTTTTATCTCAGCAAATGGTTTCATCTCAGCAGTTCTTATCTTGCTTTTCTTGGCACCTCAGAGGACAATGTGCTGTCGTAGGCACACAGAGGAAGCAGCAAACCCTCCCATCAGCTTTTCCACTGCTTGGGAAGGAGAGTGGATGCTGAGAGCAGCTCAGCTGATGCTGTTTGATGTCTGGAATTTGAGCCAGCAGCGTTTGCAGGTGTAGCCATGGAGGCACCCACAGCCTTTGTATAGGGGTGGAGAAAAGTGAGATTGTGCTGGGGAATTCCACAGCCCAGACTCTGCAAAATCTCCTGGTCCTGGTGAATCTGATTATTCATGATTTCCAGTTCAACCTGCAGCTTCTCCTAGGTTTTATTGAAACCTTGAACTGGGTCAACAGCTGCTGTGATTGTAGGTGTGCTCTTTAAAACTGTAGCAGCCCTAGGCACCAATTAAGGAGCTGAATTAAAGTAAAAAATTCTCTAGGTTGGTCATGGAGAAAGTTGTTTTTCATCATTAATGTGATTATGCACCAGAGGTTTATATGAACTCTTTCAAAGCATGTTAAAGAATTGAATAAAATTACTCCTGTTTTCCATCTCTGTAACATTGGCCACTGCTTGGTCCTTGATGCCTTTGGGAAACTCTTCACTGCACTTAAGACAAGTTAACTGAATATAAATTGTTTGAGGGGTGGTTTTGATTTTTTTTTTTTCATTTTAAGTATTATTTATTTCATGTTTATGCATCAGAGGGAACAGGAGACTGGAGGTTTTGCCCAGTGGGGGAGACTGAGATGTGAACGTGGAAAACATCTGGCAGGTTTTGTCCATCCTGGAAATTCCAAATTGTTTCTCCATGCTTCAGCATTTTCAGAAATGGAGCTATGGCATAGCCTAGAAATTCTTGTTCCAGAGCAAAGTATCAAAATGCAGGCATTTACACTAAAATTAAATAAAAATTGGACATATAGAGAGCTCAATTTTTAAATCAAATTATATAGATGGGCAATTCTTAGTTTGCATTAGTAAAGATCTATATTAACAATATTAAGAGACAAAAATGAAAGAATACTTTTATTTTTAGTGTATTATCAGGGAAAAAAAGTTATTTCTAAGGAGATACTTTTGAAATAAATAAAATGTAAAAGGAGAAAGAATTAACTTGTTTCTGGTCAACTCCATCTGTGCATCTTAGCTATGAAGGACCAGCTCAATGTGAAGAGAATTTTTTTAAAAATTCCTATAAGTCTTCAATTATTATTTTTTTCTGTGACTGATTTTTTAAGTCTGCTTCTAAATGGGAAGTTTGGAGATGGGGATGCTCCCTGTTAGGAACTGGGTGTTTGATGGGGCAGGGTTGGCTGATGGAGTTGCTTTGGAGCTGTTTCCATATTTGAATATCCCCTACAAAAAAGTCCTTCTGTCCTGTCTGCACAAAAAGGATCTGCAGGAGCCCCCCAGACTCCCCCCAGCAGGATGCAGGGAATGCTTCCTGCCTCCAAGGAAAAGGCACAGTGAAGGATTTGTATTTATACACCAGCAGATTTTTTTATTTATAAATTTTTTAGATTCAAAATTGTTTCCAGAAGTGCATGATCCTGGGGGTTTAAAGCAAAACTCAGGTAATTTCTCAAAGAACATCCATTTTCATTTTCAGAAGGCAGGTAAGGACACATTTTTGAAGATTAATGTGGATTGGTTTTTTTTTCTTCTTGTGGGAGTTAGGCATCCTTGAATGTGTCAGTAATAAAGATTGAAGAGTGTTAGGGGGCAAATTATACCTCCAGGTATCCATTGGAGAATGCATTTTGATTCATAAATTCAGAGGAGAAGGATGCCCTCCATCAAAATATATGGTCTAAATGACACAAAATAGAGCACAACAGGGAAAGAGAGTAAAAAAGCAAGAAAAACAGGGGGAGGGGAAGGAGTTGGAAGGAAACCTTGAGGAAATGTCCTGAATTTCAGGGATAGAAACTCCAGCTCAAAGTGACACTTCCCTGCAGTGAGAGGAAAATAATGCTCCTCATGTGAATAAGTGAAGAAAACACTTGTGGTGTGGTCTTGTAGAGTGAGCTCAGAAATTTCCTTTATGGGTCAGGAATTGGGTTTTCTGCTTGCCCAGGATGCTGTTTTGCCAGACCCCTCTGCTCCATAGGAAAGCAACTCTGATCTGTATAAACTCCATGACTAAAGTCCTAAAAAAAAGCTGTCACCACAGTTGCTTAAGTGAAATATTTACTTCTCACAGTTTGAGAGGTAACCTGCTTTTGCTTTTGATAGGAGCTGCTGTGCTTAATTTGAGTTCCAGTTAACAAATGGTTTGAGCTGTCTGCTGCACGCTGGTCTGTGTGCTGGCACATGTGGTTTTAAACACCTCAAGAAATCCAGTTCAAGTGTTTTTGGTTGTGAGAGACCTTGGGCTAGACTGGGGTGAGGGAAATGTGTGTTCTGCTGTGGGCTGACACGAGCTCAGGGAGCAGCTGCTGTGTTCTGTGAGCATTTGATCCAATCTTGGGGCATCACTCTGCCATGGTTTCAATCATAAATGCTTTTTTCTCTCATTATGATTTGAGAAAATGGAGCTGAAAGGTTTTTGCCATGAACTGTGAGAAAGCTGGGGTTGCATCAGCCCCCAGTGCTCGTGTTTGTGTGAACTGCCCACAAAATAAAGATGGTTTGGGGTGTGCAGCATCTCCCTGCTGAGGGGAGGCTGCAGGAGCTGTTTACTCTGGAAAAGGGAAGGCTGAGAGGGGATCCCATCAATCCCTACAAATTGGGTGCCAAGAGAAGGGTCCCAGACCCTTTTTGTGGTGTTCAGCTGCAGGACAAGGAGCAATTGCCATACAATTAAACAAAACAAGTTCCACCTCAACATGAGGAATAATTCTCCATGGAGGGGGCAGAGCCCTGGAGCAGCTGCCCAGGGAGGGCCTGGAGTCTCCTCTGGAGACATCCCAACCACACCTGGACAAATAGAAAAGAAATCTGGGTACCAATTTAATATTGATATTATATAAATAACTCTTATGTAGTTCTGTGTGGCTCATGAAATTGAATTATTATTAAAAATTATCTGTGTGAGGTGAGGATAGAGGGGAATAAAACACGGAGGAGGAAATGTCTGACTGGATTCCTGCTTGGGGAATAAAGTTTCTGCACATCCCCAGGCTTGAATGAGTGGCTTTCTGGAAAGGAGTTGGGCTGGAGGGAGCACCATGTGCCATCCCTGGACACTTTTCTTGTTGAATGGAACATTCCTGCCTTGGAGGGGCTTGGACTGGATGATGTCCAGAGGTCCCAACCCTATTTTCACTCTACAACAGCTGGCTGAGCCTCCCTCTTAACCAAAGGCTCTGGGATTTAAACCACAACTACAGCAAAAATCAGAGTAAAACACCCAGCCAGTGCTGGGTTTAAACCCCACCTGCATCAGAAATCAGAGTACAACACCCAGCCAGTGCCTCTCCTGTATTGGCTGTACAATTTACAAATCAGCAGCAGCCCCTGGTCCATATCCAGCAGCACAGTGCTGGTGTGGAGCAGGGCAGAAATGTTCTTTACAGCACACAGCAGCTCTGCTGGCATGAGTAAACCACAGGGCTCAGGTCCAAAGGGCTGAACTTTTATTTCTCAGTGGGAAATAGAAAAATCTCCTCCACTTCTACACGTGGACACCACCCTTTTTATTCATATTTTCCCTTTTGGAGATAGGTGTCTTAGCAGTCATTATAGTTATTACCTGCTCGATCTAAATGCAAATGCTGAACCAACAGTGCACTCTCATTTTTAATGAAAAGATATTAATCTTTTCAGCAAATGCATTCCACATTTGATCTTGGTATTAACCTCTAACATATTCATATTTACAGCAATTGTGGGAAAACATATACCTTGGAGCATATCAGCTCTGAGCTGGAGTAATTGTGTCATTTTGTCTTGTCTTCTCTGACAGAGCTCCCTCTTGCACACCTTTAACTTGTTTGGCAGTGTGGTAAATTCCAGAGCTGAGCCTCAGTTTCTATGGTTTAAGGGGTTTTAGTAATAGATACAGCAATATCTCATATTTCTTTCTGCTTAAAATACAAGATAAACAAGGTTTTCACCATTTCCCCATGGTTAATGCATTTCTTACATTCTGGTTTCTGTGCTTGTAAACATAAGCAGCAGAGGGTCTTGAGTCACAGGAAAACTCATGGGCCTTTGGTCCTTTTTCAGAGGACACTCCACAGCCCATTAGACCTGAAATATTAGAAATGAGGAGGAAAAAAAATCTGCCAATTATAATGTGACTTATGGAAAAATGGACAGAGATTGAAAGTGCTTCTTAGTGAGATATAAAATCATATTTAAAGTTAATTTTATGATGAATTTTTCAGTGTTTGGTCTTAAATGCCTGCAGTGGGAAAAAAAAATCCTAGTTTACCAGTAAATCTTAGTTTGATTCCTATTATGTTTTTGATGAGATAGCTCATTAACCTGTTCTTGAATCTTGAAAGAAGCTGTGCAAAGGAGAAATAAAAGTCAAAGTTATGTGTCAAAATATGAGCAGTGTGATTCAGGTTACAAACAGGAAAAGCTCCTATTGAGAGAACATGAGGGGATATGTAGGTTCATTAAAAACACAAACCTGATCTCTTTGAAGCTGCAGGGGCAGGATTCCAACAAATCTTTCATGACACTGTTAGATAATTTTAAATTTCATTTAGCACATAGCTTGATAGTCTGATTTAAAAAAAGAATAAAGAAAGAAAAAGAAAGAAAATCATCTGACAATAATTGGACCAGAGTTTCTCTTCTGTGAAAATCCATGAGGGGTGAGCAGATCCCAGCAGGGACCCATTCCAGCACAATGTTCCTGTCTCCTCCTGGGCAGGGAGTGCAGCACCCACACCTGAGGCAGACACATCACTGGATATTTCTTCCAAACACAGAGCACAAAGTGTGAGAATCCACTTCTGGAGCAAAGATGAGCAAACACTTTTTGCTATCGTTGGGGATGGACAGCTCCCTGCAGATGCTGCTGCCTGTACTCTGTGTTTTTACCTTTTCCACTGGAACAGCCAAACCCTCTGGAGATGCCCTCAAATCCCCACCTTGGCCCCTCTGTGTCCATGGCCATCCTGAACTCTGGTTTGTTGGAAACAACTTTGCAGGTAGAACCCTCTGGTCATCACAGCCAACTTTATTTCCTTGAGAGGAAATCCATAAAGGAACATTCCTGCAGCTCTGCTGGCCAGCACCCACCTGTAGGTGCTCCTCTCTGGTGTCACGCAACACAGTCTGGAGATTTGCTGCATGGCCTTGTCAAACTTTTCACCCAACACAGTCTGGAGATTTGCTGCCTGTCCTTGTCAAAGTTTTCACCTGGAGCTTTCAGGTGGGATAAATTACCCTTCAAAGGCAGAGCTTCTGCAAGGACTTTGCCTTCCTCTCCAAGAATCCCAAGATATCTCACAAAGGAATCTTTTAATTGCTTTGTCTGTGTCTCCCTCTGACAAGGAGGGAAGAAGGAGCATTCCTGGTTCTTCATTATTCCTGGTTCTTCATTAGAATCTTGGATTTATTTCTTAAGTGGGCTATTGGCCTTTCATTCCCCAAGGAATTCTGATCTATTGGTGGCTCCAACCATCATTTTAACTCTCACAGTTTGCTTCCTGGAAAATCTCCACATTTCCCACAAGATGCTGTGAATCTGATTTTCAAACCTGCAGCTCTCTGTAGCTGCACTAAGCAATATTTATATTCTCTCTCTGATGTTTTGGGTTAGGAGTTTGGGTATCACTGCCTCGTGTGGCAGATAGTTTGCTGATCCTCTAGAAATGTCACTCATCCAAACATCCTGAGTTTCTCTGACACTGATGTATTGCAGAGAGATTTAAAAAATATCATCCTTAAGGCACTTACAAAGAGTGACACAAAACATGATATCAGCTGCCCACATATTTTGAATAGACACTGATAATGGAAATGCCTTTTTTTTTTTTTTTTTTTTTTTTTTTTTGGTGAGAGTTTCTTTATTAAAAAGAAGAAAAAGAGAGGAATATTAGCTTTATGGATGTTGAGATGTGAAAATCCCACCGTGACAAATGGCTGTCTAAGAAGGGAAAAGAAGTGGTGCACTTAGAATAAAAAAAGCCTCCAGTTGCAGGTTTTGCAGAGGAGCTGGTTAATTGCTAAATGTTTAATTACTAACTGGTTAATTGCTAAATGGTTAATTGCTAAATGGTGGCACATATTCTGCTGGAACTAAGAGCACAATGATCTTCAATGTTCATCTATGACTGAAGATGGTGAAACTTAGAAATTCCAGGTTGAGGACACAGCACACATTTAGTAGATATTTGGGGCAGTGGTTTCAATTCAGGGAGAGGTGGGTGAGTAGATAAACAGAAAATCCAAAATTAATGTTATCCATGTAGACTAAGGTGCCAAAAGGTGAGAAAAATCTGACTGGCAGTGTTTCAAGGAACATGACTCCAAAAGGTAGAAGTGCATCACTCTGGATTAATCCCATTTTTTTTTTGGAAATTTCCCATTTCCAAACAGTTTTTGCTGGCTGGACAAGATGAGTTCCTGCTATAGAAGCAGTGTAGAGCACAGTTAATGCTTGGAAACAAAACTTTTGGATATTTTATCTTCAAAGTCTGGATTTTTAACACAAGTGTCAATACTTCCAGAGTGCTCAGTGCTGAAGAGAGCAGAAAGGAGAACATCTGGAAGTGGTCAGTTTACAACCAGCACGAATCAAGTAGAGTTAGCACTGAAAATAAATGGAATTACTTCCAAGTTACTCTAGGAATAACTGCTTAATTTGGTGGAGTGCAGCTCGGAGTACTTGGGACTCAACAAGAGTTATCCCAGAGGTGCTAGATCTGATTTTTTTATTTCCTTTTAACTTGAAAAGGCTATTTTCAAATATGTAGATGGTTATTTTTAGTTCTGCTAGAATAATTCCAATTTCCCAGTGTGTTATTTTGGGATAATTCTTCTAGCCCCAATAGGGTTTTATTTTTGATTCACCAATGTCATCAGACAACAGACACATCTTTGTAATTTTATTTTCACTTTCTTTTATCTTTCCTGTTTTCTTATGACTTTCTATTTTTAGAGTGAACGTAGCAAAAATCATTTAAAATATGCTGGTTTGTAGGAGATTGCATCTTAATACCATCAATTGGGAAATTTCTTTCTGTCCAATTTCTACCCAAATTTAGCTCACTTTAGTGCTGGAGTATTTAATTACAATAACATTAATTAAGTGTGTGTGTGTGTTCAACTTTTAGTTTTCAGTCTATACTGCAGAGTTTTACAAAACTCTATTCAAGATTAAAATAAATCACTCTTAGTCTACATGGAGAACATTAATTTTTAGTTTTCTGTTTCTATACTCAGTGTATCAATTAAAAGGTAATTTGAGAAGGCAGAATGTGAATAAACATAATTAGTCACGTTAATCAAGTTCTCCTCTGCTTTTCTTCTGGACTGGAGGATCCATTGGTGTTCCACTTGTAAAACATTCAGGGAACTTTTTGCCTGATTGTTTTAAATTTTTGTATATTAAAGAAATCTCAAAAATTGGAGTCTTAATTAAAATACAGTTGGAACACCCTGGTGAGACAGTGGCTGCCTCTGACTCTGTTTTCACATGTAAATTTTGTCCATTAAGCCCATATGGTGTACATTGAAACCCTTCAGAAACTCCAAACCCAAGGCATCAATGGAGGCATTCAATGATGAGGTGCATTAGTGTAGACAACAAGTTCCTTTTAGCCCAGCCTGGTTCTTTCTGTCCATTCTGTGCTGTTTTATGCAGCTGGGAGCTCCCCAGGTGATGGATTTCCCATTTCTGGGGGATCCCTGCACCTCCTGTCAGTGATCCCAGTGCTGCTCCTTGTGCCCCAACTCCATTATTTTGATGACTTTTTGCAGTTTGTGATGCCTTGGGAAGGCTGAGCTGGAACAGAGGCTGAACAGAGCTACAGAATAAAGCAGGGATTTATTAAAAGGATCTCCTCAATGGATCCACCTTGGGCAGCACAAGAGCCCAGCATGGGCTGCACCCAAGATGAACCAAAATGGTCCCAAAATGCACCCAAGGTGAACCAAAATGAACCCAAGATGGACCAAAATGGCCCCAAAATGAACCCAAGATGAACCAAAATGGTCCCAAAGTGAACCCAAGGTGAACCAAAATGGCCCCAAAATGAACCCAAGATGAACCCAAATGGCCCCAAAATGCACGAGCGCTCCCGGGGTCTGTCCCTGGGATCAGTTCTGCTCCATTTGCATCTTGCAGTTCATTGTCCCATCCCAGCTTTAGCCCAGGCAGTCCCACCCTGCTTGTTTTTCTCTCTGCAGCCCACGGTGTTTGTGCTCCTGGGCTGAGATTTGGATCATTTGTCCTTGGTGCCCAGCTGGAGCAGGAATTGTTTTGTGTCCCTGCTCTGTGCACAGAGCTCACCCTCCCCTGATGTGAACCCAGACCCACACAGCTCAGAATCTGAAAAATATAAAAGCTCAAACCTGAGGCATCATTTGCTTGTGACATCTTTAACTTGATCTGCCTTGTGCTATGGCTTTTTTTTTTTTTCACCTTCTTTTTTTCCCTTTTTTTTTCCCCCTTTAAAGCCAACTTTATTTCCGTGAGAGGAAATCCATAAAGCATCATTCTCCCTGCAGAACAAGTAAGAGTTGACTCCTTGGAGACCAGAGATAAATCACTTTTAAGGGAAGATATTGCTCACTCAGAAAAGTAATTTGTAAACATTTCAAGTTTGTGCCATATTATCCCACCATCCCCAAACAGGTGCCTGCATCTAAAATACTGAAATATGAATTCTCCCTTGCAGGCTGATTGTACAGGGAGCAGCTTTTATGAATGGTGACTTTTCTTCTTTGGCAAACAACATCTGATATCTTCAGAATATTTTGCCTGGCACTGCTCATTTAATTTTTTTAAGGATCCTGGAGCACAACCTGCCCTGGATGAGATGGTTTCAGCATAAGCATTGAATATTTTTGCCAATTAATTTTTCTTTATAGTATTTATATTGGGATGTTGTCCTGCAGAAATATTAAAAGTAGATTTAGGCCAGGGAACACTTACACTGCAGGTGAGATGTGGGGTAGTGCCATGGCAGGGAGACTTCCAGTCCTTGAAATGGGAAATAATTCCATTCCAATTCCAAAAATCATGGAAATGGGATAGGAAATAATGGAAAATAATTAATGGGAATTGGCAATAATTAACAAATGGGAAATGATTCCATTCCAATTCCAAAAATCATGGAAATGGGATAGGAAGTAATGGAAAATAATTAATGGGAATTGGCAATAATTAACAAATGGGAAATAATTCCATTCCAATTCCAAAAATCATGGAAATGGGATAGGAAATAATGGAAAATAATTAATGGGAATTGGAAATAATTAACAAATGGGAAATAATTCCATTCCAATTCCAAAACTAAAGGAAATATTCCAGCTTTAAGGAACTCCAACAGAAAAAAAGGTCCAGAATCTGGCCTTTGCTTCCACAGCAAAGAGAAATAATAAATTTTATTCCAAATGTATTTCAACTTAATAAACATCTGTCTTGTGTATTTAAAACTGCCATTTCAGGATTGTAATTATATCATCTGAAAATAAGTCCTCCTCAAAAGAGAATTGAAGTGACAGGCTGAAGAAAATGAAACATGACGTTGCTCGTTCTCCTTTCGTCCTAGAGCTAAAATTTAAATTAATTTTCTTCTTCTTGTCAGAAAGTATTTTAATTGGAAATCACTTTTGATTGCAGTTTTCAGAGAGGAATGGGATCCTTCCCATTGTGTTGTTCAGTGTCTTCATAATATTTTACTAAATTAATCTTTGCAGATATTTTAAATAGTTGATAGCTGTGGTGGTAATTCTAAAGAAGGTTAAAAAACCTGAGATAAATGTAAAGATTCTCACTTTTTTTTTTGTTTCTTGGCACCTTTTCATACAGATATGGTGTGTTTGTTGCCATAGTTACCTGCTTGTTGAGAGAAATGAATATTTGATAGTAGCAGTAACTAGACTGTAAAAATTAGTTATGCTGCTTCAGTTCAATTTAGGTTTATCACACTTTTTTTTTTATGCAGCTGAATTTTCATTATAAAATGTAGAAGGAAAGTTGTAGAGTCAGATTCCTCTGGGAGCTACAAGTCTCTGTAGCCCTGTAAGTTCATTCACACTCATTCCACAGCCGTCTGATGAACTAAAAATCCTAATTAAATTTTCTTGCAATATACTTCAATTTTTCAGTTTTCAGACCTCTTCTAATGGGAACTCCTATTAATATCTTAATCTAAATATCACAGAGGACAACAGTAGCCATTCCATGGCCACCACAGGTGGTGGCTTTTTGTGCTGAAACAATGAGAGTTCAAATGCGGGGGTTTGGTCTAATCTCTCACTGCTGAATAATTTCTGGTTTGCCAAAATCCCTTTTAATACTTTCTGGTTTGCCAAAATCCCTTTTGACACCTGGTTCAGCGCACAGCAGACAGTGGAGCCCCACACAGCTCAGGAATGCAGCTTGCAATGCCTATCCAGGCAGAAATTCAGGGGAAATTGCACATTAGACAGGAAAAGGGTCTCCAGAATAATAAAAAAAGAATATGTGGTTTAATTAGAAAAATTCCAGGAGTGAAGCAGTTGCTGCTCTGACATTTACCTCAGCACTGGCACTTGCTGCCTGCACTAAAATCTTTGGCAGAAAGGGTGACTTGAGGGAAAAATGATGCTCTGGGTCGTGTTGTCATGCAGGGCTGTCTCAGGCAGAAGTGACAGAAATCGTGTTGGCTGCATTATCTTCCCTTACTCTAATTTCTCTTGTCTTGGAAATGTCTGAATTGTCTCTGTGCACTTTAATGTAGCCTTGATAAAATGCATAACTCATGGAAGAGACAAACTGAAGGGAGATCAGAGTTTTCCCAGGGGATTTCTGCCTTTCCAGTGAAGCACGAGAGAGATGGAAAGTGCTGAAACGAGGGAGAATTTGTCAAAAATGCACTTGTAACATCTGGAGGCTCTGAGATTTCCACTAATGGGATTAACTGCTTGAGAAAACGAGGGGAAGGCATGAAAATCTGTGCTGGTGGTACTAATGGTGTGATTCAGGCTTTCCTGAGGCAACCAGAAGTTGTTGCCATTGATTTTCACCTCGGAAGTTGCAGCAGGTCCGAGGCAGCTGCTGGGGGGAATTGCAGACAGCAGAGCTTTTTGCTGGACTCTTGACTTCTCACCATGGCCTAATTATAACATTAGGGCACCATGTTCCTGCCTTAAGAGAGAAATAATCACCAGGTTCTGCAGGCTGAGGCTGGAGGTAGCACTCTGGGCCAGGCATGGGTAAAAGCTTTGCTTTTAGCAGGGTGAGCAGAGAGGAGATGCTCCTGAGAGCTGCCAAGGAGGAAACAGTGGGGTTCACTTAGCAAAGTCCAGCACTTTAAAACAGATTGGGTTTTTTGGTGTCTGATTTATTTTATTTTTTTTTTTTTTTTTGTGAGACATAAAAAGGTCTAAGTTTGATCAGAAAGTTTTAGGAGCTGTTGTGAGTTTGGCTCTGGCTGTGCCTGAGCTGGGAGGGAGCCATGGGGCTGAGCAGAGAATGTGAATTCTTTTCTTGTCAGTCCTTCCCTTCCCCATCTGCTCAGGGTAACCCCTTCCCAGCTTCCTGCCACTTCTGCACAGAGTTTGATCAATTTAAGTTTTTCTTTTTCTCAAGCATATATCACGCCTGGCAGCTTATTTATTAACCTAATATAAAGTTTGCATTAAACAATGCTGCAGCAAAATTTCCAGTGCACCCCCTACCCCAAAAAACCCAATAAAAACCCCAAACCACAGGGATTTTCCAGTGTTTTCTGACCTTTCTTCCCCAGCCAACATGGGAAGGATTTTGTTTCTTACATGGGAGAAAATTCCATTAACAATATCCTCAAGCCTTCAGGGGATTTACCATCTTGCCTAATTTGTTAAGAGCTGAGTTTTTCTGAATTGTCCTTAGGTAAGGGGAATTCTTCAAAATTTCAGTTCTTTGGGTGCCCTGGATTTAGGGAGGATTTGAAGTTTATTGTCTTTCAAGTAATGTGAACATATAGATTTATATATATGTAAATATATATATATATATATATATATATATATATATATATATGTGTGTGTGTGTGTGTGTGTGTGTGATTGGTTCTTTGTTTTTTGGGATTTTTTGGGCTTGAAAGTCCTTTAAAAGATATTTTATGACTGGCCTGCTTTAATTGGAAAATGGGACATGGAATTTCATATGGTTTTTGCTGGGAATGTCATATCTCAGCATGAAGAGTCCATCCCATCACATGGAAAGGTGCAGATGGAGTTAAAACAAGCTTTTACTAAATCAGCTGCCAGTGCTGTCTCACAGCTTGGTTTGAGGAAGGAAGCAGTATTTTTAAAAAATCATTATTTATATTTTGGAAATGACAATTTCTTTTCATTTCTAAAGCAGCTCTTGTCCCCTTTTGGGTGGGAGGAGCAGAGCACTGAATACCTGAGCTCCAAAGGTTTTAACAGAAGCTCCTGCCCTGTCAGGTGCTGTACAGGAGCATTGGTGTATCAGCTGGTTACTGGTCCCCTGAAGTTTATTTATCATATTTAGTTATCAGCCTCCACATGAGGCAAACAGGATTTGATTGCATGATCTGACATGTCAATGTTATTTTTGGGAGGCAAAGGGGAGTCTGATTTGATCTCAATGACTTGGTGAGTTACTCCTACTTGAAGAGATGGGTTTAAATTAAACTGAGGATGTTCATTTCCAATAGATAAAGCAAGATAAGGTTTTCTTTTTTCATCCCAGAAATGATAGAAAGCAGTATGTAATTTTTGGTTTATGAAGATGGAGGACCGAAAACTGACAGAGATTTTGGAATATAAATTAAGAATTTAGATGACATTTTGAGGAAATGGATAAGCAGAAGATGCTGTGCACTTTGGTTTGAGTAAAACTTGTCTTTTTCAATCCTATCCAGGGAAGATAAATGATGTAGTGTAATTCAGACTATTACTGATAAGTGTAATGGATCAAACAGAACATTCTTACTTTCATAAACAGGAGTGAGAATGGCAACTTCCTGAACAGTTTCCTATTCTCTGTGCAGCCCATCTCAGAAAATACTAGACAGTATCTTTAAAATAAACCATACAATGCACTGCAGAAAACATTCTGGAATATTTGATATCATTTAAAGCATATCTTCCACTTGGTTATAAATATTGGAGAACACTGGGAAAATGTTAGAGCATTTTGCATATAAATATATTTCCTATTTGTACATGGGCCTGCCAGTAACCACTCAAAGATGCAACAGTTGATTTAAAACCTTTAGGCAAAAAGGAATCTGCTGCAAATGGAGGGTTAAGGCCAAGAGATGAATCTCTTGTTGGAATTCTGGGAGAAAGTGATGAGTAGAGAAGAAAATGAGTGGCAAATAAGAAATGCTCAAGAGCTGGTGAAGGGATTCAGAGCACTTAATTTCGGTTTGTGAGCAGGATGTGCAGTTGTCCACTCCATGACAAAAGGGGTGTTTGTCTCTTGGGTCCCACAGTCCATCACAAATGTCACTGAGCTCTGCCAGGCCAGACTGGGCTCAAAAACCTCCCATGGTAGGACTGGGGTGAGAAGTTTCCCTCTCATTGCAGACACGAGGGGGGACTGCATTTATCAATTGCTGCAAAAGAAAAATGTAGCACAGGAAGGGTTGGAACTAAAAAGAGCCTGGGACAAATTTGGTTTTGCATGGTCATTTCCTCTCTGCAATACTGCTGTGTGGATTTTAGCTATTGTGCAAACATCTGGAGAAGTACAATTATGTGAATTGAAAATCTCAGTCGCTTGAATTCCATTGGAAATAATTCTAGAAATTTCTGTGTTTTGCCTTTGAGCTCAGTGTACATCAGAAAAGCTCAAGAATTTATTTCTGTGGTTCTGATTTGGTTATTTAATACCAATCTCTGCCAGGCAGAAAGGAATAACAACATCCTTAAGGCTTTACCTGCAAAGAGACTCAACCTGTACCAGAACCCAAGGCTTTGGTTTTGTCTCCTTATTACACAACCATGGATGCTCCTCCTGCAGCTGTCAGCATCCCCTGGGTCTTAAACAAAATGTGCATTAAGGAGAGCACATCCAGCTGCTGCCTGTTTTATTGTTGAACACTCTTCTCAGGGCACCAGGCTAATGCAGGACCATCCATTGCTGCTTTCCCAAAATCCTGATTCTGGTGGAGGCTGCCCAAGGAAAGCACCACTTAGATTTATCTCTTTGTTCAGCCCTATCCTGCAGCAGGGCAAACCTCAAAACCTTAAAAACCTCTGCACAGCTGCACCTTTTGCTGGGTAATCCATCTCTGGGAGCAACCTTTGCTGTGGGAATTGTCTCCTGGGAGGAGCAGAGGCTGCTGTGCTGCTGCTGCTGCACTGATTTACTCCTCTGCTAATCCTGGTGTGTTTGACAACAGAACCTGGGTAGCCAGAATGGCAGGAATTTGTGTCTTGAGGTAATAACTGGATGGGTGACAGAAAAAAAACCCCAAAAATCAAAAACCATTGGTTTGGAACTATTTGTTTTAAAACTGGTTTCTCATCTGGTTCTGCTTTTCTTTTTCTTCTGAAGTCCTTGTCTGATAAATAATACCTTTTCAGTGGCTCCCACGTTCTTGACAAATTTCTTCTTTATAAAGGAACAACATTTATTTAAGTAAATGGTGTGTTTTCAAAAAGTTTTCAGTATGAGAAAGTGTTGCTTTATTTTTCTTCTTTCTTTAACCTGAGGAGCTACAAATGTGTTACTGAAGTAGTCAAACATGCCTCAACTTTTCACTAGAATTTCTCTGGAATTCTATTTCTCTGGAATATATAGGAGCAAAACTAGGGAAAAGAGTCAGAGAAGAAGAACAAGTATAGGGAAAATTTTAAAAGACAATGAGGCACAAATATATAATTTGTGAAGTTGGAATTTTGACTAATTCACTTGTGAGAATTGCATTTATGGAGAACAGAATGGAACTGGGTGAAGAGAAATATCCAGGAATCTTTTCTAGCAAAGGTTAAACTATGGAATTCCTGTCTCAAAGAATGTTGGTGGGTATATTTTGGAGGAGAACAGAAAAACAAACAAACAAACAACTTCAATGTATGCACTTGAACAAAAAAACCCCACAGAAACCGCCCCCCCAAAAGCTATTTGTCAACAGTGTCCCAGTCAGAAAAAATAAATTTTGGGTTCAAAATCTTTTATTTCTTATATTTAGGAGTTTTCCAGGGCAGGTTGGGCAGGGTTTGGAGCAGTGGAAGGTGTCCCTGCCCTGGCATGGCATGGAATGAGATGATCCCTTCCAACCCAGACCTTTCCTGATTTTAAATCTCTCACTAAAGAGAGTCCCTGCACTAACAATGGACGAGCAGAGAGCAGCCTGTGAGAGCTGTGAGGTGTGGCTGTAGTGGAAAGGAAACAGGTGAAAAACATCCCTGATATTTTTGAAGGGTCCTGATGGCTTTTGTGAGAGCAGTTCAGTTCTGAGCATCCAGATGTTCACATAATAAGGTGCTATTTAAAGTTAGCACAAACTTCCCTCCGTCTCTCTAGATAGCAGCAGACTCTGGGAGTTTTTTTTTAAAAATATAAATTGAGCTCTTCAGAAAAAAAATGCAAATCAACAGATATAGCCTGGCAGAAGAATAGAAACAAGAAAGGGTTTGAAATGTGGTTTTAGCCACATTGTTTTAGAGTTTATGAGTCATCTGAAATTCTTCTCTACTGTGGAAAATTGCTTCAGAAATTGCTCCAGGCAGTCAGCTCAAAAATCCTGTTTCCACATTTGTTCATAGACTCACAGCTCCTGCTCACATCTGCTTGCTTGAAATGGACACTGAAAAATCCTTCGGGTTCAGTTCCAGCCTTTGAACTCAACCAAAGTGCAAGGTTTTCTGAAGTATGAATTTTGAAGAAATTTTAGGCATAAATTATTATTTAGGCATACATTATAAATAGGCATAAAAATATTAAATTATATAATAACAATATAATAGTTTTAATATTGTTTATTAATAATATACCGATTATTTAATAATATAATAATAGTATATATGCATGAATTATTATTTAGTTTAATTATACTTTTATAAATTATTGCTTTTAATTTTAATTTAATTTATGGATAAATTTTAATGTAAATATTTCGGGGGCTTGCATTAAGGATTTCTTTCTGCACCTCCTTTTCTGACCATCAAACCAGCAAAAAGAAATTGATGGTGCTATCACTGAAAAGTAAAAATCTGGTAAAACCAGTGCCTGAAATCGGGATTTTCTTGACTCACATAAAGAAAACCAGCAGATAAATAATATTTCAAACTTCTAAAAGCCTGTGGTGCACCTTGAGAGACTCAGTGGAGACAGAAACCTTCTGGCATCTGTGCCATGGCCCCATCCAGTGCTGGCAGAATATTGCTGCGTGTTCAGGGTTATTTCCTTCTCCTCAAAGAGGTTCTGCTTCCAAGGCACCCTGCAAAGATTTCCTTTGCCTTTCACAGTTTAAGAGATTAGTCTGGTGGAAAATCCCTGATGCTTTTATTGGAAATTTTTTTTCTTTTTTTTTTTAATTAAACGTACTGAATTTATTTATTTGCATTGAATATTCCTTTGGTTTATGTTGTTGCAAGCATGGGCTGGTAGCCTGATCACCCCTGGAGGTGTGTCCAAGCCTCCGAGGATGCTAAAACTGCTCCCGCAGCTCTGCAAATCTCTGGCCCAAGAAAAGCCCTTGGTAGCAAAGATGAAATTTACCCAATCCAAATGAAAGTTGATGGATATAATGAATATTTACCTGACCTAGGTGACACCATAGGACAATAGAATGCAGAGCATTAGAGACTGGAGGCAAAATTTCCACTCAAGATGGGTAAAAATGGGATGATTTTGTCCATTTTTAATCACGTAAATAATCAGGGTCAGGGATTCAAAGGCACTGACTTTGCTGAGAGGTGGTGCTGCTCAACACCTTTGAAATTATCCAGTTTACCACAGGGCTGGTGGAAGGGAGAGGTGGGAATCTCATTTCACGCAGCCAGAATGTCACATCCAATTGTGTTGGCTTAATCTCAGCTGCCTGCTGGAAAGGAAATGGCAATGGAATGATCACATCAATATTCCCCAGTGGAGGGGAAGTAATACTTTTAAAAATATAATTTATATGAATATGCTTCTCAAAGACCTGTATTACAAATACAAAGGATATGAGAGACTTTAAATGAGCTAATAGGAGGACGAAATCAGCAATACCCTTTATTACATCCCCTTTAATCACAGGCAAATGTATTTCCAACTCAGCAGCTGTGGATGTGCAGAGTGAGAGGTTCCCACAGGGGTTCCATGTGGAGCTGCCCCCCACCCCGGTCCTGTCACCTGCAGGAAATAGCAAAGGAATGGGAAAAGTTTACCTGGGAAATGTTTACCTGGGAAAATACAAGACAGAGCACAGCTGTAGAGACAGAGTGCATGAGTGAGTGTGAGTGTGAGTGTGACTGAGTGAGTGTGCGCAAGTGTGCCTGAGTACGCCCGAGTAGGCCCGAGTGTGCCTGAGTAGGCCCGAGCGTGCCTGAGTAGGCCCGAGTAGGCCTGAGTGTGCGCGAGTAGGCCTGAGTGTGAGCGGGTGTGCCTGGGTGTGCATGAGTGTGCCTGGGTGTGTGCAGGTGGTCGCGAGTGTGCCTGGGTGTACACGAGTGTGCCCAGGTGTGCCTGAGTGTGCGTGAGTGTGCCTGGGTGTGTGTGGGTGTGTGTGGGTGTGCCTGAGTGTTTGAGAGTGTGCATGAGTGTGCACCACTGTGCTGAAGCGTGCCTGGGTGTGTGCAACTGTGCCCAAGTGTGCACGAGCGTGCCTGGATGTGCACAAGAGTTCCTGAGTGTGCCCGAGTGTGTCTCAGTGTTCCTGGGGGTGCCTGATTGTGCCTGGGTGTGCACGAGTATGAGCAAGTGTGCCTGAATGTGACTGGATGTGTGTGGGTGTGCCCGAGTGTGCCCGTGGTTATTTTACCCCCAGCTAAAGGCTTTTAAATCTGTCCTTTGTCAAGAAAGTGGAAGTTTTTTAAGGAGTAAACGATATTCAATCAAATGGCTCAAGGTCCTGGGAGAACAGACCCTTTTCTGTTTCTTTATTTACAATTTCTTTGTAAACACCATGGAGAGAGGCCCAGACTGGGTTGTGGTTCAGTCTTGGCCCCATCAGAACCCTCCGGCTCTGCAGGGCTGGGAGCTCTCTCACCTTAATGAGCAATTCTGTGTCCTCAGCCCTTGTGAGGAGCTCCGAGTCAGGGGGATGTTCTCGGGTGGGAGGCAGCAATGCCTTTGTCTTTGCAGCACACACAGTGGCCTGCTCTGCACCTGGAAATTCTTATTTTGGGCTGCATCTCAGTCTCTGAATCTTACCTCAAGATGCAATTTGGCTGTCAAAAGGGGTTATTTTAATTTTTTTTTTTTTCCTGGACTCAGGGTTAATTTTTTTTTTCCAGAATTGAGTCATTGTGGTTGAGTGACCTTAAATTAAAACTCTGTTTGCACAGTAGTAGTGATCCCTATTATTTGAGATCCTGTTTTATATAATTGTACAGCTGTATTATGTTTATTTATGCTGTACATCTATTCTGCTCATTGTCCTTGCTGCTCAGGTTCAAAAAGTCATGTTACAAACAAAACAAATAATTTTGATTGCTGTAAATGTGGTTTTGAGTGTTGAAAAAACTGGAAATCAGGTGTGCTCATACAGCAGTTGCATAAAAGCTTCAGAGAATTTCCTTTAAATTTACCAAATCTTTAGGATTCATTAATATGTAAAACATTTCAGAGTGGCTTAAGGTAAAACACATTTCAAGGCAACTCACTCTGAAGACAACTATTCCAAAAATTTTGCAAAAGTTCAAGATCTGAGTGTTTCTAAAGGTAGTGGATGAACTTGTTTTTACACCCCTGACCTAGGTAAAAACCAAAAAATCCTTGTTATGAATAAAATTTTGCCCCATTTGTAGAAAATAAGTAAAATGAGGTAGAGGTAAATACTCCACCCTGTGGAAACTGCTGCTTTTCTGATTGCATTCTGCTAATTAGGGAGTCAGAAATGCTCATTCCCTGCACTCGAGTGGGGGAAACAGTTCCCATTTCATTAAAATACTCTGCTACTATTTTAAACCCTTCCTTTTGCCATCTGAGACTGTGTGCTGTGTTTGGAGTATTTTATTTTTAAAGATTAAAAAAAGAGGCACGTTGAGGAGAAATACTTTACAAGCTTTTAACTCTCATGAGGCTTTTCATATAAATCTCTTGGAAAATGTTAGATGGGTGTGCTTATTGAAGGGATTTTATTCAACTGTGGGAAAAGAGGGAATTCTTTGTCTGTCCCAGAAACTTCTTTACCTCCCAAAAACTCTCCTGCATGGCCTGATTTGGAGTGGGCCATGTGATTTCCTCTCAGCTTTGGTCTGCACAACAAACAAAACACAGACAAAATCATTTTCAGAAGCCATTCCGAGCATGGGAAATTCGGTTAAATGGTGAAGCATCATTAATTTTTATCAAGCCACATAAATGGAAGGAAATATAAGTCTAAATAATAGAAAGGTCAAAATCATGGGTGTCTATAGTTATTAGCAGAGCTTTATGGGGCATTCAGAATTGATATTCTCTAGTGACTCAAATCTAATTTTATAATTGACAAATAAATATAATTGCTTGCCTTATGGTCATGATTATTTTTTTCCCTGTAGATCAAAGTGCTGTAGACATGGAAAATTTATATTCAATCCTTGCAACTTTGAAAAGTTATAACTGAAAGAGATACCTGGGTCTCTGAACCTTCCTTCATCTTGGACCTTTGATGTAGTAAAAGAGCCTTTGGGAGATCACATCACACTCCCTGGTAGCTGCACTTGGTTCTACAGGGCTAAGAAAATATATTTTTAAAAAATTAATTATTGGTGATTGGTATGGAGCTTATTTTAGTGAAAGATTGCAGATATGTTGACCAGGTGTGGTATTTTCAGGACAGGAATGTCCTGATGGTTTTTCTGAGTGACCAACACTGAACATGATCAGTCATGTGCTGAAGAAGAGTAAAATGGTTGTAAAATGAATGTAAAATAAGTGTCCTTCATCAAAATTTGGTCATGAAGTCTTTGTAAAGCTGAGTGTGGCAGCACAGCTGATGGCTGTGCACATGCAGGGCCAACCTGCTCCATCTAGGGGATGCTTTACACAATTCTTGTTTTCACTGGCACTTTCAAGCCTTTGGAGTCTTTTAACACCATTTAAATTGGATTTACAGTAGCGTAATAAAATCATAATCTGTGAACAGCAAAAATCTGCTGCGAGCAGGTCAATGCCACTCTGAGCACCCCCAGCGCTCTGGAAATGCACAGAATTCAGGATCTGTGCTCAGCCCCTCCTGGGGATTCACCCCTGGATTGCAGAATTGTCCCTCTGCTCCAGCTGTGACCTGCCTGGTGCCCCAGCCCGGGCATGGCACAGCCTGGAGCCACCATCTCCCTGCCCTCACCCTCTGCAGGCCCTGAGCTCTGCTGGGGCTGGCATGGCACAGCCTGGAGCCCCCATGTCCCTGCCCTACCCTCTGCAGGCCCGGGGCTGGCATGGCACAGCCTGGAGCCCCCATTCCCTGCCCTCTGCAGGCCCTGAGCTCTGCTGGCCTGGCATGGCACAGCCTGGAGCCCCCATGTCCCTCTACAGGCCCTGAGCTCTTCTGGGGCTGGCATGGCACAGCCTAAAGCCACCATCTCCCTGCCCTCACCCTCTGCAGGCCCTGAGCTCTGCTGGCCTGGCATGGCACAGCCTGGAGCCACCATTCCCTGCCCTCACCCTCTGCAGGCCCGGGGCTGGCATGGCACAGCCTGGAGCCACCATTCCCTGCAGGCCCTAAGCTCTGCTGGGGCTGGCATGGCACAGCCTAAAGCCACCATTCCCTGCCCTCACCCTCTGCAGGCCCTGAGCTCTGCTGGGGCTGGCATGGCACAGCCTGGAGCCACCATTCCCTGCCCTCACCCTCTGCAGGCCCTGAGCTCTGCTGCCTGTCTGTGTGACTGAGTGAGCCCCGGGCAGCCTTGGCATTTCCCTTTAACCTTCCCTGGGATCTGCTCTCCCTGCAATATTCTCTGTCCAGCACCGAAAATATAACTTGCGTTGTCTTGCAATGGAAACAGCAAATTACTCTTATTACTCATTTCTAGTCCTTTGCTGCAGCAATCCATTAGGAAAGAAAGAACCACGAAAACCAAAACAGCAAAGGACAAAAAGAGCAGCCAGGCTGAAAGCACGACTGCCTCTCAGCAATGGTGGTGGCTGCCAAATTATTCTGCTCTTTGTGCCCCACTTTCATTCAGCATTTCCCAGGTGTGAGGATCCCTTCCAATGTCTCAAAAGGAATTCTTATTGCACCAGCTTCATGCATGGGAGAGGTGAAGGATGAAGCATGGAAATATTGAATGTCTAGGCAAAAATCAGCTAGGAAATTTGAATTGATAAAATTTAATTGAATCGCTATTAAAATATGAGTAAAATATGCAAGTAAAGCTGGACATGAATATACTTACACATTTTTCCAAATTAGACCCTGTGAATGTTCATTTTCTCTTCTTAAACCCCTTACAGATGTCCATATTAATGTTGTGATTAATATAGAAAGGAATTAGTGACTTTTTGCATTATTTTATAGTTTTAAAGTTCAGCTTTGTACTTGGGCAGTGCAATAAGTCAACTGCAATGAGGAGCTCAATTCCTTGGAGTATATTTTCCATTTTTCTGACAGTAAAAGTTGCACTTTCACAAGTGAGACTACCATTCAGAAAGTCAGATTTCATAAGTGGAAAATTTGGCTTGAAAACCCCCAAGAGAAAGGTTTTTGGGCAATTTTAGACAGCTTCTGCTTTAACTTGGTTAGAAATCCCACATGGATAATCCTTTGTGCAGTAGAAATCAACAGTTGTGGTTGCTTAAGATGTGGGTAAGGAGGGGTAATAAATATTAAACCTAAAATTCTTTATCACTGATACAGTCTTAGGATAAGTTGTCTGCTTAAATGGATGATAGCATTGCTGTAAAACCCAGGTAATAAGTTTCAGTGTGTGTGTGGCACAAGGCATTTGATTCCAGGCATAGCTACATATTTTAAAGTCTTTATTTAGGAATCAAAAGTGGGAAGCCTGAGTACATGTCTGTGTGTCTCAAATATTTATTTGTCATCCCAGCTACGGCTTAGTTGAAACATTTGGAGCCTCTGTCTCTGATCCCATGAGGTGTCCCATAAAAGGGTTTTGCCTGTGGGTATCAGTATCTGTATGCAGCACAGCTGTTGGGCTCAGCAGCGTGATGGATGCAGCTTTTATGAGCATCATGAAAGGGAATTTTTAAATGCACTAAAAAGAGACGTAAGGCGGCACATCAAACGGAATCTGCGCTCTCCCTTTCTGGAGCCTGGCACAATTCTGTGCCTTTCAGGAACGAGAGCAGCTCAGGAATGATTGTGCAGCCTGCTGGATTCAGGGGCTGCTCTGCACAAATCAGATCAAGATTGCAAATGAACGAGAGCCCCCTGAGCAGCTCCTGCCACGGGGAGAGGGCACAGAATGTGCTGCCATCCCCAGCTTGTGTTGGGTGTGAGAAACATCTCGTGGCTGAATGACCTGCCACTAATGAGAAGCAATGCTCAGATGAGATGAGGGTCCTGGTCCTCCAAGCCCTCAACAAACGGGCTCCATCTGGCAGCAGAGTGACTCGATGTGTGATTTGTGTTACTGGGTGGGAGGGTTAAAGAACCTCATCAGAATGCAGGGGCTCCTACAACAGCTTTTAAACCTTTTGAACCTCACTTGGAAGCTTCAGAGACAGAAGTTTAATTAGGGAAAAAAAACAGAAAAAAAAAAGAATTTTTAATTTGGAAATTTTAGGAAAAGTTTCAGTAGCCTGGGACAGAGCACGCGTTTCATCTCCTGCTTGGTTTTCAATGAGGATCTGGATCAGCACAAGGATGAAGTGGAGAGTGTTAAAAAATGAAAGGCAACTGTGGCATGGTCAAAACATCCACCTGGAAAGATTGTTTTCTCTATAAGAACTTGAACCTCAGTCTGTTTTTAACAGACCACATTGGTGCTGAAAATTTTTAATGATGTATATTTCATTGGAACTGGTTCTTTCCAGTTAAAAATGATGGTCCTCAAAGATCCTGATTAAAAGTGTTTTTAATGCTCATAGAGTCATTAAGCAGGAAAAGACCTCCAAGGTCATGGAGTTCAATCAATAGCCCAGCAGTGCCAAGGCCACCACTAACCCATGTCCCCAAGTGCCACACCCACACGTTTTTTGAATATTTTCAGGGCTGGTGAACACTTCCAGGACATTTTCCTGGGCAGCCTGTTGCAATGCTTGACCACCCTTTTGGTGAAGAAACTCTTCCTAATATCCAAACTGAACCTCCCTTGGCACAACTTGAGACCACTTCTAACTGGTTATAGGGAGAACTAAGATTGTGTCTTATGCTGGAGATTCTACATTGAAAGTGGAAAAAAATATTTAATGAAGTGGATAAACATGGTCAGCACATGGGATTGTATCTGAGCAGGATTCAGAGAGGTCACTGGTGGCTTCTCAGCTGCTCATCAGCTGTCACATACTTTTCTTTTCACCCCACTGCTGATTATTTTCTATTTTCTCTCATTCTTAGTTCCTTCTTCCAGTACTTTAAGTTCTTTGTAGCAACCCCTTGGGACAGGAGGTGTATTTGCAGCGTTTGCTCATTTTTGGGTGGGCACAGCATGGTTTGTCACCACACAGACTGGCAGCTAGAGGGATGGTGATTGCCTTGTCTTGTTTCCTGCACAAGGAAGAGAGCAGTGACAGGAGGGTTTTTGCTGCTCTGGGGAGAGCAGCAAGGTGTGTAAATTTGGGAGCAGAGCTCTCAGGAGGGGGGCAGCAAGCTGAGCCTCACATGCAGGAAGAGACAGGACACACAGAAAGAGCAGGGAGCAGATCTCCAGCCAAGCCTGAGTGATTATGGAGATAAAAGGAACTCCTGGAGGTCTGTACCAGTTTGTTACACGTGGAGAAGGCAGTGAAAGTTGCTGGAGGGAGAGCAAAATGGATCCTTACTGAGAGTGCACAGTGCTCAGCGAGTGAACGTTGGGGTTTTTCACCAAAGCTTTTTATAAATCCATTTCACTCTCTAAAGCTGGATTTTCACCTTAAGAAAAAGCAAAATCTTGATGTACCCACCCAGCACACCCTCCAAGCCTTGCTCCAGCCACTGCAGTTTGTATTCTGGTGGGACACAGCTCAGATTGGTGATTTGGGTCTGCCTCTCCCAGCCCTGAGCATTGCTGCTGTGCACAGAGCAGCTGCTCCTCTGAGCCATGGCCAGCCCCGTCCTAATTCACTCTGATGGGTTCAGGATTTTATCCAGAGCAGTCTCCTGGATTTTGTTTGGTGGTTTTCCCCTTTAGGGTCCAGTAGAAATTCTCTGAAATGACACACATATCTTCCTTTTTTTTTTTTTTTCTTTTTTTTGCTTCCCACCCATGGAGTCTTGGCATTTTAATCCTATCTTTAAGAGAGTGTGGAGGAACTGGCACAAGGATTTTTAAAGAAACATTGAAATAACTTTATTTTCTTAGGCTCTTCCCATCCCTGACCCATAAAAAGTAGAAAGCTGTATTTGTTCATTCTTTCCTGCTCACCATCTGTCTCCCTTTTCTCTTTTGTATAAAACTTGTACATTAAAAGCCTGGTTTTGTAACTGTCTGGTGAAAATATAGCATCCTCCTGACCTCACTGTTATCATGCCTACAGCTGAGAGAGTTCTTTGTATGTCCTCCTATGTCTTTACTGAGAAATGGGTGTCTTACCCTTTTGGGTGATGCGGGGGAACAGCTTTGATTACATAAAAGATCCAAGCAGTTTCTTTTTATTGTGCTACAATAACATTTCAGGCAACAACAACAACAACAAAAAAACCAGTCTGGCACTTCTGTGATGAGGCTTTTATATAAAAACTATAAATTAAATACGAGCAATGTGAGATTTAAACCATCTCAGTTCTGTGTGTCATGTTCATTATTGTTAAATTGAGAAGCTTTGCAGACACCCTGCTGCAGGGGCTTGGCTGCTCCCTCCCAGCCAGATGTGCAGGATTCCAGTGTGGGCTCTGAACAGCTCAAAGGCAGCAGCAGAGCTTTGGCCAAGCTGGTGAATCCAGCAGAGCCATGGCAGAGCCCTTCAGAAGGCACTGCTACTGATGGCTACCAAAAATCATCCTGTGCAGTTTGAACTCCATCACCTCACAGAGAGAAATCTTGAGGTGCTTTTGTTGCAGCTGTTGTTGCCATGTCTTACCTGTCTCAGGTGATTCTTTCCCATTTGGGATGTTTTTATTACAAGCGACAGTTTCAGTCTTGGACCAGGACCCCAGTATGTCACATGCCTGTGTGAACATGAGATAAAACCTTCTCAATCCTCCTATTAAGAACTTATTTTAATCATGGGAAAAGCAAAGTCTTTGGGAAATGCAGATGGAGGTGAAACCCTGGGCTTTCCAGCAGGGTAGGCAGTAGCTGCAGCACTCTGGAAGAACAGGCTGAGGGGGGAATTGAAGAGGATTTTGAAAGAGAATGTTGAAACACCTTCCCTGAGTTTTACCTTGTGTGGTTGGGGCTGGGGAGTAGGAAGAGTTTGCTGTTTATGCTGAATGAGAGTTTAAAAATTGGATTAGAATGGGCATTAGTATATACTGACATAGAACTCTGCTTGTTTCTTAATGAGGGTTACCTTGCATTCCCTAATTTCCCAGCTCAGTTTAACAAATATGTTCACCCTTGTGCCAAACTGAGCTCTGTTGTATCCTTTGGATACCAAGATCCTCATTTCAGGCTGAGAAAATGCTTTGTGAGCCATTATACTCTCAGCATATTTTCAGATTTCTTCACAGAAATACAACTGGTTTGTCCTGGAGGTATTTTATCATGTATGCCATCCTGTAATTGCTGTTTTTCTCCATTTTTTACTACTTTGAAACACACACCACCTTCTTCCTGTGCTGTGGCCACCACCTCTTGCTGGGAGATCCTTCCTGTCCTGGGGATGACCCCAAAGCTTTTTGAGCTGTTCCAGGAGAATGGCTGTAACTAACAGGACTACTTTCTGAAAACCAAGAAAAATAGCCCAGTGTAATTCTCCTTCCCCGGAGGGCTGTTTCTTTAATAGATTTCCTCTCACCCACCTGCCTTCTGTGCCTAGCAGGGGATGTGCTTTGTATGATTTGAAGTGATAATTAGAAGTGATGGTGGGTGGCCACAGGAGGGACTGCAGATCCAAAGCAATAACTGTGTCTCCACAGAGTGACACATCACCTCCTCAGCAGATACTCTCATACTACAATTCCTTGGAATTAAACCTGGGAGATCCTAATCAAAGGCCTTAGAGAAATGAAATTGTAGAGCGTGTGGAAATTTATTTGAGTTGTGACTGATAGCAAATGTTCAAAAATGCATCTTCCAAAAGAGCATCAATGCTGCTGTGAGAATGGAAATTCTCTTTAGAGCATGGTCAGGGTTTTTGGTTTTTGTTTGTTTTAATTTTCTGTGTTTTGTTTCCCAGTTTCTGCCATAAAATGCATTTTAGGAAGAGGTCACTGTCATTACCACACATCCATTTGAAGGGATCCAGTTTAAGCCTGTATTTTGGGGAATGTGCAGCTTTTTATTTGGTGATGCAGCTATTCCTTAACATCCCATGGAAAAGATTCCTTCACCGTGTAATTTGCAAAGGCTCCTGAGATGTCAGGCAGGCAGACTGAAGCTTTCTGCAGCAGCAGAACAGTGCAGAGCCTGCTCACATCCCTTTGGGTGAACATGGGACACCTCTCTGCCTTTAATATTGCAGAGTATTAGTCCAAGGTGGAACAAATGTGATTGGGATGGCACCTGTTTGAACACTGCCTTGGCTGCAATTTAATTTTGCTTCCCAAATTAGCATGTTTCATTACTGTCCTTCTCCCAGTGATAAACAAGATAATTCATTTTGGGTTTTCCTGCACGACAGAAACATAAAAATTTGTCAACTGTAAATTGCTGTAGGTGTCATTAAAATTCTCCCTAACCAACCTAATATGTTCCAGGGATTTTCTTTTTTTTTTGCAAGACTCTTGCAGCTATTTTTAAACCACCTGCTGTGTCTATACATATTCAGAGTGTAATGGGGAGGCACTGCTGAGCAATTCAATAGGAAATCATTTAAATAGAGAGGGACATAAGAGTAAGTGATAGGAAGTTCAGGAAGTTAATGCACTAGTTTGAAGTCTTTGTCCCCCCTGCGATCTCCCCCACACGCTCTTTTCTGCATGGCAGCCTTCAGATTGGGATTGTTTTCCACTAAAATAATTGATTTGTGATTGCTTTCAGTCCCCCAGAATTGTCTAAGTCAGGAAGTCAGCCCCTTGTACACCTGGGGAGGTTTATGGGTGTGCTCAGAGATGTTGGGGAGGATGTGCAGAGCAGCTGCTTGGAAGCTCAGAAATGGAGCAGTGAAACTGCAGAGGGGAGCCAGGGTCTGTCCTGTGCCTTTGGTGACCAGGAGAGCTCTCTGGTGTATTTGCACAATTGCTCAAACCCTTCTGCAATATCTGCTTTAGCTTTTAAATTTTTGTCTTCTATCTTCTTCTGCCACGTTTTTAAGAGACCTCATCTTTGCACTTAGCTGTAACCTCTGTTCTTTAAAGAGAACTCAGGGAAAATAAAGAATTAAATTTTATTAACTTCCTACGAATAGGCAGAGAGAAAAGGCAGCTTTTACTTTAACCATCCTTCTCTTCCTGGAGTTGTTATAATTTCTCACATATTCTGGATGCCCTGAGCATTCAATCAGCTCATCCTTGTAGCAACAAATGCTTCTATTCATACTTTATATTCAAGGGATTCACACACACAACCATTTAAAAGCAAAGGAATAATAAATAATAACCCAGAACAGAAGCTAACCTGACCACAGTAGAAGAGTATCTGCTGGTAGAGTGGGCAAATATCAACTCCTAAAAATATCTTCATTTTCCCACTCATTTTCCTTCTCTGGATAAAAGCTTTTTATATTTCAGCAGATTACTTGTACCAATATATTCTAAGTTTATAAAGCAATATAAACTTATTATTTAAAGTTAATAATTTACTTAAACTTAGAGAATGACTGATGGGACAGAGTGCCCAGAGCAGCTGCAGCTGGTGTGCACTGAGCCACCAGGGATGGCAAAGGCACCTCCTGACTGAGCCACAGGAGCCCAGCAGGGGCAGAGAGGGAGCTGTGCTGGGTGAATGATGGCAAATAATCACCTGAAATTTACTTTTTCTGGCAAGTTTAGTAAGTCAGGACAGCCTGAGACAAGTCTGCATTATCCACCAGAGCTGGGAGATGAACTCCTCCCTTGTGGTTGTGTGTGTAGAGGGGATGGAGAAGTCTTATCTGTGCTGCTTTGACTTTTCTGGAGTACTTTTTTGTCCATTTAAAAACAATGTGTTCAATTACCTGTTGTAAAGCCTCATGACTCAAATATATTTAGAAAGACAAGGCAGAGAATAAATTAAAAAAAAAAAAGAGTAGAATTTCTGTGGGTTGATGGCTGCATTCTGGACAAGAAGGCAGCTGAGGAGGGCAGTGGAGATGGAGCTGCAGCACCTCTGAGGCTGCTGCTGGACTGGAGCCAGTGTAGCTGCCCCAGTGTGACAGTGGTCACAGGGGTTTTCAGAGGAGGGAGGAGATGAGAATCTTGATTCCATGATCAGAAGGTGTCATTTATTATCTTATGATATATATATAACATTATAGCTATACTAAAAAGAAATAGAAAGGAAAGACTTCTTCCGAAGCTGGCAATGCTCAGAATAGAATAGAAGGAATGATAACAAAGGCAGCTTTTTCTCAGAAAAACTATAAACATTCAAGAGGGGCCAATCACAGGTGGACCTGTTGCATTCTACAGCAGCAGAAAATAATTGTTTACTTTTGTTGCTGAAACATCTCAGCTCCAGCAGGAAAAATCCTAAGAAAGGATTTTTCACAAAAGGCGTCTCCGGCACCCCAGCACATGGGTGAGGTGGCATTAATCAATAATAGCTAATCAATAATTAGCTGTGCTGAGTCCAGCAGGGCCCTGCTCATTACAGGACACATCCAGCAGCCCTCCCTCTGCTCCCTGTTCCACTCTGGGATCACTGGCAGTGCTATTTGCTGCTGCTGGATGTGCCTTGGGTGTGCTGGGGAGTCAGAGCCATCAGTGGACCTCAGAGCACAAAAACTCTTCTTTCCAAAAATAGCAAGAGCAGAGACAGGAGCAATATCCAGCCCAGGATCAATAATCAGGGTGAGGTTTTGCCCTGCAGGCTGCATGAGCCAAAGCAGTTCAGGGGCAGTTTGATGTTCAGTTCCTCTGCAAAGTGTTTGTAATGTAGGTGGTACATAAAAAATTCATCATTCTGGCTGCCTGTGCTGTGCTGTCAACCAAGATGTTTCCCCTGTGTGCAGATGTTACTGAAATTGAACTTATCCCTTTGGCCTTAATGATAAATATGGGCTCATCTGAGGAGTGCAGCTTCAGACTTGTGTTTGCAGAGAGAGGAGGGCATGGTCATATGTAACATTAAGGAATTCCTGACAGCAGAGATCATAAAATATTTAATTTATTTCTCACTTAACTTAAATGAAATGACAGGCCAAATGATCTAAATGAGGCAGGCTTGATATTTATTTAGTCTTAGCTTTAACTCCTAACAAGAGCTTTATCATATTTAAACAGTCTCACATCATTAGGTTAATAATAGACTGCAGTTTGCACTGCTGGTGACTGGATTTTTCATTATCCTCACTTTTGGTCTTTCAATGGCCATTATTGTTTATTGTGCCCTTTTAAAAAGTGAATAAATTAAGGGAAACTAAATCAGAGGGATTTGTTATCAGAGGAGGCAGTGACAGATATTACTTAGCTTGAGTAGAAGGCAGGAAAATAGGAACAGGAGATTGAAATGAGGTAGCAGGGTTTTGAAATTCAGACACATCAATCTGAAAGGAAATACCATTTGTAAAACATAAAGCACCTAAGTTTGATATTTTCACTTATATTCAGCATATTTTGTGAATCTATTTAATTCTTAATACTTGACTTTTGTACAAATGTGTGATTTTTTTCCTCCCAAGAGGAGGGGAGGAAAAACTTCATTATTGCCCAGAGAAGTTGTGGAAGTGTTCAAGGCCAGGTTCTTGGAGCAGCCTGGTGCAGTGGAAGGTTCCTTGCCCAGAGGAGCTGGAAATTGAGGATCTTTAGGATCCCTTCCAACCCAGCCCACTGTGTGAAATCAGGGTGCCTGTCACCCATGATGCAGTGGTGGTTGACAGAGTCAAAGAGCAAGAGCTTTAAAAGCAGATGCAATCCCAGGCTCTGCACAAACAGCATCTGGCCTGCCACAAAAGTCAGCCCAGGCAGAATTTCCATCAGTTCCAGTCAGAAATTGTTCATTTGTTAGGAACTGCTCATTTCTTGCCAGTGCCAAGGTGTGAGATCACTGCTGCTGACCAAGCCAAGCAGCCCCTATTGCACAAGGGCTCTGCCAGAGGAGCAAAAAGCAAATCCAGAGAGGTGTGTGTGCTCTGCCCAGATGTGGGGTGAGCCTGTGGGCAGGGCAGTCCTGCTTGGTTCTTGCCTTTCCTGGGCCAATGCTGTCAAGCTGCAGACACACCCTGGGAGATTCTGGACTTTGCCATCTGTGCATCACTTCTCTTTGACAGTGGTGATTCAAGTTGCAAGTCCTTGAGTGTGGTCAGAAATTTGAGCAAGATCTCCAAAGGTGTTGAACAATTGGACAGGAGAAGAAGCAGCTTATTTTCTGGCCATGTTGAAATAGGAAGGGCAGGTTTTGTTCCTACAATTTGAGCTGAATACCTTGACCGGAGGGAGAATTCCCCAGTCAGCTAAATAAAACACTTAATCTGAACGTGTGAAAGTGAGCACACGCTCCCAACCTGTCCCACCATCCATACTGACAGCATTCCTGACATTCTCTGCGTGCTCCTGGGTGAGCTCTGTGCTCAAGGCTCAAAGCTCAGCAGCAGCTCCAAAAGTGCCCATGGCTGGAGGGGGCTGCAGGTTGGTGTTTGAGCTCTGTGTTCATCAGTAAATACATGGCATTTCTTTAAAAAGCTCTTTTCCTCTCATCCTCCTATTCCCAAACAGAAATCTGTCCATGCATCAGATGGTTCCCTGCACAGGGCAGGGCAAAGGACTGAATATCTTTGCTAAATAAAAAGCTGTTTTGTATTAGGAATCAGACACTGCTCCAAGATGCACAGATTTGCAATTACAGCTTTGTCCTGGGAGTGAGGATTCTAGAATCATTTGCTGACACAAATTTGCTCTGTGACCTGGGGAAACATTTAAATACTTTGTACTTCATTTTTCTCCTGCTGCTGCATAAATTTTTCAGTGTTGTGTCTTGTACCATCTGATTTCTGTTTTCTGTTTAATCAAGTAATATAAAATTTCAGCCTTTAAGCTGTACAATGCAACTGAATCACTTTGCAATTGATATATCAGACACTGGCTGGAAATTTTTTTTGAATTTTTAAAATTAATTTCCATCTTGTCAGGACTTGCCTGTTGTTTTAGAACAAATTGAAACAGTTGGAAAATACTGGTCCAATCCTAATTTGTATTCTGGCTGTTGGTTCATGCTGGAATTAGTGACATGCAGTTGTCTTGATGCAGGTGAATCAAAGTTTGCCACGTCAAGTCCAATTCTGCTTCTGTTGAAGATGATAATAAATCACCCCCTGAGCTCTGCTGTGCACGTTGGGGTCTGTGCTTGGTGCTCTTACAGCTTGTTTAAATTTCTAATGAAGACACAGAATAATGCATGCTTGTATTATGGCTTCATTACACCATGTGAAATGTCTGCAGGAAAACACATCCCTAGTCAATCATCACTTGGAGAAGTTTTCCCTTCTCCTGACTAATACTCCATCACTTTGATACCTTCCAGGCAGGTTTGGCATTCACCTCATGTCCTCAGAGTCTACAAAACAGCACAGAAAAATCAGCCAGTGCCCAATACCATTACAGTGGATGCTGTGAGAGCCCATATGGTGTTAGTTTCTCAAAAATAAATCACACTGAGAACTGTTGGATGCATACAGGGACCTTTTCCAGTCCCTCTTGGAGGAAATGCTACACAAAATAATATTTTAGAAGAGCAGCAATGCATTGCTTTAGAAGAATTATACTAAACAAATGAACCTGGGATGGATTAATATTCATAGCATTAATAAAAATTAGATTTTAATTACTGTTTAGTAAATCACATATTATAATTTAATAGCTAATTTAAAATCAAGATTGCAGCATTTAAAGCAAGTTTCTAGACCAAGAAATTATATTTTCTGCATAGTCAGCACACTTATGCTAATGCTGTAATGCATGTGTTAGATAAACCCTGCTGGCACCTCCTTTGCACTTCTGCATGCATTATCCAGACTCCTTTCTAATAAACAAATTTTTCCATTTTTGGAGAAGAGTCTTCACCTGCAGCTGTACAAAAACAAGTGCAAGTTCAATACCTCAACAGGCTTGGATTCCATCAGTCCTTCCCCTGGGCACACCAGGGTGATCCAGGCACTTGGGAGGCAAAACTGCTTCTAAAATTGACAGTTCCTTCCCAAAGTGAAAGCCAGGTGTCCTTTTCCATGGCAAATAAACCAAGATTCTCCCCAAAACAGCAAATTTATTCTCTAGAACATGTTTTTTCCATCTCCTGTGACCTCATGTACATATTCCTACAGGTTATTCCTACAGTCCATGGTTCCCCCTCTTCACTCATATTACAGCTTTATCTACAGATATCTGTACTTACATATTGTGATTATTTAAATCTCTGTGTGTGGTGCTTCTTTTCAGCATTGCAACCCCTCACAAAAATAATTTCCAAGCAGGAAAATGAAAGGACACAGGTGAGACAAGCAGTTTGTTGATGTGTCACCTTTGAACCTCAGTGTTAGGAATTTTCACCATTACAAATCTCAACAGGATTTTTCAAAGAGATCCTTTGTTGTTAAACCCCTTGCTAGGATAGATTAAAAAGAAGCTGCTGGAAAAGAGAAAAAAAATAAGAAAAAAGAAGCAGCTTCCTCAAGATGAGAAGGTGATTTCCCAGCTGGACAGGAACAGCTTTGTTTTCTGATCTTGTGTTTTTACAGGGTCATTTGAAAAGTCACTGGTTTGTTCTGTGGCATTAGAACAAAAGATGACTAGACTAAAACAAGGGAAATATTCCATATGATATCAAATCTATCTGCATTTCAGAACCTGTCAAAGTGAAAAATGAAACCACAAGCTTGGCCTTTAAAAATATTAATTCACTTTAGAGATGAAATGTAAAAGTGCTGGGAAAGAAGTCACCTTCTCTTCAGGAAGAAGCAAGAAAGACAAAATCCCTCTCACTTTCCTGGATCTCAGATGGCACTTCCATGCCACCCTTCAATCTAAAAAAAGGATTTAATCATCAGTTCTTGCCACCACAAATCCCTGAAGTGGTTTTTGCCCTATTATTAATGAGACAGACACCAAATGCACCAAGCAGGGTTGAGCAATCCCAGTTTCAGGGGATAATTTACCACTTTTACTGAGTGATGTGGATTTAGATCAGTGCTGACCTACAGCAGCACTTTGGGATTACAGCCACAGGTTATTGACAGCAGATGGCACTGGCCATTAGGATGTCAAAAAAGGTAATTAGTGAGTATTCAGCAAATAAATTGTCAATATCCAGAGATACCCAATGTACACTTTTCACATGCATTCATTTAAAGCCTGTATTTAACTTCTTAGCTAAGCATAATTTAAAGCTTTTAGGGATCATTCTGCCAGTTTGGTGCTATTGATTCCACACAGCAAACTATAATCAACTGATAAATCTCTGATCTTTAGTCACAATGAAATCATATAAATGAATATTTCTGTATACCATTTGAGATGGCATTTTGATATTGGCCTTTTCGAAATACATTGCAGATGTTTCTCAAAAATTATCTGCTATAATCTATAATAACTGATGAAGAAATTTTAGATAAATTTTCTCTTCAGTAGGCCTCAGCCAAAACCTTTGCTCCATTAATATCTTTTCCTGAGATTACTCTTTAGTCAATCTGGTTTGGATTTTCTAGTTATTAACACTTCCAAATTTGACAACACAAATGATTCTTCTTGAAGTACTGAATACAACGAGTTGATTTCTTTTTTTATTATTCTTTGTAGTCATTTGGTGGCTTTGTTGTTGCTGGGTTTTGGGGGTTTTTTGTAACTTCACCTCCCATATGCCCCCAGTTCCTGTTCTTAGGCTGCCACCTAGTAATAGAAGTGAACAAAAACGTGTTGGATAGGCAGAGTAAGCCCAGAATAAGCACTGCAAACCAAGAGGAATAGAGCTGTTAGTTTGTCTCTCACGTTCATAAATAAACCTGCCATTTTTTTCTGAGGTTTAATTTTCCTTGCAGCTTGTTTTAATACTTCAGCCAAGTGGAAGTTCAATACAAGGGAACATAATAATGAATATTTCCCATTGTTTTATTTCCAAGCACCATAACCAATGAGGCAAATAATCCATGGCCATTAAGCTTTCTATATAAAGAATTGGAAGGTACACAGAGCTTACAATAGCATGAATAACAGAGGTCTTCCCTCAGGCCTTCAGAGGTTGACACACACAGAGTATTTTCTAAGTGTGTGTGGTGATCTCTTTAATATTAGAATATTTTTATTGCCTCTCCAAGGAATAGCTGTGTGTCTCTTGGCCATTGAGAAATTTAGGGCAAGAGGCTTAAGAACTTTGCTCTTATTTTTTTTATTGTTTTCCCCAGTGAGGATCAGCTGTAAAAGCTGCATCTGAACAGTTATGCCTCAAACTTGGTGTGAGCATCAGAGAGCCCTGTTGAACCTAACATGAAATAGCAATTAAATGGTAGAAACAAATTTTCTGGAGGCTTAGAGGGCTTAAAGTCAATCTCAGGAAAATCAGCATGTGAATGCTGTTTCCTCAGAAGCCCTAATAAGCAAAGACACACCTAAACCAAACTAGAAATGCAAATATCTTATTACAAAGCTTATTGCCTTTAAAATTGTCAGGTAAATGCCCCAATTAGAGTCCCTCAGTGACAAGCAGTCAGCAGCTGACCCCATCCACAGCCCTGACACCCCTGCTGCCTCCCCAGGTAATGAAACTCTGGATTTCCCTGCAACACTCAGTGGAGATGAAAATGTTCAAACAGGAATGTTCAAACCACTGAGACACAGAAGCCAGGCCAGCAGAAACAAGGAGGACACGGGATGATTTCTGTGCCTGTGGTGTTGGGTTTGTGGGAACACAAAAAAAACAAAACAGGTTTGGAGCAAAGTGGGGACTGAGAGAGGAACACGAGGGACAGACACATCATCAGCCTTCAAGGGAATTGTGCAGGTTGTTATAAAAACAGGAAATAAAATAAAAACAGGAAGGGAGTCTTGATCTTTTCATTCATAACTGAAAGGGAGGAAGTGCTTAGAGCTCCAGATTAGGAGCAGGAGCACTCTCAGTGTGGAGATGAAGTGATTTTCAGCAGGACCTCCAGCCATGCCATTTATCACTGCATCAATTGACCTGCCCTGGGGTGTTGCTGATTCCAGCTAATTGCTGTTTGTGGAGGACATCAGGATCTGCATGTAAGGAACATTTCATTACTTCTGGCTGTCCTGCTGCACACTAAACTGATGGCTGGCTCAGCAAGAGTGACACTGTCAGGTTTAGTGTGTCCCTTGATAGCTGATCCTCACTGTTGAGCAAGGCTGGGGGGAAGAGGTTCTGCTAAAAAAAGGTCCTTGTGAGGATGAAAGCTTTGGTTTTTTTAAAGTTAATTAACCCAAACTGTTATTTCCTGAACATATTCATTGGCATGAAAGCACACAACTGCTGCCATGGGAGTGATTCAGTACCTTCTCTGTCAGTGGGGATTTCTGGGTGCCTTTTCTCCCTTTTCCACCTGTATCCAAGAGATCTGGTTCTGTCATCAAATTGCATTTCCTGGTACTTGTCTGTGTGAGGAAAGGAGTGACTGGAAGGGCAGATTGTGAATTCCCAAGTCACTGGGTACCAACAGCACATACAAAATGCACCTGCTGGATTTATCCTTCCAAGTGGAGCTGAGCCCTCCTGGCCCAGTGCCCACTGCCCATTCCAACAGGTCCTTTTGAACACAGAATTATATTCAGAGATGCCTTCATTATCAGCCATTTGTTTTTGGGACTGCTGGAAAACATTCCATGCCAGTCAAAGATCCCATAATATTTCCCTTGATCCCTGCAGGGAGAGATTCTGATGCTGTCAGTTGGTTTTGGGATTGCTGGAAAACATTCCAGCAGTTCCATGCCATTCAAAGATCCCATAATATTTCAATTGATCCCTGCAGGGAGAGGTTCTGGTGCTGTCAGTTGGTTTTGGGATTGCTGGAAAACATTTCATCAGTTCCATGCCATTCAAAATCCCATAATATTTCTCTTGATCCCTGCAGGAAGAGGTTCTGGTACTGTCAGGAGCAAGCATTTTGACCTTTGGTAAACAGAGCATCTGTAAATAACCTTTAAGGGCAGGATGTGATGCTTTTTTGATGTAGGGCTGGTTTTGGAGATGGTATACTCTGTAAAACAAGAGGGATCAATGGTCTGGTCTCAGTATCGATGGAGGAATGTCTCAGTTGTGTAAAATTCTGGTTAAAAGGCTTGGGTTCTGTGGAACCATGTCTCAAAAATATTGATTAAATTTAACATAATCCTTCAATCTGCCAGGAATCATCAAAAAATGCTTTGTAATTTGCCACTGTTTGGAGGCACTTTAAAAGCTGCATATTTTCCTTTCCTGGTGCTGTGACATTTTCCTTTAAAGTGTTCCTCTCCTCAGTGTGTTGTAAGGGAGAATTTCCATAATGGCCCAAGTGTTGGTTATGTCTGTGCAGGGAGGGTTCAGTGGAATATTTAGGATGATGAATGATGTCCATGACCTCTCAAATGGGAGCTGTTTGATGCTGTTCTTCACCACCTGGAATTGGAATCACCTGGGGGGAAAAAAAGTGTCTGATAAATTCCATGGATATTGTAAATCCATTTTACCTACCCTGGCCTAGAACCAAGTCAAACCTTAGGTCCAGGGAAATCTGTGGAGTCCAAACTCATCATATTTTGACATTCTCTTGTAGGTCCTCCTTCAAAAGAAAAAAACCCACATTTTTAGGCAAATAATATTTTTGAAACAAGGGTAGATAAGGAGAAGACAATGCTTGGGGAGAGAGAGAGCATTGGAAAATAACTGAATTCTTCCTTATTATCTGTGGCCAGCCTTTGAGTCCCAGAGAAGAAACCTAGGGCTGATTTCTATTTATTCTGCTTTATGTTCAGTTGTGTACCACAGTCCTGCTCTAAAACATTGCCTAGCTAATAATATCAATTTTATTTCACATTTTCACCAGCAATTGCATTCCTGCTTTGATAAACAGCATCTTACCAGGCTTAAGATGCTGAACATTTGACAAAGGCAGTAATTTTAGAAGCATCTTCTCCATTTATTTATTAAGCTAATTACTTCACTTGTAGCCTCTCTTCCAATTTGTTGTAGTGTTAACTCAGCATTTCCTGCCTCTGGAAATCTGTTTAACTGAAAGTGACTTTTAAGATAGGCTTTTAAGAAAATTCAATTTTCCAGTTTTCTTGTGAAATTGAAATTTCTTTCTTCCTTTTCTTTCACTCTCAATAAAGTTTATGCAAATAATATTAAAATTTATAATGAGACTAATATTTGTTAATCTCAGTTCAAACAGTGGATTTGTATTAAAACATAGTTTCAAACACCTCTGTTGAGAGTGAGAAAGTGTATTGCTTTTAATTCATTCATTACTGTGCTGCTCTTGTTAAGCTTGAATTGTCATTATGATTACACACCATAATTTTCAGTATTCAATATTAATTATATTTAAATCCCATTAGATCTATGGTTGCTGGGCCTGCTCTGGTTCCCATTTTGCAGAAATGTTTTGGAGCAGTTCCAGCACATGAACCTGATCCTGCAGCTCAGGGCTGGTTTCAGCAAGAGATTTGTGCACATAAATTAATTATGTTAATATAAGTTTTTTGGGCTCAGTAAAGGTTGTAGGGCATTCCAGAACGTCACACACTCTGTGGCCTGCAGAAATGTCAGGAATTAGATCCTGAGCTGCTTGAGGTCAGCACCAGACATCCTGTTGGACCAACTGGTGTTGGAGGGTGCCCTGAAACACAAATCTCAGGTTTCACAGTGCACATTCCAGACACAGGAAATGCAAGAATTGAAAAGGTGCCTCAGTCATTTATTTGCTTTAATTGCAGATCTTTAGGAGCTGCCAGCAATACAAAATCACATTTGTTTATGTGTGTCTGGCAGGGGCTGGATTTTCACCCAGGTTGTTTCACAGTTTCAAAGCTCTTGCCCTGCTTGTGGCCAGGCTGTCTCACCAAACCACTGTCAGTGTGAGCAGAACTTGTCTGTGCTGCAGCTCTGTGTGTGCCACCCTGGGAACTCAGGGGTGTGTGGCTCCCCCCAGGCTCTCAGGGACTGGGATAGAAGAGCAGAGTCTAACAAAGTGAAGTTTAATAAGTGCAAGTTCTGAGTCCTGGACTTTGGCCACAATAACCCCTGCAGTGTCCCCCTAGGCTGGGGACAGAGGGGCTGGGCAGTGCCCAGGCACAAAGGGACCTGGGGGTGCTGATGGACACGAGCCAGCAGGGTGCCCTGGTGGCCAAGAAGGCCAAGGGGACCTGGCCTGGGTCAGGAATGGGGTGGCCAGAGGAGCAGAGAGGTCATTGTGCCCCTGTACCTGGCACAGGTGAGGGCACACCTGAGTGCTGTGTCCAGTTCTGGCACCCCAGGTTGGGAAGGACCTTGGGACACTGAGCACATCCAGAGGGGCTGGGAACACAAACCCTGTGAGGAACCACTGAGGAGTGTTTAGTCTGGAGAAAAGGAGACTCAGGGGTGCCCCCATCACTCTCACAGCTCCTGAAAGGTGCCTGTGCTCAGCTGGGGCTGGGCTCTGTCTCCAGCAGCACTGACAGAACCAGAGCACACAGCCTCCAGCTGTGCCAAGGGAAATACAGGGTGGATACCAGGAAAAATTGTTTTACAGAAAGGGTGATAAAGTTCTGGAATGGCTACCCAGGGAGGTGGTGCAGTCCCCATCCCTGGGTGTGTTTAACAAAGCCTGGATGTGGCACTGGGTGCCAGGGTTGAGTTGAGGTGTTGTTGATGATCTTGAAGGTCTCTTGCAGCCTGGTCATTCTGTGACTGCACAGTTCTCTCTCCAGAGCAGCTGGACGTGGTTTTGGCAGAGCTGAGGCACCCAAACTGTGCAGTTTCAGGGCATTCCACATGGAGCACAGCCTGGACAAGCAGCAAAATCCAAACCCTTCACCTTCAGAGTTATATCCCTTCAGAGCAAGGAGAACACGGCAGGGCTGAGGTTCTGAGAGCTGCCCCTGAGCACAGGGCTGGGCTGGGGATGGAAGTGCTGCTCAGATCCACAGCCCAGCTCTCCCTGCCTTTGAAAATCCCTTTCAATAATGTGGGGATGTCTCTGCCCAGTCCTTCAAAGGGCTCAGGTATTCTTTCCTGCCTTCTCCTCCTGCTACCAGTGCCTCCCATACCGTTCTCCCCTTTGTTGGCTTTGCTGCTTTTAGTCTGCAAGAACTGTCTGGAAATTCTGGAGTTTGCACAAGGCTTTCTGAGCTCTGTCCATTGTAGTTCCCTGACCTCTGCTCACTCCCACATCCTCCTGCATCCCTGGCTCATGGTGCTACATAGTTTTCACTTAATTGCAGTTTGTCCTCCTTTAATACAAAACCAGTAGATTTCTCTCAGTCATTTACTCTTATCTTTATTTCTTCCTCAATTCTGCACATTACCAAGAGTTTGTTTTTCTTCCCAGTGTGCCTTGGGAGTTCTCCTAAAGGAAAGTTGTATGTAAAACTACTTTATAGAGCACCAGGCCTCCAGAAATTTCTGATATTGAGTAGCATGAGTGCACGAGGGAAGCAGAGTTTATGCTGCAGCATTATTTCTTCTTATTTGAGCAACCTGTCCTATATTTTCTGTCATGTAAATTATTGTTTCACAAAAGCAGCTGTACTGCAGTGCAAAATCTGCATGAGGCAGTGACAGGCTCAGTCTGAGAGTGAGAATAACCCACAAATGTTGGTTTGGTTGCATGAAGACAAAGCCTGACTTGAGGGTGATGGTGGGGAGATGCTTGGTTGGCAGATGCTCTTAAAAAATAAAAGTAGGGTTGTGAAAGTCTGCAAAAAGAGAACTTTTTAACTGAAGCATAAAATGCAAGACTTGCAAAAAAGGCATTTAATTTTTTTATCATGAAAGGAAGTGATAAGATACGTAGGAGTAAGAAAGAAAAGAATGAAATTGACTGGAGAAATTTTAAATGTAAAATCCCATTGTTATATCTTTCATCAGAACATAAATCCTATGGAGGGGTTGATTTTTCACCCCATAGTGTGATAAGCTTTTTGGTAAAACAGAAATAGTGTAATTGAAATCCATTTTGCATCATTTTCCCTTGGATGATTTAGAATTAGGCCAATTTATATTCTGCAGGTACAACCCAATGAGAGTGTAAATGCAGCCACCAGAATTGTTTTTGTCCACGAGCAAAGCTGGTATCATTTACTGATTCATTACACTCTCAGCAGGGTCCTCTCTTTCAAAAGCTACCTGGAATTATTGCTGGCAATAGAACACTAAACTCTAAAATAAGATTTGCATAAAAAAATGAAAGTTCAAGGAAAAATGATAATAGTGATTAAAAGTAACATCTGATGACTATTTTGATTAGAACACCACGTTGAAATGTGGTATTCAAACAGACACAGAGGCTTTTCTCCCCTCCAGCTCCAACTGACAATGCACCTATTTAACTAAACTATTATGTCCCTGATAATTTGCCTGAAATAATAGACAGTGCTTCCATTAATATTTAACAATATAAACATCAAGCAAAGGCTGTGCATCTGGAATCACAGGCCATGTTTTTTGCATTTGGGTACTAATTTTAGAAATAACCTCTGACTGCCTGGGCCTGCTGATGTGTGGTTGTGTAACAAGTCAGTAATTGAGTTTTCTGGGCATTTTGACCACTGATACAAATTTGCAAAGCAGATTACACAGCAGAAACACAATTTCCACCCTGACCTTTATCACATTCCTTTCTGTTGGGGGAATTGGAATGTTTAGGGAGGGAAATATAATCTAAGTGGGCCTAATTTGTGAGAGAATGTGATTTCTGATGTTAACCCAGTAAGCTGCATTTTGATTCATTTGATAACACATCATCTAAAAACTTGGCATTAGGCAGGTATCACAAAACTTATTATCTTTTATTGCCTAGGCAGAAAATACTGGGTTAGATGATTATAAATGGAAACTGGTGGAAAACTTTTATCTTCAGCTGCTGTGCAAAGATGCTGTCTCAGGATTGTTTGTTTTAGCAAAAAACAGCCTTGTCCACATGCTCCAGGAATGGTGCTGAGCTGTGGTGGATGGAGAGGAGCTGGTTGGGGTTGAGGATGGAGAATCTCCTTGAGAAGCCTCTGCAAAAGGTCCTTTCAGGTGGTTCATCCTGGTTGTGTGAGTGTGTCTTGGTTTGGACAGACAGGTGTCTGCTAAGGAGGGCAGCAGCCTCCCCTGAAATGGAAAATGTAAACCCCCTCCCTCCAAATTATCATGATTTTAAATTAAGGCACTCTCAGGTAAAGATATGGGAGTAGGAACAGCAGTTCTTTAGCAGGAAAATTAAAAATACAAATTTACCTAATTTTTATGTGATTATACCTGCAACAAGCTAGGAAGAGTTACCTTCATCCTCCTGTTTTGGGGAATTTGGGGACTTTTTTTCTGTGTGTTCTGGGACCTGTGGCTCTCATGGTTTTGGTGCCATGATGTTTGGGAAGCATCCTCTCACCCTGAGCTCTGGTTTGGTTTGAATGGGAACCTGCCAGTTTTTCATTCACACACTGGGCAAGTTAAAGCTTAATAAAAGTGCAAATAAACCTGGGGAGTGCATTTGAAGCCAGTGGAGCTGTGCTGATTTATTCCAGCCTGAGAATCTTTTCAGGCTTGAACGCTTTCGAGGCTGCTCCTGATTTCTCCTCCTTGAGTTGCAGCAGAACTCTTTGCTCATCTCTGCCCTGATCCATTTTACCTGACCTTTACACCCTCCACACACTCAGGGAATTCTCTTGGCACTGGGATTTTTTATACAGAGAGATTTGAAAAGCTGTCTCTGCTAAAAGCCATCTGAGGTTACTGTGTAGGAGAAACTTGTCTCTCCTTTCATGTTTTTGGATTTAAATAGACTCATTCCTACCTACAGCAGGGCCTAGGAATGATTCAATAATTTGCAACTAATAATTTATTAGAACAACTTTGCCCTCCTTTCTCCTCACAAATTGTCTGCAAACAGATTGTTCAACTCTAATATGTTAATAGCTGGAAATTATTTGACCATTTTTTTCAGCAAATACCTTTTGGCCTGTGGATTATTTGAATTGCAAATTGTAACTGTTAAAATGAAATATATAATTAACACTGCAAATAGAGCTGATTGGGTATTGCAGGAAACCAGTTTTTATGGAAATACATTGATTTTTCAAAATGAACATTTGCAACACAATGATTTTTGGGGGAAAAAAAGCTTTTTTGAAGTAAATATTTGTAATACAGAAGAGAATTCTTATCTTGAGTGCTCCTGACAGCTCACTTGAGATTTTGCTAGTGGAGACAACCAGATTGAAAATCCTGTAGGAAAAGCTGAACTGCTTCTTACCTTCCCTCATCCAGCCAGGTGTCCTGATGCAAAACTTTATTTATTTATTCTGAGACACAGCTCTTTTCATATGCTCTGTCCAAATTGTTACATTTGTAAATATAATTAAGCCTAACTGTGCAGATTGTGTAGTATTTGTAATATTTTTTTAGAAGTATAATAATCAGGACAGGAGAGAATGGTGCCTCCTGCACTTGTCAGTCAGGCTCTTAATGTCTCCAACCATATATTCTGATTTTAATAGAGAGACCCTTGGAAATTTTTACTTTCTAGCATTGTTGCATTGTTCACTATGAAGCTTTGGAAAATGTTAAGCACCAAGGAAATGATGTAACCAAGTCCATCCTTGTGGATTTTTGGGGTACAGCTCATTAATGGGATGACACAGAGTGTTTTCTATCCAGCACCAAAAATTGGAGTATAAACAGTGGTGGGTTTAGATTCTGTAAGGAGTAGGAGCAGTGCCAGGAGCCATTTAAAGCACCAGAATATTCAGTGCTGCATGGACAGGGAGGGCTGGAGGCTCTCCTGGGTGCAGGCTCTGTGAAAAGGGGGATTCTGAGGGACACATGGGAAACTGTGCCTTGATTTCCATGGTTCCTTTCCCAAAATAAGCCCGTGGCTGCAGGGAGGGCAGGGGAGCTCCAGCAAGGTGGTTTGTCATGAATCCTGAGCTCTGGAATTGTCATGAATCCTGAGCTCTGGAACTGATATGAAATCTGGGCTCTGAAATTTCCATGAACTTTGAGCTCTGGAATTGTCCTGAACTCTGAGATCTGGGATTGTCCTGAATTGAGAGCTCTGGAGCTTTCATGCATTCCAAGCTCTGGATTGTCCTGAATTCTGACTTCTGGAATTGTCCTGAATTGTGAGGTCAGAAATTATTGTGAATTCTGAGCTCTGGAATTGCCATGGATTCAGAGCTCTGCATTGTCCTGAATTCTGAGTTCTGGGGTTGCCAAGAACTCTGAGCTCTGGAATTGCCATGAATTATGAGCTCTGGATTGTGCTGAACTCTGAGCTCTGGGATAGCCTGATTTCTGAGCTCCAGAATTGCCATGAACTCTGAGCTCTGGGATAGCCTGATTTCTGAGCTCCAGAATTGCCATGAACTCTGAGCTCTGGGATAGCCTGATTTCTGAGCTCCAGAACTGCCATGAACTCTGAGCTCTGGGATAGCCTGATTTCTGAGCTCCAGAATTGCCATGAACTCTGAGCTCTGGAATTGCCATGAACTCTGAGCTCTGGGATTGCCATGAATGGTGAGCTCTGGATTGTCCTCATCTCTGAGCTCTGGATTGCGCTGAACTCTGAGCTCTGGGATAGCCTGATTTCTGAGCTCCAGAATTGCCATGAATTCTGAGCTCTGGAATTGCCATGGATTGTGAGCTCTGGATTGTAATGAATTCTGAGCTCTGGATTGTGCTGAACTCTGAGCTCTGGAATAGCCTGATTTCTGAGCTCCAGAATTGCCATGAACTCTGAGCTCTGGATTGTCCTATACTCCGAGTTCTGGGACTGCCTGATTTCTGAGCTTTGGAATGTCCTGATGCAGAGCCCAGAGGAGCTCTGTCCCATCCAGGCTGGCTCTGTGTGTTCAGAGCCCCTGGCAGGGCACAGTCAGTGACACCCCAGGCAGGGAATGTTTGCACACAGCAGGTCTGTAATTGTTTACAAACCATCTGGATTTGTGGTTTTTCCCTAACCAAGCCCATTCCTGGGGAGCAGAGCCTCACTGCAGCCCCTTCTGCTGCTGACAGGGGGTTTGGGTGAGGAGTGCTGTCTCTGTATTCCTGGCACCTCCAATTGTGCAATAATAAGGGTGATTAAATGGTCTAAAATCAGCTCAAGAAGTTACATAATAATTGATGCTTTCAATCTGGAGTGAAAGATTTCTGCAGCACTGTTTAATTATGAGGAACAGCTGAAATTTTTGCCTGAGAAAGGAAAAAAAAAGAGAAATTACACACATTGGTCCAAGAGAAAAGCAGAAACATAGCTTGTGTTTTAAAAAGAAAAGAGTGATTTCAGTATGTTTGACAGCAAGTATTTTCCTTGGAACATTGTGATTCTTATTCTCCAAAGCTATTAAAAATTATTACAGTACTTTATCCTTCTAGAACAGCTGACATGGAAAATGATCTCCTAACCAAACCATGAGCATCCAGCGAGCAGCTGCTGCAGATCAGCATCCCTCTGTGATGAAGGGAAATTATAAAAATCAGTGTAGAGGCACCAGCTTCAGTGGTGTTGTGTCTTTTATAACACTTGAGGGTTTTATTTAGAATACTGAATATTTGCTCTCTTCCCTGGCCTTACTTTTAGGGTTAGCCTAACTAACAATATGATTTAAGGGGAAATATCTCAGACTAAACCTGAGCTTCAGCCTAAGCTTGTCCTAGAGGTTGGTGATCTCTACCTGAGGAGAAATTCTTATAAATATAATCATTCATATAAGGAAGCTCCCTTAAGTAGTGTTAATATTTATATTAATATTTATTTTAATTTATATAAAACAGCCAAGATGCACATGTGTGCAGCCTTCTGAAAAGGGATATTAATTCAGTATCCAAATCCTAATTTGTACATCAGTCAAAATTTATTTTTTTTACACAGGCTGCTGAAAGTATGTCCATAAAATTCCTGTATTTTCATGTAAAATGTAACAAACTCATCCATGTACACAAGCTCTATGCTTAGGCCAGCATTATGAAGAATTAAAAGTGTAAATTTATGTGTAATTTAAAATAAATGTGGGAGTTATGAGGAATTAAATTCTTGATCCTATATATTAAACAGTCACAGATGTCATCATGATGAATAACAAATAACTCTGGCCAGGAAACCAATTTGGTTCCAACATTTTGGAGTAACTTCTTTCCCTTTGTAATGGTTCTGCTGAAGGAGAAAATTTAGTTTTCCTTTTGCTTCCAGATATACCCATGGACTCCACATCTCCCACAGGTGGTAAATAGATATTGATTTTGCTCATAACAGAAGTACATTATTACAGTGATTAAACTGGAGACTTTCCTTTATGATATGAAAAAATTGGAAATTGGTGAGCTAAAGAGGATTTATGTTACAAAAGAGTTTGGGTTTTTCTATTCATCAAACTGTAATTCAAGCTCTAAATGCAAAGCCTCTGTGTATCTCACCCTTTTTAAGCAGCAGCAACTGGCATTTAAAATAAATGCTGATATTATAATTATCAAAGCATTATGTCTGTTGGAGCTGCTAATAGTCACTTTGCTTCATTTTTTTTTAATTTTACATTTGTCAAAATCCTGACAAGCGTACTCTGGGATAATGTTAGATTCAATGTTGATATTGTTACTCAACAAGAACATTGATTATGTCTTAATAGGACATATTCAGTATGTATTATATGCAATTATCATCTTAAATGAACACAAGCATTTATTTAGCACCAACTGAAATTATTTCAATCCGAAGATCTTTTCTTTCTGGTTAGCATTATATTATAAAGTCATTAGTACCAGATATGATATTGCAGCACACTCCTGATACAGAATTATGCATGAATACATAGTTTATAAACAGAATTATAAATAGAAGAGTTGAGGCACTGTTGCATCATTACAGAAATACAAATATCCATGGAATAGTCAGAAAACTCTCTTCTGATAATTAGTATTGAAAGGATCCTTAAAACACTTTCAAGCATTTGGAATGTTCTGTGTGTTGATTGCTTCACAAATGGAATTTGTTTTGATTTCAGCAACTTTTTGGGAATTTGGGGATTTCTCTTCTTGAGGATTTCTCTTCTCCATATTTTTTAAATTTTTTTTTAATAAGGACTGAAGCACAAAAGGAAGGCTTGGTGCTGAGTACTGAGTGTGCCCTGCCCAAAATGTGCAATCCAAGGGTGCCTTGCAGGAGCACTGGAGGAGCATTGGCTTGGGGCTTCCTGGGAGAGTGCTTGCAGTGCTGCTGCAGGGAATCACAGCCTCAGGGGCCCCACACCTCCCCTGCAACCACCCAAGTGCTTCCACTGCTTCCCACCCTTCATTTTGAGTCCTGCTGCACTGGTGGTGCTGCCAATTCCAGCTGGATTTGGATGCCCCACAGCCCAGACCAAGGCTTGGACTGTCCCTGCTGCTGGTGTGAAATACTCCTAGCCAGAGCTTGCTTCTCCTCACCCCCTTTTTGTTGTATCTGTAATACTGAGAGATTAAATCCCAGCAGAAACCCATCATCATCTGCTTTCATTCAGCAGCACCCAGCAGCTCTCCCTGGATCACTGCAGCTGTGAGTGCCTGCCCTGCTCTGCTCATTTCCCTGTGCTGTGGCAGCTCCTGCTGCCTGTGTCAGGATGCTGAACTCTGAGAAAATGCCTTTGCTGGGCTGTCCCTGCTCACAGCCAGCTGTGCCTGTGGGATCTGATGGGAATGGTGGCCCTGCTGGGGATGGCAGGGAGGGCACCTTTTGAGGGAAGTGCTCAGGACACAGCTCAGCTCCACAAGCTGGCAGGGCCACCCCTGCCCTGGCTGGATGACTGCAGGGAAAATTTACAGGCAAAGGAATTGTACAAACCCTCTCAACAGTGTCACACTCCACAAAGCCACAGCTGATAAATTACAAACCACACCAGCAGTGACTTGGTGTTCATTTATGACAATAATCCATTCTCTTTTGGAGATCCCACTTGGTGGGAGCTGGGCTTGTTTCTGTTCCACTGACTGGATTGCTTTTGCAAGGCTGTGCTTAGGTCACTTAGGAGCAGGATTGGGTTTAGTGACAATCAATGACTTGGTGGGACATGTCTGAGTCTCTGTGGGGTCCCAAAATGATCAAATTTTGGCTGCTGCATCCCTTCAGCTGGGCAGGGATGGAGATGGGGAAGGAAGGATGCTCTCCCCAGTCACAGACATTTTTTATAGAAAATCCTTTTTCAGGTTTTTTCCTCTTGAGAAGCTGAGAAGCCTCAGGACCAAAATATAAACATTGATTATCTGCTGCTGTGGAATGCCACAGGTGGATCTGTGATTGGTCTCATGTGGTTGTTTCTAATTAATGGCCAATCACAGTCTGCTGGCTCGGACTCTCTGTCCAAGACACAACCCTTTGTTATCATTCTTTCTTTTTCCATTCTTAGCCAGCCTTCTGATGAAATCCTTTCTTCTATTCTTTTAGTATAGTTTTAATATAATACATATCATAAAATATTAAATCAAGCCTTCTGAAACATGGAGTCAGATCCTCATCTCTTCCCTCATCCTCAGACCCTTGTGAACACATTCCCCCACTGCCTCCTTCCAGCAGCACTGATTGCTCACAAGATAGGAGGAAGAGGAGGGAGAGCCCACAGGGATCAAAGCTCTGAGCCCTGACAAGAGGGAGATGCTGAGGAGGTGCTGTGAGATCTTCCAGAGCAGCCCTGACCCCCCAGCACACCCCTGCAGCAGCATCCCTGCAGAACGGGGCTGCTGGGAGCACAGATCCCTGTCTGCCTGCAGAAATCCAGGATTTGGTCAATCCCACTGCTCCAAGCAATCCCTGCTGCTGCCTGGCTCCCCTGGGCTGGGGCCAGGAGAAATCTGTGAGGTCCTTTACAAGGGAGTGCAAAGAGAGCCTGTGATGGAACAAGCTCTGCTCAGGGTTTGCATCTGTTAGCAGCTGCTTCCTCTAACAAGGCAAATATTTGGTGTCAGAACGAGTTGTAGGAAGTGCTGCATAGCAGGGAAGTGTGAAGTATTCATAATTATATGAAATACTACTCAAAATTCAATGTTTTTCACATTTTGCGTGAGCTTAAACATTGGGCTCCTGTCACAGACTTTTCCTGCTGCAGTAGATGCAATTTCTAGCATAAATGGGCTTGCTTTCAATAGAAAATGGGATGGGTTTCAAAGGAAAAAGGCCAATTTGTGAGTAAAAATGGGCTTTCTGAGCAAAGAGACTTATAAACATGAAGTGATAAATGGCTTTGCATGTTTTCCATACAATAATAACGACTTTCTAATCAAAATAATGAAAAAGTCACAGCCAGGAGAGGGGAGAGAAGTCTCATTCAGGTTTTAATGCACTTTAGGAAACAAATATATGAAAACTATAAATTCAGTTCCCCTCCATGGCGTGAGTTTGTGTTGCAGACATGTCAGTAATACTTCTTTGCATTTGTTTTTATGATGTTATAAATCAAACTCCTGGTCTTGCTTTGCCACCTTCTGAGATGAATTTCATGGAATAATGTTGTAAGACTACAGGAGATACATTTCTTAGGATCCCCTGTGTGGCATCTGATTTCCTAGCAGTCCATACGTTTTTAGAACAAAATTTCTCTTCTGGCTTGACTTGTTGATTTAACATGTAAATTTATTGTTTCATAATAGCTGATCTGATGAGCAACAGAGGTGGCTGCTTCTCTGTTGGCCTAAAAACGCTTTAAAATCTACCTGCTGAGGAGCTGGGTGCCTTTCTCACACATTCTCCAAAAAAAGAGATGGTGGGATGTGCCCAGGAAAACAAACAATGCAAAATTCACAATTTGGGAAAAACTTCCAAATCCCTTGGATGCAAAGGAGCCTGGGTGACCCAAGAGGCTGAGGTTGCTTTGCTGGGCTGTGTCCGATTCCTGAAAATTCCCTGGAAAAATGTTGGATAAAGGACACGGATGAGGGATGTCAAACTGGGAGCCCTGGGCTCTTGCAGACACAGTTCCAAAAGGTGCAAAATTCACAATTTGGAAAAAAACTCCAAATCCCTTGGATGCAAAGAAACCTGGGTGACCCAAGAGGCTGAGGTTGCTTTGCTGGGCTGTGTCCCTGGAAAAATGCTGGATGAAGGACATGGATGAGGGATGTCAAAGCTGGGAGCCCTGGACTCTTGCAGACACAATTCCAATGGCGTAAAATTCACAATTTGGGCAAAACTTCCAAATCCCTTGGATGTAAAGGAGCCTGGGTGACCCTACGCAAAAGGCTGACTTTGCTCTGCTGGGCTGTGTCTAATTCCTGACAATTCCCTGGAAAAATATTGGATAAAGGACATGGGTGAGGGATGTCAAAGCTGGGAGCCCTGGGCTCTTGCAGACACAACTCCAAGAATGCAAAATTCACAATTTGGGAAAAGCTTCCAAATCCCTCGGACGCAAAGAAGCCTGGGTGACCCAGATCAAGAGGCTAGGTTGCTTTGCTGGGCTGTGTCCCTGGAAAAATATTGGATAAGGGACATGCATGAGGGATGTCAAAGCTGGGAGCCCTGGGCTCTTGCATTCACAGTTCCAAGAGGCTCCAAAAGCAGCAGCTTTGTTGCAGTTTTCCCGTGGGATGCAGGTTTATTGTCCAGGAGGGTTTGGATAAACATTTCTGGGCAATTTGAGGTTCTCACTGTGGCTCCAGCCCCTGCCCATCTGTGGCCTCTGTGCTCATGTGGGCTTTGGGCAGGTGCTTCCACCTGGGGCAGCCCCAAAAAATTCATTTTAGTGAAGTCTCACTGAGATCCATGTCAGAATTCCCTAGGAGTGCCAGGGGAGCAGGCTCTGGTGCTGAGAACTCAGAACAGCAGCTTTGGCAGAGCTCCTGCTGAGCCCTGCTCCAGCTTTCATCCCTGATGGGACAGTTGGGAATTCCAAAGGCTGCCACGCTCCCATTCCAGAACCGACCACAAATGGGGTTTTTCCCAGATGAAGGCTGTGTTTTATGAGAGGAAATGAATTTGGATTTTGCTGTGGGCCTGTGCTGTCTGGTTCTGCAGAGGTGGGCAGCCAGAGAAGTACCCATGGCATCAGTACCTGTGGCAATCAGATATCAGCAATATAAATCATCAATATCACCCTGCACATTGGCTTTGGGCAATAACTGGAAGTCTCTGCCTGTTTTGGAAACTGTTTTTTTGTTTCTTGCAGTGGAGCAAACTTAGATTACCAGTTTAAATGCTAATACCCAGAATGAATGGGATTTAATAAAGTGAATTTATATGTAGATTGTGACATTAGTATTTAATTATGTACCCATCATAACACTGATGAAGCAAGCTGCTAAATATTGGTGCACTGAAGGTAGAGCTTACTCTTAAAGAGCAAGTATATTTTAATTTCTTGCCTCTTTCCTAATCTTCCTAAATAACAGGATAAATTATGTACTGTTTACCAATATTCACCTTCATGCTGGATTGCAAATGAGGTTTCCAGGGTAGCAGCTGATCTCATAGAAAGCTGTGCTCGTGTTTCAGTAAAACTGTGATAACAGACCTGTTTCTCTGCTATGTTTCATTAGTCTAAATAAAATTTTGGGGTTTTTAAAATTTCTTATTTCAATATTAATTAAAAATAGTATGTCATCTCTGGTTTTTTTTTCCTTAACTTTTATTTTTATTTTTATTTTTTTTTTCAGACTATGGAAAGCCCAAAGTATGAGCTGGTGATAGAAGCCAAGGACATGGGTGGGATGGATGTGGGACTGACAGGCACAGCCACTGCCACCATTCTTATTGATGACAAAAATGACCACGCACCAGAATTCACCAGGAAGGAGGTAAGAACTGGCCATCTGTTCTCTCCAAAACCGTGCAAGCAACCCTAATCAGCTCATTTCTAAATATAAAGATGTTCTTTGAGGAAAGAAGACGGTACAGAATGTTTTTAGCTCGGTCTGACAGACTTTCCTGGAGCTGCTCTTTTCTTTTTTTCACATTAATGAACGTGTGTGCTCCAGCTCCAAACCACAGTGCAGCCATAAGGTAAAAAAAATGTTATTTAGAGATTGGCTAGCAGGGTACAAACCTGTAAAATCAATTTGCTGGGGGTACCTTTCTCCTTTTGCTCCTGTGAGGGGAAATAACAAAACTAGCTTAAGGCTGTGGATGGGCAGGACCATGGGTGAAAACAACATTTTCTTCCTGTCTGCAGCACTTCCCCTGAGAGCCAGCCAGAGTTTGGGGGGCTGGAATTAAAGCTCCAGTCCTAAAAACTTCCAATTCAGCCTACAGGTGGAATTTGCAAGGAAAGGGTTTTGCTCTGTAAATTGAATTCAGCTGAAAGTCCTGATAAACCCCAGAACCAAGGGGAGGGAATTCCCTGCCTGAATCCACCAGAATTCCAGCCCTGCTCACACTGTTCTCTTCCACCCCCAACATTTACTGAGTCTGATTATTTTTAATTTTTTTTTCCTATCTGGAGAGAATGAGAGAGTTTAAAAATTTTTACCTAATTACATCGAGGTTGGATTTTACTGTTAAAATTTCCTGGGACTCTGCAAACTTTTAAGGATAAATTCCCAAAATATGAGAAGTAAACCTGATTTTAAGATAATTGTGGAGTAGAAAAGGGAAGCCTATTGCTGTAGAGGTTTTTTTATTTAACCTGAATTATATTTTTACCTTGTAAAAATTTGTTTCCTGGCCTAATATTAGTGATTTGCCAATGGATTATATTGAAACAAATTGCTTTTTTTTGATTTGAAGAATTATTTCTTTTATAAATGCAAAGTAAATGAAATTATTCAAACACGACAGAGAAGGGTTTAAAAAAAAGGGAAAAATAAGAAAAAAGTAGAAACAATGACAATTGTGGCAAGGGAATATCTGTAAGTACATCAGTAAAATGCTTTGGCAGTGGTGTTTCAGTCACCTGAAAATTATCATGGACAGACTCATCCAAACCCTTCAAGTTCATGGGTGACAATTAAGTGACAATGATCAAACTATTAATTCCTTTAGAATTACCTTTTAGATCAGGCTTTTAATGCTCTGAAAGCCATTTCCTGACAACCAATACTTAAAATATCTTTGAAATGCTGCATTTTTAAAAATCTTCTGGAAAATAACAACGTAGAAAGACAGCTTGGTGCATTTAGAAATAAGAATTTATTGGATCAATCAGTATTGATAGCAATTCATGTCAGTCAGAGTCCTGCCTACTTGAATTTCCAAAGTTGGAGAATTCTTCTCTGGAAGAAATATTTCTAGACTGAATTCTTTTGAAGTTTTTATATAATTATAGTCTTGTTTGACTTAATTTGGTAATTTGGACACAAAACTTCATGTGCCTGCTTAGCCATAAATGTATTGTTAGTCTCAATTTCTGTGGAAATTCAGAAATGCTCATAAATTCCATTCTGTCAGTGACAGTAAAAGTTACTTTATACCCTGGAAAGTTTGTGGCTTTTAGCATGGGAATTAAATAGGTGTGAAGAGACAGCATTATCTTGTTTTCTTTGAAAAATCTGCTCTTAGATATTTTTCTTGCATTTTTTTCTCTTTTCCATAGTGACACCTCTCTTCCTTTTTAAAGGTTTGCTGTGGGTTTGAACCTTTCACTATTTAGAGATGCAAATGATCTCAGAAATCTTCCTCTGCCTTGCTAAGTGATGTTCATATTCCATGGAAAAGGCAGGAAAAATCAGCCTTTCATGTATGGTGCCAGCCCCCTGCAGGAGCAGATTCTCTGTTAAAATAAGAGCAGGGAGGTGTCTATCAGTTGATTTAATGCCACTTTATTTGATTTTCTGCTGGAAGTGCTCAGTTATTGCATTTTAATACCAGTTGCATACCACAGGCTGCAATGCTATTGATTGGAATTAGAGCTGAAAGAAAAAGACAGTATTTTTCAAGGTAACTTCTGAAGGAGAAAGCTCAGTAAATCTGAAGCTTTGATTCCAGAGTGTAGCCTCCTTTATTTATTTTAAATAAATTACTTAAATTATAAATAATAAATTAAATTATTTCTGGCCTCGGACACTTCCAGAGATGGGGCAGCCACAGCTTCTCTGAGCAACCTGTTCCTCACCAGGGAAGAATTTCGTTCAAATATCCAATTTAAATCCACATTTCCTCAGCTGCAGCCCATTCCCACTTGTCCTATCCTACCTGCTGTTGTGCAGAGTCCCTCTCCTGGCAGAGGCAGTGATTGCCCAGTGGCTCTGCTCTCCCTGTTCTCTCTTTTCCCCTCCCTGCATGCCCCTCCTGGGCCAGGAAAATTCGCCCAAGGGGTGCCAGGTACCCCCAGGAGCAGCTGAGCATCCTGGCTGGGACCCAGCACAACAATTCCTCTGCCTGCAGAGCAAGAGATGAAGCCCTGGAGGTTTGGGGTGTTGTCATGATCCATCCTTATGAACGGGTTTTGTGATGGTTCCTGGATTGATCTCAGGGTGCAAAAAGAACCAACACGGCACAGGGGGTTTGCAGTGATAACCAAAATAAATGCATCTTTATTGAATGAGCACAGCAAAATGGGATAGAGGGATTAAGGGAGAGAGAAAGAGAGAGCAAAGAGGGAGAGAGAAAGAGGGGAATATAGGTTCCAAATGTAGAGACAAAGCCCTTTGGTCCAGTCCAGTCAAGGATCTGACTTTTAGGTCAGGGAGATCTCGAAGTCTCTCTCTAACTCAGAGGGTTTTATTATGATAACTCTATTGGAAATTGTGAGGGGGGAAGGAAGCAGATACAATAAGTGATAGATGTGACAGGTAGTCCATGTCCTCAGCAGTAAACAAGAGCCATTGTCTCCTTGGCCCAGCGGTCACAACCTGCAGGCAAACATCTCATCAGCTTTGGTCAGCTTTGGTCCCCCACACACCTCCCTGGGCTGGGGGTGTCAGTCCCAGGCCTTGGAAGGAGCAGAGGGGCCTTTCCACATGGGGGTTCCATGTCCCAGGCCTTGATGGAGCAGAGGGGCCTTTCCACATGGGAGTTCCATGTCTCAGTCCTTGGAAGGAGCAGAGGGGCCTTTTCCCATGGGGGTTTCATGGCTCAGTCCTTGATGGAGTTGAGGGGCCTTTTCACATGGGGGTTGTATGTCCCAGTCCTTGATGGAGAGGCTCCTCACATCTCAGTCTGTCTGTCACGGTGGGTGTAAAACAGGTGAGGGTCTTCTGTGGGAGAAGACCCAGAAGAACTCAGGAGAATCCAGCCAGGCCAAGAGGTGGGACACTCCCAAGGCTGTTGTTGCAAACAGGGCACGGTGCCCCTTCTCTTCTCACTGGGCTCAGTGTAGCACACAGCAAACAGCTGTGAGAACAGTAACTCAGCAATGCTCTCAGGCCTCGGGGCCTTGTTGGTGTGTGAATTTCTCCTTCTAAGAGGTTTTAGACAGTGGGATCTTCTCTTGAGTGGTCCCCCCATGATGACCGTGAGGCAGATGAGGAATATTTCAGACAGACTCTCACAGGTGTGTGTCAGGAGCTTTGATGGCTCAATAAATGGACTTTGCTTCAGCCCACTTCATTATTTGCTTATTGCCCTGCCACTCCACACAATTCCAAAATCTCTGCCTTGTTCTGTCTCACATCCACACTTCCTGCTAATGACGGGCTCTGAGCAGGGTAAAAAGCCATTCAGGTGTGCAAACAGTACCCTGCTCCCTCCAGAGGTTTTAATAATTTCATCTTTAATGCCAAATAGAGCAATATTTTAAGAGCTCCTCAAAAAATCCCAGGTGAGGTAGCAAGGTCTGCCTTTTAAAAGGTCACAGTGGCTGGGGTATCGTGCCAGATTTAAATTACAGAGATTGAAAATAGAGATACTTGTAAAGTTAGTGGCTGCTTTGTAAAATTTACAACCTTATTTCTATTATGGGAAAAAGTTTTAAAATTAATTTTATGAATTACTACTTTGTGTCACAAAGGATTTTGGAGTTTCCTTTCCAGCAGGGAAAGGCCTTAAGCTCAAATTTTGTTCAGCTGTAAGGGATTGCTTATGAGAAAATAAGGAATGAAGCAAAGCAAGGAGCAGGCACAGATTGTTCTGGAAAATCTGACACCTGGCTTGCATCCTGCAGGATATTCCCAGTGGGTGGGAATGAGCTGGACTTAGTGAACACTGAGGGTGCTGAGTGTTTATAACTAGGACATTAACAAAATTGAGAATTCTCTTCTTGTGTCACTGTAAGAGTGGCTGAGAGACCACTGCAGTGTTGTATCCTGCAAAAATGGGGATTTTAGTGCAGAGTTGATGCCACTGTGGCTGCGGTGTGATGAAAAATTAACAATGTGGCATCTGCTGAAAGACACGAGCTGGCAAATTCTCCTGGTGTCTGTTCCTGGAGGCCTGGCTCTGCCTAAGACCTGGGGGAGGAAAAAATGAGTTCTAACACAAGAGAGATATGGACTTGACCCCCTTCTGTCTTTTCTTCCTTCTCCAAAAGAATAGTCCAACAAATCCTATTTACTCCATTCCTGCCTGCAGAGTGTGTGCTCAAAAATGAGATTCCTCTGACTCTGTTTGCCTTTATCTTCTGACCTGAATTTTTAAAACTTCCATTGCTGCTCTCTAATGTGTTGTTTTCCCTATATATCAGACATACTGTCTTTCCTTGGTAGATCCTGCCAGGCACTGGAGAGGGGAGTGCTGTGGCTGAAGGGGATGATTTTTCTGCCGTGCCCCCAATTCCCATATTTCTCCTCCTCCACAGATCTGGGGCTGCAGCCCATCCCTAGGCAACCCTGGAAAAGTGGGATTTGTCACAGTGCTCTCACTGGCACATAGCAAACAGAGAATTCATTTGGCCAGGGAACAACCATTCCTCACACAGTTCCTCTTTCTGCCACTTCCAGCCTCGCCTTCAACTCCATCCATTTCTGGGACAAAGAAATGTAACACAGAATTAATTCTGTCACACCAGGGAGAGCAAGATTAGGGAAAATATTTTGCCTGGTATAATTTTTTTTAAATATATCTGTTCTTAGAAAAGAATTTTCCAGTAAAATAAAGATCTTGCCTCCTGTGAACAGAAAAAAATTTGTGCGATTTGACAAAACCTCACCACGGTGAGACTTGGGATACACCAATGCTCGGAGTCTTGAGTGAAAAATATGATTTTCTCCCATTTTGAATGCCAGCTGATAAATGGTTTATAAAAGAGTAATAAATGACTAATGGGAGCTTTAATAAATGAGTCATCAGTTCCTGTGGAGGGCTGTGAGTGGGTAGTTGTGGTGACCACGATGGATGGTGGCTTGCAGGGCTGTCTCCTGTGTCACCCACTGGGGGAGGCAGCCCCTGGAGGACAATCTGCACCTCCTTCTGCTCGTGGCTCACAGAGGATCTGAGACTTCCCCAGCACCATCTGCACAGACTGATTGTGCAGCTCAGGCTGCTGAGACACGGGCTCCAAGTGCTGAGAGTCCCTGCCTTAGTTCTTGGGGTTGGCTAGACTCTACTGAGGAACAAATAGGGAGTTAAAGCATTTTTAAGGTTCCTCCTGGATCACTTTTTCATACTTTTAGAAAAAACTGTCTTTCTTGGACATGATGCTTTTCTTTTCTGTGGTAAACAGACCTTGGTAACCCAGAGCAGATCTGCCCATTGACTCTGCATGTTTGAAGTGAACCAATCTCACCTCTTCTCTCCTGTGGACTGAGTCCTTCTTACCTTGTCTTGCAGGGGAAATTTTGTCCTTTGGGACCCTTAATAGACTTTGTTCCTTTCTGTGCAGTGAGCTGGACCACTCCTTTAGACACAGTTGTATTAATAGTAGATGATTCCTCTTCCAACCCCCTTCCACAGGGCTTTTTCCTTTATTTTTCTTTATATCTGATTGGGAGAGCTATTAAGTGAGAACTGTGGTGGTGTTTGCAGGGGTCCCAGGAGGAGGGAATAGATAGGAATGTGGACTCCGTGTTTCAGAAGGCTGGTTTATTATTTTATTATATATATTATATTAAAAGAAAATGATATATTAGAGCTATACTAAAAGAATAGAAGAAAGGATTTCATCAGAAGGCTTGAAAGGAATGAAATGATGATAAAATCTTGTGACTGACAAGAGAGTCTGAGAGAGCTGGACTGTGATTGGCATTAATTAAAAACAACCACATGAGACCAATCACAGATGCACCTGTTACATTCCACAGCAGCAGATAATCAATGTTTACATTTCCTTTCTGAGGCCTCTCAGCTTCTCAGGAGAAAAGGATTTTTCATAAAATATGTCCATGACACAGAACCACAACCGTGTGGAAAGCAGGGCCAGAGAGGTGCTAAAGCCCAGCTGGGCAGCAAGGCCAGGGCTGCAGCCCTCTCCCACTCCCTGCTGGGGTGGAAATCACAGAGCAAACCAGGCTGAACAGAGACAAAAGCACCAGGAGCTGCCAGGGTGGCTCAGAGACAACAAACCAGTCTGGGTTCTCCCACAGCACAAACTCCTCTCTGCTGCATGCTGGCAGGGCTGAGGGGCTGGAGCAGCAGCACCAGCTCTGAGCAGATGACAAACCCCTGCCAGGCTGAGAGTCAAGAATCAGAGTTTCATTATGGCCTGAAAGTGATGGGAACCAATCTGGAATTCCAGCAGCCTGTTCAAATTGGATCAAACTCCCCCAGCGCTGATCTGTCAGCAGAAAGAGTTTAGTGGGATGGATAAAACCATCACAGCAAAACTCATGAGCAGAAGGCATATTGGAATGTCCATTTGGCTCCAGTTTCTGGGCTGTGAGACAATCTACATGCAGAGAAATCAGAATTCATGCAGAAACCCAACAGAGCAGGGCAAAGCCTCTCCAGCTGTCAGCAAACTTTGGCACAAAGAGCAGCTTCAGCACGGCTGGGGATCACCAGAGAGGAGCTCTTTGGCCACCCTTGTTTTTCTAGAGTTGTAGATACAGCTAGAAAGGCTCCTGGAGCATATCTTAACCTTCAGAAACCTCTACATTGGATAAATATTTGCACTGACCTTTTCACTCAGCTTTATTTCCACTTCATCCTCTTGCAGCAGTTCACTAACACACTTGACATAGCTCCAAGTGCCCAAAAGTCTCCTTGAAAGCAAATGAAAGATCTTACCTGGTATATTTTTCATGTGTGAAAGGCAGAATTTATGAAAGGAAACAAACATCTAAATAGCAGCAAATATTTTGTTTTCTAAATGAAGACTGTGAGCATTCTGTTGTCACTGCAAAATGAAATTTAATTTCAAAATGAAATTTAATTTTCACTGACTATACCATTTCTTCATGGTTAATAATTGGCCATTGGTCTCACCCATGCTCCAGTTCATGGCATCCAGAGTTTTCTGAACTGTCATGACTTATAGAACAGGTTTCAAAATCACATAAGCAGTTTAGGAATCTAAAATCTAAATAACAGGCATGTAGACACCCCTTCTTTTTTTTTTCCCTTGAATAATTTTAGTTGTCAAAAATAATTTTAAAAATAATTTTGGACTGAATAAAGTAGCTGTGAAGACATCTGGTGCCCACTGGAGTTCAAAAATCTGGGTTTAGGATCATAGATTGCTTGGACTCTCAGTGGAATTAGAATTCCAAATATCTGTCTCTCTTCTGAAAACTTTCAAATAATCTGGAAAAATGCCCACGTTGAAGAAGAAGATTTATTAATATTTCTGAGTTGTGTTGTAGTGCTACCAAACTAAGGACATCTGGAAGACTTATTTAAACAGTCTGGCTATCTGGATAATGAAATTATGCTTTTTGTTTTTTTTTTTTTTACTTCCTCTTGAATATTGTGTGTCAGTTTTTATCAGAATTAGCTGGCTTGAGGATTCTCATGTGATGAGAAATGCTCAGTGCCACTCAGGATTGAATTACCAATGACCTTAACAACAAATACTCTGCTGTAGCATTTTCAGGAGTAGAATAATTTCAGAGAAAGGAAAACAAATACGATTATTCTGTGCATTGAGTGAGACAGAGAACTCTTCAGCAAGAAACCAAAACCAAATGAAATAACATTGTCTGGAAGACCAGTGGTTCCTGGACTCATCCAGATTCACACTGTGTGCATAATAATCTGTATTCATGTGGCTTTCAGCAAGCTATCTGCATAACCAGTGTAAGCACTTTGTTCAAGAACTTTTGCAAAATATGTTTAACACGGAGTCCAAGCACTTATCACATAATGAGGGCTGGATGTGCTGCCTGGCAGGAGGCAGCAGGCTCCCACATTTATCTCTGCTCGTGAGGGCTGAGCTCATTGCTTTGTTTCTCTCCACCAAGGTCAGGAAATACATGAAGTTGTCTATTTAATCTGCAGATAAACACATTTCAGTGGTGCATAAAACAACAGAGTGCCTGCTTTATAACCTGGGAGCAGCTGAGAAACACTTGTACAATACAGGAAAGGGTCTGTGAATAGAAATGATCATTCCAGCAGTGGGAATTTGGGGAGAACACAAAGGCACTGTGCTGCTCCTCCACATCTGATTTTCCTCCCAGCACTCTTGCTCTCCAAGTAGGCTCATACAGCAAACTCACATTTTTGCCAGTCCTTTTCCCTTTTCCCCCCCTTTTTGTCACTGTCCCTTCCCTGCCCTTTGTTTGGTTGCCCTGATTTGCTGTCCTCAGCTGATCTGAGCCACCCTGATGCCAACTCCTTTGCCTCTGCAAGCCCTGGGTAGTGTTGGAAGGTCAGCAGCAGCTCCATGGCAATAACAGCAATTCTCACTGCAGCTGGCAAATTCTCACCACAAACCCAAAAATCCTGTGCTGCCTTATCCTCCAAAGGCTTCTTCCATCTGCTTCTGCAGGCAGCAAATACCCAAACCCTGTGAGCAGCAGAAAAGCCATAAAGCCCCACAATTTACTGCTCTCCTCCCCAAGAAATGAAGGTTAATGTTCTTCCTCAATGTGGCCCATGAAGTGTGAACTTTACAACAGATATTAAGGTCAGGATTACAAAGTAAACAGTAGCAGTGAGAGTTTGGAGTACCTCTAGCAAAACACGTTTGGGTGAGGAGCTGGGGACTGGAAATTAGAAATTAAAAAGGAAGGAAGGCTCAGACAAAGGCTCTTGAGGGAAGCACAGGCTAAACAAAGATAGTGTAATGTCCCCAGGTCTAGTCTTGGATCAGTTATTCAGGGAAACTGTATAAACATAATTATTAGCAATCATTGCCAGGAGTGGGTATGTGCTTTTCCAATTAAACAAAAAAAAAAACTCCCAAAACCAAGAACCAAAAGAAAAATCCCTCCAGCTGGAATTTTGCAGTTACCTTCAAATCAAATTAGGACTGTTTTCTACAGATTCCAATTGGACATTATAAAATTTGATTATTTTCCATGATAATTCTTATTTTCCCTCTAAATGTACTGCTGAAGCAGTCCATGGGAATGTCCTTTGATTTCACTCTTCTCCAGTAGTGTTCATAGCATATTGTACTTCATAAACTGTCCAAGGAATTCCAGCTTCACCACTGAGTGCTGGTAGGTGACACAGAGACTTCCAAGAAGATTCACAGAGTTTCTTTCAGATCGAGATATAAAATGATGCACGAATCTCTTTCCTAAAATTACCTTTGGGAGGTCTCTCTGTTGGGAGACCTCATTTGACTGTGTGACACCCAGCTGTAAAAAAACCTTTGTGTGGAAACAGTGATATCTACACATGGTGCTCATTGCAGAATGGCTCTTAAGTCATCATTGTCCTGTTCACAGAATCCCAGAATTATTTGGGTTGTAAGGGACCTTAAAATCACCTCATTCCATGGGCCATTGATGCCTCAGGTTTTGGCTTTTCTATTTTTCACATTCTGAGCTGCTTTAGTGTGTGGGTCTGGGTTCACATCAGGGCATGGTGAGCTCTGTGCACAGAGCAGGGACACAAAACAATTCCTGCTCCAGCTGGGCACCAAGGACAAATGATCCAAATCTCAGCCCAGGAGCACAAACACCGTGGGCTGCAGAGAGAAAAACAAGCAGGGTGGGACTGCCTGGGCTAAAGCTGGGATGGGACAATGAACTGCAAGATGCAAATGGAGCAGAACTGATCCCAGGGACAGACCCCGGGAGCGCTCGTGCATTTTGGGGCCATTTTGGTTCATCTTGGGTTCATCTTGGGTTCATTTTGGGACCATTTTGGTTCACCTTGGGTTCATTTTGGGACCATTTTGGTTCATCTTGGGTTCATTTTGGGACCATTTTGGTTCATCTTGGGTTCATTTTGGGACCATTTTGGTTCATCTTGGGTGCAGCCCTGGCTGGGCTCTTGTGCTGCCCAAGGTGGATCCATTGAGGAGACCCTTTTAATAAATCCCTGCTTTATTCTGTAGCTCTGCCCAGCCTCTGTTCTAGCTCAGCCTTCCCAAGGCATCACTGTGGCAGGAACCCCTTCCACCATCCCAGGCTGCTCCAAGCCCTGTCCAGCCTGGCCTCGGACACTTCCAGGGATCCAGGGGCACCCTCAGCTTGTGCCAGGGCCTCCCCACCCTCATACAGAAGAATTTCTCCCTAATATCCAATCTATTCCTCCCTCTTTCAGTTTAAAGTAATTCAGAATGTAAATTGGGGGTCAGGCAGTGAGGAAGAGATGACCAGGTATTTTGGGCTTAAAGGACTTTTTACTCCATGTATAAATTATCTCAGTTCCTCACCTGTGGAATGCAGAATTTCAACAGATATACCAAGAATTCTAAATCTCTTTGTCTGACACAGTGCAGCTGATTGGAGAAGTAACAAATAGAGGAATTGTTAGATGTGTTGCAAATATCACTGTAATCCCACGAGTTCAGAAACCCACACTGTTAATATGCCTGCAGCATCTGTGGGAGTTCTGTTTGAAAGCAGGATTAAACATGATAACACACTATAGATCTTAACATATTCAATTTGCAGCAGACAAAACCCTATTTAATACCAATTACAGAATATGTGTGAGCTGCTATCATAGCTGCAGTTTATATGAGCAGAGGGAATTTGTAAAGCTGAAGTCTATTCATTCAAAAATAATAGTTTATGTGGCTGCTTGGGTCATTCCACTGGAGTGCAATGAGTTTTGTGATCAGTTTATCAATTCCTTCACTGACAAGTGAAATTTCAAGATTTTTCTCAGCAACACTAAAACTGATTTGGCTACTCTGAAATTTGCTAACCATCTGTGCACATGAATCAAAGTGTCAGGATTATTTAGATGAAATATCTTTTTTTCTTTCTGCCCTGAAGCATTAAAATAGACAATGGATAGAACTCACCATGCTAAAAGAAGCTGTAGGTTTATTCAAATAAAATTTTTAGCAAATGCCTGTGAAAGATATTAATTTGGGGAGAAATAAAATTATATAGGCTTGGTTGTGTCTTGAACTTAGTGGAAAGAAAATGGTGTTCCATGTAAGGAAAAGCAGATTAGGGGGTTCATACAGGACTCCTTGCAGTTATGGTTTCTTTTGAGAAAAATGGTTCAGAAGTGGAATTTATTCATATCCTTTAGTTCCTACTTTGGCTTGTTTCCAGGACTTGTTTGCCTTAGAGTTGCAGATGCTTATTTGCTGAAAGGGGAGCCCTTTCTCCAGCCGTCTGTCCAACAGTCACTTAATATTTATTTGTTTTTACAAATGTTTTCCCCTGTGTTCTCAGTCCATATGTCACCAAAAAAGTGTAAGCCCAGCTCTACACAGAGAATTGATGTTATCTTCCCTTTCCCATTCTAGACTTTGACCAAATTAAGAAAAATCCATGAACCCCAGTTATTTTCTTCACTCAATGCTTCCCTCCAACAGTTTTCCCCTCTACAGCCAGTCCTTTGGAGTTTATATTCTAACTCCTGTTCTCCTCTTCAAGCACTTTTTATAGAGATTTTTTTCCACTTCTCTGTGCTAATCACTTGTGTCCTCTCCTTGATAATTAATTTGCTCAGTGCTAAAATTTATCCTTCAAAGTTCCTTCTGCCTGTTGCATCATTCCCTTTTTTTAAGGCAGAACAAACTTCTCTATTCCAACTAAAAAAAGAGCAAACTCTTGGGTTTTCTCCCTTCTGAGCCTATTCTTTAGTCAGGATTCTGTTAGGAGCCTTCTTTGAATTTTAATAATTAGCTTTACATTTCCCTTTCTCTCCAAACTCCTGGAGCTGATCACCTCAGATTCCTTCAACCCCTCTGCTCCTGTTTCAGCTGCTGCCTCAGAGCTCCCAGATGGATCCTTGACTGCTTTTTGCTGAGTGACTCCCCTTTCTCTCTGCTCTTATTTTCATCGCTTCTCCCCTCTCTGCATGGAAAAATTTTTTACTGTATCACCAAAATCTGGTTCTGACCTTTGTCCTCTCATGATCCCCATTCTGTCCTTATGATTTTCCCCTTTTTCCTCATTTCTGGAAGACCTTCATTTCCCATCCCCTGATCCCACCCTGCAGTGAACTCTTCCTCATGCCCTCATCCCCTGCTCCCCCTGGGAGCCACATTTTTGTTTTCAGTGCCTAAAGCTGAATATTTGCCCAGGGCTCACAGAATTCTGTGCACACCCTTAGCCTGCCTTCTATAAATCCAGCCCCGTGGCTGTTGGCTCACACACATCTCCTCATTTGTTCCTTTTAGGCTTTTTTTCCTCCTCCCCAGCTCATTTGTCCCGCCCATCTCCAGCCACTGAGGCTGGCAGTGCCCATACATTAACTGGTACTGTCAGATGTTCTTAGATCAATGATTTTGTTTCATTTAGGAGACTGATGGTGAGGAGAGCTCTGCTGTCCTCAAGAAGTTTAAAGGGTTGAAAGCAATCTCTTAGCTGAAAAAAATATATATATAAAGTTTGAAAATAAAAAGAGTTATGTGAGGAAGTTTTGAAAGAAACATAAGGAAGATCAATCCTGCTAAATAAGCTTAAATCTAAACCAACAGTTGTCTGAAATAATATCAGGGAAGAAGATTTATCTGTATTATTGATATTCTTAACTGCCTGCTTCCAAGCTGTGGCTCCCATCCAAATGGAGATGGGAGTGCAGGTTTAGACTGGGAAGTAAATCTGGATTTCTGTGCATATATAAATAGAAACACAGGCCCACAGGTGTCTGTCTACCTAAACTGAACACCTGATATTTCATTTTTTTAAAGCTGCATTTTCTAACATGGGTTAAAACAAAAATGAAACTTGGATTTATTTGTCTGTTTCACAGAACCATGAAATCATTCAGGTTGGGAAAGAGCTCTAAGATCAACAGGTCCATTTGGAAATAACAGAATGTATTTCCATATTTAGAAATAACACAACTGGCATTTGAAAACAAAGAACATTGTTTCTGATTAATTGATCCAGTGCTGAAGCAAGCTAAGAAACCTGTGTATGTTTGAAGACAAATGAAGGGCAGGCTTTCTGATTTAGCAGTTCTGACCTTTTCAAATTTTCCTTCTTAAATAATAATTGAAGCCATAAGTAAATAAATTCAACTTTGCCTGCAGATGTTGAACTCTTTAATGTCCTTTTCCTGTGACACAGGCACTGCCTGACATTCCTGGCACCAACAGGTTTATCCTGCCCTATGTCAGGGCTGCCTGACATCCCTGGGAGCTGTTTCCTTTCCTCCAGGAAAATGCTTAAACTGCAGTTCCAAATAATAAACCTGTGATGGTTCTGTGGCTGGGCACTGCTCACCCAGGGGTTCTCTGTGTCCCAGGGGTGTTTCTGTCCTTCAATCCCCTGTACTCAGAACCAAACCACAGAGAGCCTTGTTTACCTGGGCTGCCTGCTGAGGTTGTTTTGGCTGCCTGCTGGAGCACAGGGAGCACAGGGAGCACAGGGCCACTCTCAGGTGCTGCTGCATCAGGCAGGGATGGCAGCATTGAGGAGCTCCTGCCAGCTCTGCTGGCTCCCAGCAGCACCTCTGGGAAATCTCTGCTCTGGGAAGATGTTGTCGGTGGTCACAGGGGTTTGCTGAGGATGGAAGAGACAGGATCTTGATTCCATGATCAGAAGGCTTGATTTATTATATTATGATATATATATATAACATTATAACTATACTACACAGAGATAGAAAGGAAAGAGGCTTCTTCAGAAGCTGGGTATGTTAAGAATAGAATAGAAAGAAGAATAACAAAGGTCTGTGTCTTGGCAGAGAGTGATAGCAGCTCCACCGTGAGTGGTCAGTAAATCCAAACATCTACAGGAGACCAATCACGGGTGGACCTGTTGCATTCCACAGCAGCAGACAATAATTGTTTACATTTGTTACTGAGCTTCTCAGCTCTAGAAGGAAAAATCCTACAGAAAGGATTTTTCACAAAGAATGTCTGCGACAGGAAGATCCAATAGCTCAGCCTGAGCTATTAATTTGGCAGGGGGGAACAGTGTTGGGATATTATTAAAAGATCTTGGGTTCTGAGATCTAATTTTAGGTGAGCTTCTCCACCTCTCAAGGATTTCAGACTTGCCTGTTTCCCTTGCCTTGAGTGAGGGTTATCCCAGTTGAACAAAGAGCAATATGTGAGCACTAATCAGTTTTAGAATCTCCTTACTCCAGCAGCAATTGCTCTAATGCAATCAATTAAAAGAAAATTTTAATGATCTTATTAATTGAGCTTTTAAAGGGAACACGGCAGTTATTATTGAACTCCTAATTTATTATTTCCCATGGAGATCAGTTTGGAAAATCAAAACATAGCTTTTAAAATGCACCATCCCCTGCAGTCTCACTGGTTTATTTCTTAAATTTTCTCGTTGGCTTTGTAAATAATGGCAGCATAGAAACAATGAAGCAATGAAGCTTTTCCTATTTCTAACTTCTGTGTTATGGGAGATGCAGGAGAAAGGTTCTATTCCTGCCTGAATTCAGCAGAAGGAAGGACATGTTTCCATGCATCCATACAGCCAGGAAAAACATCCTGTTGGCTTCTTCCATGGATTTCTTTCAAGTAAACATCCACTTTAGCTGCTTATAAATGAAGATTGGGGTTCTAGTCAGCAGAAATTCAGCTACATGTTGCCCATTTGAATTATTTATTCAGATATAATAAACTTTATCAACACACACTGAGATGATTTTCTGTGTTGCATGGGAAGGCCATTGTAGAGCCTTTACTGAACTAATTTGGGAGTATTCAGGAAGCACCTTATTCACTTTTTAATGCCTGGAGTCCAGACTGTGGGTTGAAGCTCACTTATCCCATCAGTGTATTTTTCTTAAATTCTTAAAGTATGGGCAGCATTACAAATGTTAATGCTATTATTATAGGATCATCATTTAAAAATCTCAGCATTCTCCAAAGGCTCCAGCAGCGTGTCATTTCCCTGCTTTATTAAAATGAATGAACAGATGTACAATTTATTTCTGCTGAACTATCATCTAAATTCATAAGCTATTTCTCATGTGCCTGAAATCCATGTTGGTTTCCCATTTTCTTTGCCTTAGAAAAAAAAAATAAAAAAAGAAATATTCCTGTCTCACATTTATCACTCTGGGGATAGAATCGAGAAGCAGACTCTCCTCTTCATTCACTTTAGGCTAATGCCCTCAATACAATTTAAATCCCATCTCTTCAAGGCTGTTCTCAAAACCCAGGCACTGGAGCACCCAGGATCTGAGTGGAGAAGTCCCTTGCTGTCTGTGCAGGTGGCCTCCAAGGACACTGTCCCCAGCAGGACAGGGTGGCACAGAGCAGCTGTGTTTGATCTTTTGGGCTGGCATTTGCAGTGCCAGTGGAGGAGAGGCAAATTCTCAGTGTCTTGGTTTGAACTGACAGGTGTCTGCTAAGGAAGGCAGGAGCCTCCCCTGGAATGGAAAACGTATACCCCCTCCCTCTGAATTGCTATAAACTTGAAATTAAGGGGCTCTCAGGCAAAAAAATGGGAGCAAGAATAACAGTTCTTTATTAGGGAAGAAAATATAAAAGATAAAATAAACAATGCTGAAAAGTAAAACAACACTGACAGAGTCAGAGAACAACATGACAGTCTGTGGGTCAGGGTGTTGATAGTCCAATTGGAATTGTGGCTCAGCCCTCGTGCAGTGTCAGGGGTGGTTCTGTTGGAGTAGGGATCCAGGGAAAAGGGTGCAGTCTCCCTTTGAAGATCCAGGGCAAGAAGAGGCAGCTGCTGTTCCTCTGGGAAATCCAATGCAGAAGCTGTGCTGGTGTTCCAGAATCTCCAGATTATATCCAGGTAGGAATGCTTGGCTCCTCCCTCTGGGCTCCCATCTCCCAATGGGATGCTGCAGTTCTTATCAGCCATGCAGGGACATTCAATAGCTGTTATCAGCAGGTGTCTCCCCTGAGGGAGGAGTGGAAGAGATAAGGAAAACTGCCCACTGAACAGAAGACAACAGCCATACAGATGGCAAACAGAACACAATTTTCTTGGCAATCCAGGACACTCAGCTGGATGTTGGAGGAAACCAAGGAAGGGACAAATAATGGGAAGTGGGAGAGGTGAGAAGGTCTGGTGTGATTGGAGTGAAATTTATGGCTGAGGAACAAGTGTCAGCTGGCCCCAGCCACTCCAAATGTGATTTCTGTGCCTTGCAGCAGAGTGGAGACGTGGCAGGGGCTCCTGGAAGGGATAAACCAAACAAGACAATGCAGAGATTGGAGGGAATGAAACCGTGCACGTGAAACGGAGAGGTTGCCATGGAAAAAAATGAGCATAAAAACCCCAGACAGTGCTCTCAGCCTGTCACAATCCTTATTTGTTGGCAGGGTTTGTGGGCAATGCAAGGCTGGCATTTTGCTTTAATTCCATGTGAGGAATGAGTGGATGACACATTCTAGGGGTTCTGGCAGCATTTCTTCTGTAAACCCTATTTCTAAAGCTTTATATTGTAAGGAAAATTTAAAAAAAATTAGTGGCTTGATGTTGAAAACTGAATTTTCAGGCTTAGATTGTGGGGTTTAAGTCTTTTTAATTTTTAGGGGTTTTTCTATAAAAATCACTTTGGCAAAGAGAGGAGTGGAACAGAATGCAAATCAATCTGTTTTCTTCATTTCATAGCTGCTCCAGAATTTAAACGCAGGCCTTTAAATTCCTTTTTGCCAGACATTTCAGGAAAATGATGAAGTAATGGCTGAAATTTGTTAAAAGCATAATTTCCTCCAGAAATCTCGTCTGTGTGGCAGAAGCATTTTGCTCCAGCAGGACTGCAAGGGAAGAGTTTTAATTCACTGATAAAACGGAGGAGTTCTAATTTGAGCAGGAATTTTGCTACAGTGGCCACACTGCAGCCTCAAAACACCTAAATTTTGATATCTAGTTTTGCCACTCTTGTCTCCTTTGGATCCTTCCCCAGGCTGAGATCAGAGTTATTTTCCTCTCCCTTTTCCTTACGTTTTGTTGCCAAAAGAGAATATGACCAGCTAGGAAAGCCACAGGCACAATTTTTATCTGCAGGAATGAGGGCAAGTGTTATTTTGCAGTTCCACCTTGTATCTCCAGCTGTCAGCACCAAAGCCAGCAGAATGAATAATCTTGGATGATGGAGAGTTTCAGACTGGAATCTCAGACAGGAAATTCTTTCCTGTCACTTGGTTTTGGCACAGAAAAAAAAAATCATGGCAATCCAATGAACTTCCTGGGTGTTCATGAGCATCATGAACCTTAAAATGTTGGATAATCAGGGATATGTGTTTTGTTCTGTATAGATTCTTGGATTTGGGCTTCTCATGAAAGTTTCAGGGAAGGGTTCTCAAGATATCCTCAAATTCCTCCCTCCTATTTATGTAATTTCCAGTATTTGCTTATTTTTTCTTTAAGAGCTTTCAGGTTACAGTGTCTGTGGTCTCCCAGCAATCCTCTACAGTGCTTCAGCTTCCCTGCAGGTTTTTCTTCATATCTGAAAGATATGAAATCTGAGGATTTCCCAGTGAAGTCAGCAGTTCTTGGTGCAGGTGACACCCAGACAATTCTTTTATCCTCCACAGCCCCTTTGGTACCCAGAATTATCCCAGGCCATGTCCTTGAGACCTCTGCCTGTCCCAGGGCTCCTTTCCTTCCTGCTGTGGGCAGGAGCCAGGGGCTGTGAGCAGTGATCAATTCCTGCCTCTGCCCTGATGGGCAGCAACTCCCTGCACTTCTCCACAGAGTTCTGCTGTTTGCACAACATCAAATCCCTTTCATTGTCCACAATGCTTTTTCCAGCACAGAATAAGTGACAAAACAAACATCTGCTCTCTGTGGTGTCTTCTTCATTCATCTTCAGCTCAGGAGGAGAAGGCTGTATAGATTTTGAGGGCTTTGATGTGATGGGATTTTGCTGCTGTGTTTTTTCCTCTCTACCTGTGGTTTTGTGTTTGATGCAGAGAATTGATTAAGTCATTTGGGTGTTGTCTTTTTTTTTGGTTTGGGTTTTGTAGTAGGACAGGCTGAGGATATTTCACACCCAAAGGAGGGCCTGCAGGCACTGTGCAGGGCTCTGTAGGCACTGTCTATAGGGTCCAGCTTTGTGTCCCATTTAGGGACACTGTGATCCTCTCTCAAACACCAAACTCCTGTCCTGCAGCTCCCATTCTGGGTTTCTCTTAAGGTAAGGAATGCTGACAGCTGTGCCAGGGCTTGTCCTGTGGGCAAACGTGCCCAGGGCTTCAGGAGGAAATTCATCAATTCCAGGGATAGCTGAGAGTGAGCTTCATCAAGAGAATGTTTTATAACCATATAGCATTCTTCATTCCAAAAACCCCAAAGGAACATACAGAAAATGGATCTTCTCTGTGGGCAAGCAGAAAATTAAATTGCAACTTTGTCCTGCTTTCAGAGAAAACAGAGGTCTTCATTTCCTTTATTAAAGAATTCTATTCAAGAAAGTTGCTTTAATCTCTGATGAAGCATTGCAGGTAATGGCTAACCCTGATGTTGTATTTTTACATTCAAAATCATGTTGATGGGCAAAGGGAAGCCCACCTTTATATATAAAGCCAAGATTTCAATGCTCATAAAATTGAAAACTAATCCAAGTTCATCCAAATCCAAGAATCAATATTAATCCTGGTTGAATTACTGAAACAAACGAACAAACATTCTTCAACTTAGAAAAATTTTCAATAGAAAAATTTTCAATAGTGATAACAGGACAGATGTAAAAGTGTTGTACACACCTTTCTCAGCTCCTACCCCTTTTCCTGCTGTTTCTCTCACCATTTCCTGGCTCCTGTGCACCATGAAATGGTTTGGTTTGGTTGGGTTTGGTTGGGTTGGGTTTGGTTTGGTTGAGTTGGGTTGGGTTTGGTTGGGTTGGGTTAGGTTTGGTTTGGTTGGGTTGGGTTGGGTTGGGTTTGGTTGGGTTGGGTTAGGTTTGGTTTGGTTGAGTTGGGTTTGGTTTGGTTGAGTTGGGTTTGGTTGGGTTGGGTTTAATTTGATTGGGTTTTTTTGGGTTGGGTTTGGTTTTGTTGGTTGGGTTTGGTTCCATTGGATTTGGTTCTGTTGGGTTTGGTTCGGTTCCATCCCAGTGTTTGTGGCCAGGCTGTTGTGGGGAGCTGTAACTCCTGGGGTGCTTTGCCAGGACAAAGGGGATGCTCACGCTGACCATTTGCCCTTGGGATCATTTGATGTCATGTTTATGTCTTTGAAAACATGTTTTTGTGTGTTGCTTGGCCTGGAGCTCCACAGGAGGTCCAAGTTTCCTTTCTGTGATGTCCCTGACCCTTGTTAGATCCTTCCCTGCCCCTCTGAGCAGTGCCTGGAGCTGTGACCATCATCACCCCGGGCAGAGGCAGAGTCTGGCTGTGGCTGCAGCCTCAGGATGCACACAAGGAATATTTGTGTGCCAGCAGGCTCAGGAGCCTCATGCAGGATGCAAAGCTCCCTCTCAGGAGCCAAACGGAGCTGCTGGACACTGCTGTGTGAATGCCTCCAGGTTTCAGGGTGAAAAAGAGGAGATTTTTGTGTTTCAGCCCAGCCACAGCCCCTGGTGCTGAGGTACAGAGTGGAGCCTGTAATGAGCTCCCCAGGTCCTCTGAGCAGCCAGGAGGGCACTGGGCTGTCTGAAATCACCCCTGTGCTCTGCCACAGCTGATCAAAGTGCTCTGCTTGCCAGGAGAATGAAGGGATTCTCAGCTAAACAACAGGAAAAACCCATCAGAAGGGAAAGTAAGGCAGGAAGTCTGGCAGTGGCAAAAGGGACATGCAGTGAGAAGCAGGAGGAGTTTGTGAGTTCCCTGTGCAGAGGGTGACCAGGAAAGGCAGGGCTGAGCTGTGTAGCCCTGGCACAAAGGTCATTATCCAGCTCAATACAGGCAACTTTTCTCCCTCCGGTTTTCCTTCCTCCCTCCAAGCTCAGTGCCCCTGACTTTGAGTGAAAATATCACAAGTAATCGAAGCTGCAAACCCCAGCTGAATACTAAATTAGAAATTAAGCAAAAATGCTCATCATTTGGAGCACAGAAGTCCTGGGCAATTTTTCTAATGCTGTATTACAGCAATTGGAATATCTTTTTTTCTTTTTTTTTCCAACTGCTTCACTCACTGAATTGATTGAATTAAATGTGTTCTGTGGTGCCAGGGCACCTCTGACCCCAGTTACTCAGGATAATCAGGGGGTAATCAGCCTGCTGTGATCTGAGCTCCAAAGGAGCAAGAATATTGTAAGGTTCAGGGAGCCTGAGCTGGCATTAATCAGATGTCACCAGGGTTTGATTATAAATCCTAAAGACCACCAAATTGATACAACATGGCTTAATCCACTAAAAATTAGGTATCTACACATTAATCACCAAGTTGAATATCTGCAAGTGATTGCTTTTCTGGTAAGTGAAGTCAGGTGTCAATGCTTTGGAATATCCCACAGTTAGTCATAAATATAATGATTAGCATCAGCACAAAAGCAGCATTAGCCAGATTAAAAAAAGATTTTGTTCTAACCTCAAATAGATTTTTTTTCCTTCTGTTGGAGTTTTACAGCTCCATTGAAATTGCTCCTCGTGTTTCTGTTCTAATTATGATCTTACTCAGAGGCAAGAAATAGGAGATGTTTCTGAGGCACCTGCAAGCACAGCATTTTCCTGCCTTCCAAGGGGAGGAAGGGTGGCTGCTTACACTATATCACACTGCTGTGTACAGAAATAAAGTGGTATTTATTGTCCCTTAGAATGATTTCCCCTAGAACTGGCAAGCTCAGGTGAAAAATCTGTATCTAGAAATGTGTGTCAGGATCCAATTAATTCCTCCTGCTCGGGCTGTCCTTGGGAAGAGCTCGGTGTGGCAATACTGATGCAGATGTATGAGCACATCACATCTGGAGGAGGATTCTACAGGAGGAGATCCAGTCCTAAATGAGGAGTAGCACATTCTCTTAATGAACTCGTGCTCTTCATACAAATCCTGATTTAGTAAACATTCAACCCTGCAGAAAAGCTTTTTGATATAAACTGAAGGTGACACCAAATTCTTATTTATCTCACGGGTGCCACCTGTATTTCCTGGGAATTGCCTTTATTTGCATGAGACTTGGTGTGCTTGGGATCAGAGGGTTCCTAAGCTGCTGCTGAAGGATTTCCAGGCATGCCAGAGTGGCAGCTGGGATCAGGACGAGGCAATTGCACAAGATCTGGGCATCCCAGCAGTGTCAGCTCTGGTGGCCAGTGGCTGTGGAGGTGCCTGGTGCTGCCTGTTGTCCCCCAGCCCCACCTTGGGGCACATCAGTGCTCAGGGTGATGCTTCTCCTTCCAGGGATGGCCCTCACAGGAGCCAGAACCAGCATGTGCCCCTGGGACAGCCCCTTTGCTGTTCATGGAATCATAAAATCACAGGATGGTTTGGGTGGGAAGGTATTGGAATAAATCACACAGACTCCATTTTCCTCATGGTGGAAAAAGCCCATTCTTTATTCCCATAACTCCTTTTATCCAGTTTTACAAACCTGGTGTGGGACTCCAGCTGGTCAGGAGCATTCTTGCCCATTACTATATTGGTTAGTAAATGGTATTTTCCTTGTCCATCAAATCTCTCTACTCTTCAGCTGTTGACATATTTTCTTCACTGGTTCTCATGGGATAGATTTAATGTTTAGACAGGTTCAAGTAGTTTTTTAGGAATAAATTGTTATGTTAACCAACTGCTCACACCAGGATTGCTTTCACATGGGAACCTGCAAAGTGCCAGCTTGACAAGGCCAGCACTGATTTAACAGAGCAGCCCTGATTTTATGAGGCCTTTCTCTATAATTTTTCTACCTTGCTGCAACAGGAAGGGACCTTGAAGCTCATCTCATCCCAGCCCTGCCATGGCAGGGACACCTTCACTGTCCCAGGGTGCTCCCAGCCCCAATGTCCACCCTGGCCTTGGACATTCCAGGGATCCAGGGGCAGCCACAGCTGCTCTGGGCACCTTGAGCCAGGGAACAATTCCTTCCCAATATCCCATCCAACCCTTAAAGCCATTCCTCCTTATCCTATCACTTCATCCCTATCCAAAAATCCCCTTTAGGCTCCTGTTCAGGTGGCCCTGGAGCCCACACAGGGCAGGTGTGACAGTTTTTCCCTGTGTGTGTGTGTTTGGGTGTGCACCACTGCTCCCTGGCACAACCTTGGGCTGTTTTCAGCTCCCTGCTGATCCTCAGTGCTCAGACACATCAGCTGGGCAGTCCTGCCACTCATTCCCAATCCCTAAACAGCTCTGAGAAAATTCAGTATCAGGATAGAAATTTTAGCTCATTTTGAGCTCATTTTGAGCTAAATTTCAATTTCAGCTCTTCCTTATTAACAAAAAGGAGCAAATGCTTAACCATTTGCACAAAGCACATCCAGCTGGGGCTGCAGGGGTGTTGGTGCTCCAGAAGGATGTGTGCAGAGAGAGTGTTTGGGTAGGAAAACATAAATTACCAGTGAGAAAATGAAAGGGCCCTGAATGTTCCCTCTGTGACATTCTAGATAAGAAATAAGCACACAACGGGCCCTTGCAAGAGGAATGTTTCATTTTCCTTTAGCACAAATATTTTTCTTTCAAGGAAAGATGAAATGAGTGCTGGCAAAAGGAGCTGGGTGGTGGGAGAGGGAGGCCATCAGAAGCCTTAAAGCAGAAAGCAATAAATCCATTTAGCATAGCTGAGATTTTTCCTGACCTTTTCACAGCTGTGCAGTGCCAAGCCATGCATCTGTTGCTGCAATATATGCTTAAATCTCAGAGTTTCCAAAGCAGGTTCACCCCAGCTGCCAGAGCAGTGCCCTGATCTGCCTTTGGGGTGTTCCCCTCACAGGGCTGGACGGGCAGGCTCACATCACCCGTGGTCATTAGTCAAATACACTGCATTTACAGCTATTTGTCTTTATTCTTGACCTTGGAAACAGAGTTTTTCTGTGCTAACAGGGTTAGAGGCCCCAGGTCTTTGTTTTTCCCATCCTGGGTAATGAGAGTTCAGTGCTCACCTGGATGTTCAGGGTATAATAAAGATTTTTCTGCTGTGAGAGGGAAACAGAAAAGGAAAGGGATCATTAATCATGAAAGTTCACTTATGTCTCTGATCTCTAAATGATTATTCTTGTATCATAGCTTTTTGATAGAGCAGTAATGTTTTGCTCAATGAATGTTGAGCCAACTGGATGTAGACTGGATAATTTGAGAAAAAAAAATCTTGTATATCCAGTAGAGGAAACTATGTGCACTAGAGTTCATTCATCACTTTGTCAGCAGACTTGGAAGACTTATTGTGTTCAGATGGATTGAAATATGGAGCATTCAGCCCAAATTCTCCTTTCCCCACTCAGCTTTTCACAGAAAACAAAATGCTGGCTCGAGATTTCATTTTTAAAATTCAGACAGATTCTGTATCACTGCAGATTATGCTGCCTGTAAACTTCCATCTGTACCTCCTGCTTCCACTGGAACAGTGTGAAACCTTGCAGAGTTCTTATCTGCTTCCAAAATAGAGCTTTCAAACTGGGATAACTTCAGACAGCTCTCAGCTGGAGGGGCTTGTAAATCTAGGGCATCTCATCCCCATCAGCTGGCACAACCCAAAATGCCACAAGTTTGGGGAATTGCTGAGATTTGTAGCTGAAATATTCTGGAGATATGAGTTGCTTTGAGTGCTTGGACTGGGGCTGCTCAGCACTGCCCACCCAAGGCCCCAGGAAGAGCTGGAACCACTGTCAGAACATCTGCTCCTGGCAGCTGGGCCTCCATCAGCTGTAAACTGGCACAGGGAACAGCTCCATCCTCTGGAATCAGCGCCCTCCCGGGGCAGAAAAGGCAGCATTGCTCATCTGGCTGCATATGCTGCTTGTTCTCAACCAGGCCAAAGATTCTGACACAGAGAAAATCTCATTTTCATTGCAACTCCTGCCTCTCTGCAAAACCAGGAGTCTCAAACTAATGAGATATGGCTCTGTTACCTTTGTCAAGGTACCAAAGTAGATGAACAAGATGCCTCTAGAATTTTATCTAGAATATTTTTGTTCTTCCACCTATTTAGAATGAGGCATTCCTTTCTTTTTATGTTGTTGTTTGGGTTTTTTAAACTTCTATTTGTTTAGTGCTTTTGTATAGGGCTAAAATACAGTTTTCATATATTGTCTACTTCCTAGAGGTAAATGTGATAATAATTTTAAAATCATCAATAGGTTTCATCTGCTGAAGGCCTTGTCACTGTCCAGGTCTCTGCCCATTGCATTTATTTACACCTGTGAGCAGACTAAAGCCCTCAGAGGAATTTCTCCTTCATTCCCTCAATCTCCCCAAATTTCTAGCAAATTAGCTGGTCTCTCCATACATTAATGCTAATTTTAAGAAACAAAAACATATCTTGTCATAAAATTCTCCTTTTTTCTATCAGTTTAATATTCAGAGAGGAGTGAATTCACCTCTCCTGCTGTTCAGGGTCCTTTGTGGTACAGGTAACAACTGCACCAGTGAAAGAAGATGTGTGGTCTGAACAAATCCTGTGTCCAGGCCCCAAAAATGTGACATTCAGGGAAGCAGTAGGAGGAATTTGTTACTTAAAGGTCCTTGGAGCAAATGAATCCCACCTCTAACTGGGAGGGGCAGGAAATGAGTCACAGGTGGCTTCCAGATTTTCCTTTTAGTAGGGCAGGATCAGTGAGTTCCACCATTTATGCTCAGATGTTCAACTTCAGCACCAGAAAATTTGGTTTGGGTATGAAAAATCTCTGCTAAATATGAAAAAGAACCATTTAACAAGAGTTCCTTCCCTTGTCACCATCATTGGGATAAGTGGGGAAAAAATCCTGTAAATATTTGTGCTTCTCAAAACAGGTGGGTGAAAAAAGAAAGAAAAATCCAGAGAGGTGTATTCTGTTTAAAGTTCACTCCAACTAAAGACATCCAGCATCTTAGGGAGAACACCAAACTCTGCCCTGGATGGGAAGTGCACTGTTTCTCCTTTTAGCAGGGCAGGATCAGTGAGTTCCACCATTTATGTTCAGATGTTCAACTTCAGCACCAGAAAAGATGATTTTGATATGAAAAATCTCTGCTAAATATGAAAAAGAACCATTGAACAAGAGCTTCTGCCCTTGTCACCATCATTGGGATAAATAGGGAAAAAAATCCTGTAAATCTTTGTGCTCCTCAAATCAGGTGGGTGAAAAAATAAAGAAAAATCCAGAGAGGTGTATTCTGTTTAAAGTTCATTCCAACTAAAGACATCCAGCATCTTAGGGAGAATACAGAGCTCTGCCCTGGATGGGACGTGCACTGTTTTACCTTTTAGCAGGGCAGGATCAGTGAGTTCCACCATTTATGCTCAGATGTTCATCTTCAGCACCAGAAAAGTTGGTTTGGGTATGAAAAAACTAAATATTAAAAAGGACCATTAAACAAGAGCTCCCTCCCTTGTTACCATCATTGGGATAAATGGGGAAAAAATCCTGTAAATCTTTGTGCTCCTCAAATCTGGTGGGTGAGAATAGAAAGAAAAATCCAGAGAGGTGCATTTTATTTGGAGTTCACTCCATCTACAGAAGACATCCAGCATCTTAGGGAGAACACAGAGCTCTGCCCTGGATGGGAAGAGCACAGAGGGGGAAATGAGAGGAGCTGGGCTGGCTGAATTCTGCACAAGGAGCCTCATGAATGTGAAAGGCAGAGCTCTGGCTGCTCCCTGGGCAGGTGAATAGGTGCAGGCTGCTCCTCCAGCCCTGCTCACAGCATCATTTTCTCTCATGCTGTTGTTTTAAACATAAGGTTTGTTCTACCTGCGGTGAAGGGATTTTTTATAGCTCAGAAAATAACATCATTATTTGAGGTTTTCTCCAAAGTTCCTTAAATGTAATAAATACAGTGACTTTCCACTGTGCCCTGTCCACCTGGAGAAGGAGTATTTGTTTTTCTCATCATTCTAGAGGTGTCCAATGATTGGGGGGTACTTGATTTATTCCAGAAACCACTGAGTGAGCCTTGCATTTATAGGTGGAAAAGTGAAAAAGAATGAATCATTTCTAAATTATTTATATATTCAGGGGGAAAAAAATAGAGAGCATCTTTGTCTTCCTTCTGCATCTTCAGATATTTGATGTACACCTGGAGGTAGCAGGCTTTGAAGCAGACACTCAACATATGATTAATACATGTCAGAATTATCTTTTTGCCTTTGCTCAGTGAGGCCCCGAGCTAGGCTGAGGAAGAGTGTAATCTTGTGTAAACAAAATCTTCAAAATCATTCCAAAAAGCAGCTGTTTTCATGTAACCTTCACCATCACTTATTTACAGTCCCCAAATGGCTTTTTAGTCTTGTGCAAGCACATAAAGGACAGGATTGAAACCAGCACCAGCTCTGGGTGGGTTTCAGTATTGCTGTGGGGAAGAAGCAGGGAGAAAGTTCTGTAAATTAATTGATGGCTCTTGTGAGGATCTTGTTCTGTAGATCCTCTAAAGTTTTCACAGATTTGTGGTGTCTGCAAGAGGGACAGGAGGACTCTTCACATTGGCAACCTTACAGGCAGCCCCTGCAGCACCCAGCAGGTCCTTTCCTTTTTCCTTTTCCTTTTCCTTTTCCTTTTCCTTTTCCTTTTCCTTTTCCTTTTCCTTTTCCTTTTCCTTTTCCTTTTCCTTTTCCTTTTCCTTTTCCTTTTCCTTTTCCTTTTCCCTTTTCCCTTTTCTTTCCCCCTTCCCTTCCCTTCCCTTCCCTTCCCTTCCCTTCCCTTCCCTTCCCTTCCCTTCCCTTCCCTTCCCTTCCCTTCCCTTCCCTTCCCTTCCCTTCCCTTCCCTTCCCTTCCCTTCCCTTCCCTTCCCTTCCCTTCCCTTCCCTTCCCTTCCCTTCCCTTCCCTTCCCTTCCCTTCCCTTCCCTTCCCTTCCCTTCCCCTCCCCATTTTTTTTTTCATTCTAAAACCTGAAGTGGTCCCAGTCCCAGAAACAATTTAGCTTTAACCTGGTGGAAAACTCCTCCACAGGGACTTTTACCTGGAGCCTGATTAAAAAGTTCTTTTTTCTTTGTTTCTTGGAGTGCCTTTCCAAGCAGACTGGTGAGCAGGAAAACAAAATGAAGCCATGCTGAAACTTCCTTTTTTTTGCCTTTCATTTTCTCATTCATGGTGAATATCAGTGGTTTTAAGCATCTCTGTGTTTTTCTATAAAAAGTTCCAAGTTCAGAGCCTGCAGATGTTGTAGCCACGTTCCAGAGAGCAGAATTGAATCCTTAGCCTTCCATTTACCTAATTGATCTCTCAGTTTGGTTGCTCTGGTTGCAGACTTGCAGACAAAGATTTTGCAGACAAAAATATTCATTCAGTCCTTCATTACTGAGTCCTGCTTTTACTTTTTAAAGCAACTGGTGTGTGCCTTGAAAGATCACAAAGCATTTAAAATGCAGAGGCTGTGAAAAATGATCCAAAAGTAAAAACTGAAAATGCGTCCAAAATTATTATGGTCAATTTCACATATTTGAAAAGGGGTTTTTTTTTTGTTTTTCTTTTTCTAAACTATGATTGAATTCTTTTTGTAGTTTCACCAGGGAGGTGGAAGAATATTATGTACTCAGAAAAAATATAGAATAAGCTGAAAGAAACACTTTCAGTCAAGAAATAATGCAGTGCCTACGAGCCAGCATTATGGCAGTAAGACAATGACAATAATAAAGCCTGTTTAGGTGACTCACAGCTATAATTTCTGCTTTGCATCTCGTTTACACCATCAAATCCTTGTCAGACCATGATAATGCTTTATATTTATATGGTGTCTTTCATCTAAATGGCTTTCCAAGTGTTTCATGTGTTGCTTGGTGTGCAGCTTACATCAACCTAATCCATTACTTTAATGCAGATATTTTTGTAATGAAATACTGCTCCTGTTTGTGTCCACAAAGCAAAAGCTGTGCACAGTCTTAGAAGTAAAATACCTTTAAAATCTGCAGAAGAGATTAGGGAGATGTAGCACCAAGTTTGCCTTGGCCACACCATTTTCCATTCAGTCCATGCAGTGGAGGGTTTGGTATAATCTGATTTTGCTCAGGTGCAGTTTTGCAGCTTTTGAGGGGCCCAGCTCAGCAGGCCCTTGGGGTGGGAGGAAGGTGGGTGCAGGATCAGCAGCTCCACTTTGGTCACTGCACCTAGGTCTATTATCAGCCTGGTTTATCCACCTCCAAATACAATTTCCTCCTTGTACCACCCTTACCTCGAGTGCCAGTGACTTGGCTTATCCTTCCCTGGCAAACTGGGCTCTGTGTCCCACTGAATTCCACTTGAAATGCTCATTTCTGACATTTATGAGACTCTCATTCCTGATTGATCCACAATGAAGACCTTTGCGACCACTCTGAAAATTCATTTGTACTTGGAGATGTTCCAGGTACTGAGCTATGGAAAATGCTTTGTTTCCTTGGCAAATAAATCCTGGGAGCTCAAGTGCATTTGTACTGAATGGCAGCATGCAAAGGAAAAGGCAAAAAGAGCAAGCAGGTTGCAAGAGATTCTGTAACTTGTCATCATCACATTCTCAAGAAATTAGACAAAATATGATCACAAAGGCAGTGGGCTTCAGTGGAGGGAGATAATTGCAATAATACAATTTCTCTGTAGAATTTCTAACACAGACATATGAATGAATACATTCCATTATTTCCCATCTTTTATGATAGATAGGAAACAACCACGTGATAGCAGCACAGAACACCTTCCACTGGAATATCACCCTGATAAATGCAAACTGACACAGAGTTTTAATTTGTTTATTCCTGATTGGGAATCACAGTGTGCAGAATCTTAATGAGCCATTGGGTGCTGCTCACCAGCCCCAGGCACGTTTCTCTTGCTTTGTGTTTGCTGCTTGTGGCAGCTCTTGCATTTGGGTGCCAGTGCCCCACTCTGAGGGAGTTTTTTAAGGTGTAGTTTGTGCTCAGTCTGCTGCTGGACAGGAGACACCCAGGTGATTCTGATGCACTGAAGTTCATCTCTTCATCTGCTCTGAGAAGTCAATAAACAGAATCTCATTCACTGCAGGAGATTTAAATGAGGCTGTGAGATAAGAATCTGATTTTCACAGGGTCTGGGTACCACTGCAGCAATGGCTGGGGCTGGGGTCAGTGCCTGGGTTCCCAGGTGATAACATTTTACACATTTTGATCTTTTTGTGTGGGGGGAATCTGACAAGGCTGGTTTGTCTTGGGACCATCCAGAGGAATTTTCTGTCCCCAAGAGCTGCCAGTGCCCTGTCCCATCAGCCCATTACAGGGCTCAGTGTGGAGGGGATTTGGCTCAGTGTCCCCTCCTGGCTCCAGCAGGAAACAGCCACTAAATCCAGCTTGAAAGATCCAGGGAAGGGAGGAGCAGCCTGCAGGACTGAGACTGCTCTGCTCAGGCACAGCTGGATTGAACATTCCTGCTCTCCCTGCCAGCCCTGCACTGATCCTGGGCTGTCAGGAACAAAAGCTGCTCCTTGTCACCCTCCATGGCCCATGGAACCAGGAACCCCTCACAAGAACCCCAGTGTCCTTATCTGCTCCCCATCCATGCATCAGGGCAAACACTGCTGACCTGGTACATTTCCAGTCTATTTATGCACCTCAAAGCCTCACTCCCTTCCTCTACATCCATCACTTCATTTCCTCCAAATCTTCCAGTTCCCATTAACTGCTGTTCACTCAGTGTTTCCTTCTGAGTTTCTATCAGTGCATTTTCTGTGTATTTTGCCACAAGGTTTTGGCTACAGAAATAGAAGAGCTGCCTTTTTTTCCTCCCTTCTATTTCTAAAACTTTAAAAATGACAGAATTGCTAAAATCTCTGGGCTGTATGGATGTTAAGCACAATAAATGGCAGCTTGGCACATCACAGAGCAGGGTTAACCTCACAATTCAGATATTCAGAAGCAGTAAATTCACACAGCTCCTTCCAGCAAACCCACTCTGGCCCAGGGTATTCTCCTTCTAAGTTATTAGTGTTCAAATGGGTCCAAATGATAGCAGTTTAAATAAAGTACTGAACTCATCTCCTTTATTCTTAATTTATAGTGGTGCTTAGGGGATGTGCAGATATTTAAAATGAGTAAAATCAATTAACTTGTGATCCAATTATTTGTGTTAGCCACTGTGGGGTTTTATTTTAGAGCACTGGTTCAGACTTTCCCAGTTAAGCTTGGAGAATATAAACCTTTCACTGTGAAATATGAGAAACCTGTGGTTATTTTTCTTTGTTTCCAAATCTAATTCCTATTTTTGCCCTTTGTTAGTTTTTAAATTCCCTTTTTTACTTTTGTTTTTGGAAGGGACAGGGTGTAACAGGTTTTTCTAAGTGTTGGGAGGTTTATTCCTTAAATAAAGGTGACTGAACAGACAAAAGAGTTCACCTTCTAGATAAAATACACTGTATTTTTCTAGGCCACAGGATTTCACAGTAGATATGTGTCTTTTGCAATCACAAATCTGTGATTTATTACACTTTTCACATTATAAATTTAGAGTAGACCTCTGCGACAACTTCTGTGGTCTGATCATTCTGCTTTTCCATCCATCTTGAGCGGATTTTAGTCTGATGTTCCAGACAGCTCCAAATATCTGTGTTTTTATGGTTGTTTCCCAAACATGAAGGACTCTGTGGTGAGGGTACCATGCAGCTGGAATTGTTTGCTTGGCACAGCCTTTCCCTGGGGGTGTTGGCATTTCCTGACCTGCAGGAGCCAGAACTCAGCAGGGCTGTGCCCCAGCAGGTCCTTGTGCCCTTTCCCTCTGCAGCTGAAGTTACTGAGAGCTCTTCTAAGCAAGGGGAAAATGGGGATGCAGGGGAATGTCGAGATCATTTGTTTGTCAGAGTGACCCCGAGAAAAGTTTCAAAGTCTCTTTTCCCAGCCCGGCGCTTAAAGAAGGAGTCAGAGCTCTTCATTTCTCACTCTTAGCGTTGTTTATTTTATCTTATCTATAAAAAATTTTCTCCTGCCCTGCCGAGGTCAGCTCAGCAGGGCAGCCACAGGCACTCTGCCTGCCCTCGGGGTGGTGTTGTGTCTTTATACTACAAACTACCTGTGCAATGTTTACAATAAATTCCCAATGCCCATCACCTGTGTTAGACAGTGAACTTCTGCTCTAAACCAATCTCTAAGTGCCAACATCACCACAGAACATGGAGGCTAAGAAGAAGAAGCAGAAAGGCTGGACACACCCAGTGCCCTCCATCTTGTCTCCATAACCCCCCTGTACCAAAATCCCAAAATGCGTAATTCACCCTGTGATAAATCCACTAATATTCTACTTAAACTGTTGTGGCTTGCTGGTGTTCATCCAAGGTTGGTAATTTGCTCCATGGGCCATAATCAAACCCACAGAGGCACCTTGGGCTCTGTGCCAGGGTCTCTGAGACCCCTGGCAGGGGTCCTGGCTGCTCAGGACAGCCAGAGGGATGTCCTGGGTCCCGACAGGGGAAAGCCAATCCCAGCTGAGATGTCCTTCATTTAGACATCCTTAGCCTGAAATTCCATATTTTTTGAACTAGCTGGCAGATGATGCCAACCTTTTCCATCACAGTCTGGCACTGGTGGGGTAAAAATAATAAATTTCTTGCACAGGTTTCAAAATATTGTATCTGAATAAAACTGTCATATCTTTTAATATTTTACCCTAACAGTTCCCAAGGTGAGCCAGGGAGTACTGAACCCTTAATTGAATCAGACTGGAGGATTAAGGAAAAGATTTTTCCCAGGGATCAATATGAATTAGGAGCAGATGCCTGGTCAAATCTAAGGGTTAGATTCTTCAGTTTTAGGCTCCTTGAAGTGTGCTCACCTTTTTATGCAGCTGAAGGGAAATTGTTGGGTGCTGTGGGGAAAAATTCTGACCTTTATGGTTCTGATGTCTCATATTATGCATGGTCAAGTTGGGAAAATATGAAATAATATAAAAATATCAATCAGGCTAATTGGTTATTTTCAATCAGAGTAAGAGGTATCCAAGTCTGCTTGATGGTGAAAACATTTGGCTGAGCTGGAAGGAACACAATCTTGGTAATCATTCTTCTGTTATTTCCAAGATTCTTAATAGCATTTTCCTTTTAATTTGTTTCAAAGCAAGTGAAAATATTGTTGTATTATCATTTAGAGTTAATTAAACTGAAAATGGGCTTAATGAACTGTCTGAAACAAAGCTCAATCACAACCTGTTACATATTAACCATCAAAATCAAAAGAATCTTTAAATGCTTTGTTAGATACACCAAGGAACATAGAAATAGCCAGTTATTAATGTCATCCTTTTGTGAAATCAGGGTGGAAAGCTTGAACTGAATGCATGCACTCAAATGATACAGAAAAATTGAAAAGGGGTTTGGGAAGATAAATCCAATCCATTGGAAAAAGAAGAAAAACAAAGATAACTGAACACAGGGGAAGACACAGTCATCTTTTCTTTATTTTCATATGAGGAAATCCACTTTACCTACTGTTTGTCCAGATTGGGAAATCTATATATTAATAAAACACCATTTTCTGTGTTCAGTATTTCCCCAAACTCTTCTGCAGTGTTATGACTTCTGGTGTTCTGTAAGACAGAGGAAAAGACATTTAGTTTATTCAGGTCTTGAAGCCACTTGTGTGCCTCTTGCCCTTGAGTGATGAATTTTCACCCACGATGCAGCTTTTAAGGAGCACACGTACAGCAAAACCTATTTGTGTCATTAAAGTTTGTAATTTTGGACTTTTGAAGGCTTAATCCCTAGAAATGCTAAGATTTCCTAATGATCTGTAATGGCAGTGCTGATGTGCAGCACTTCTCAGGATTAGGTCTGTTATCAGCCTGGTTTATCCACCTCCAAAGCAGGTATTATCTTATCACTCTCACATTCAGTGCTTTTAGCACGTCAGCCTCAAGCACTTGAAAGGTGAGGAGTGTTATTAAGTCTGACCCTTGCAAGCTTTTCCAATGGTTTGCTTAATGTTTTTTTCCTACATAAATAAGTATAATGGAGAATAAACTAGAATTTTCTTACAGGGTTGAATCGTCCAGCAACTCATTTCACAAGGTCATAAAAAAATCCTTCCACTGCAAAAAAAAAACAAAGCAGCACTGACTTTTAGTTATGCAGACAAAGTGGTAGCATGAGGTCCAATTATTTCTGAGTGTCTTAGAGCAAGGCCTCAAAAAATGTTCTGGGAATGTTTTTTGTGAGACCTGTTTTGTGTCTTGGTAACAGTGCAGTGAAAAATGAAGGGGTGTGGGATAATTCATGAAAAAAAAGAGTATGAAATACAAAACTGGATTAATTTGTAAATAAAAGTTGATTTGGAGGCAAAAGTGGTCTGTACAAGGCAGGTTCCTCTTCCCTCAGTTCCCTTTCTGGGAATACATGCAGCTATGCAGCACTGCAGGTCTCTTCATGCTTCATTTTCCAGTAATATGGGCTGAACTGTCTTGTTGTGATCAGAACCTTCCCAGGCTCCATTCCCATCACACCACTGCTTACCTGCCATCCATTAATGGAGAGCAGCTGAAATGTGCTACCTCCTATTTCATAAGTGAGAATGCATGATTTAAAGTTTCGGTCAAGGACTCCATCTTCCTCCTGCTGGGGTAAATAATTAATGCTGCCTTGGATATTTTGTGTGTGTGTGTGTGTGGTCATTAAGTGGAAATAGTAACAATTTCCTCTGTGGTTTTTTTTTCCAGTTCCAGGCCACAGTGAAGGAGGGGGTCACAGGTGTGATAGTGAATTTAACGGTGGGTGACCGCGACGACCCCGCCACGGGGGCGTGGAGAGCTGTGTACTCCATCATCAACGGGAACCCTGGGCAGAGCTTTGAGATCCACACCAACCCCCAGACCAACGAGGGAATGCTCTCTGTTGTCAAGGTAAGAACAAGCCCCTCCTGCCCTGTCTTTTTGCTGTCAGGTTCATCCCCCGGGCTCACTGCATAAAGCAAGGCACAGCAGGGATGGGTTATTAGAAGATATAAAGTTGGCTGCCAGCCCTTGTCCAAACTATGTGTGTAACCCCTTCTTCTGTCACAGTAACCTTATTTTTTTAGTCACAAGGACTGTCTGTCCCTAACTGTTGTGCTTAAATAACAGCCAGGGTTGCAGTAAGCATCACAATTATTAATGACATTTGACAACGAAGTTTAGTTTGTTACTGGAGGTACAATTAGAATTCAAGAGCCCCATTTTATTCTCACTTAGAGAACACATAAAAGTAGCAGGAAAGAAAGGGAAATGGATTCAGGCTGAATCCACATTTCTAAATGGATTGGTCCCACATTTCAAAAATCTCATAGGAAAATTTATTGCCTGTCTTTGTATGAAGACAATCCTGTGTTGCAAACTTAACAAATAAAAAAAAAAGAAGAAAATAGCCCTGTTTGCTGCCTGTGCCAGGATGCTCTCTTTTTGGCTTCAGAAGAGGCATTGTCAACTCTTAAGGCAAATGCATGTATTTGCCTTTGATTTCAAGACAAGAGTTGAGAAAGCAGCTTGTGTTATTGTCATGAGTGTGACTCATTTGTTTGTTAAATACATGTTGCATATAAATAAACATGTACAGATGAGCACTGAACTGTGTCTACGGGGTGTGCTACAAAATGTGAGCTCTTGGACAGGGGGATGTCTCCATGGGCTTCTAAGCCCATTATGTTTATTATCTTCAATGCCCTTTAGAACTGAGTGTGTCTAATCCTGAACTCCCACCAAGCTCCAGGTGCAGGGAATGTCCTTGTCCCTTTCTGGCTAATTCTGCTCTCTGCAACTTTGCTTACAGGAGACCCAAATTAACTTTATAATGGTGTAAAGAGTAGTCACATGTTATCCAAGTAGCTAAGATTAAAAAGCAACTGAGCTGTCACAAGCCCAAGATGCCAATAAGGCCTCCCCATCAAAGATCTCAGAACAACGATTAACTGAACTCCACGAAACCCAAACTGGGACTAGATACCCCATTATGCCTGGCCCTAAATCTTGATGCTTACCCCTACTAAAGCACCTTCCTGAGAACTACTAGCACCAATGCTTAAAACTCTAAGGAAAGGAAAAATTGTTAAGCATTGTCTTTAACCTTTGCCCTCTGATCTTGTGCCTTGCAGCCTTTAGACTACGAGATTTCAGCCTTCCACACGCTGCTGATCAAAGTGGAGAACGAAGACCCGCTGATCCCAGACATCACCTACGGGCCCAGCTCCACAGCCACGGTGCAGATCACCGTGGAGGACGTCAACGAGGGCCCCGTGTTCCACCCCAACCCCATGGCAGTGACCAAGCAGGAGAACATCCCCGTGGGCAGCGTGGTGCTCACCGTGAACGCCACCGACCCCGACACGCTGCAGCACCAGACCATCAGGTGGGAGCAGGGCCCTCTTGTACTTGTGGGCAGGGAGGAGTGATCAACCCGACTCCATGTGCTCAGAAGGCTAATTTATTATTTTATGATACTATATTATATAAAGAATACTAAACTATACTAAAGAATACAGAAAGGAGACTTACACAGTGCTAAAAAGATAATAATGAAAACTTGTGACTCTCTTCAGAGTCCTGACACAGCTTGGCCTGGATTGGCCAAAGAGTCAAAACAATTCACATGAAACCAATGAAACAATTACCTGTGGGTAAACAATCTCCAAACACATTCCAAAGGAACAAAACACAGGAGAAGAAAATCAGATAATTTTTGCTTTCCTTTTTCTCTGAGCCTTCTCGGCTTCCCAGGAGAAAAAATCCTGAGTGAAGGGATTTTTCCAGAAAATACGAATGCCACAGTGCCCCCTCCTTTTCATCCTCCACTAACTGGGAATGTGCCCAAGGATTTGTCTGCCAGTGCAGAATTATGTTTAACTTAGTAAGAAGTTACAATTTATGCTTTGTTCTGCATTAAAGATTCTGTTTGTTGAAGAAACAGGAAACAATAATTTTCCGCTCCGTGAAGTTCCTACAGTAGAACAGTCAAGTTCTACTGTAAGAACTTCATTCCACAAGGAATAGATTTGGCTTTGCATACTTTCAAAATTACTTTTAACCTGCTTGTTTATTCCTCTTCCTTCATGAGAGCCAGGGAAGATATATAAAAGTTTAAAATGTCTATAGAAATGATGCATCTGTTTTACATAGGGTTTAAATCAGTTTATGATCATTTATAGTGTCCCTCAGTGAAATAATGACTGTCCATCTGCTTTCAAGAGCTGAGAAAATATTTCCCAGTGAAAGACTGAAGCTAAAGGAAGCTAAGACTTGGCCTTGTCCACATAAATGAAAATAAATTATTATTTCTGTGCTGTAATAACATAATCCCACATTTGTGCCATGTCACAAGGAGCAAACCTGGGTATTACGTGGTATCATCATCTTATATTTTGATCCACCTGGTTTGTTCCTTTGGCTTCAGATTCTATGAAAAATGTAAAAAACAACCACTTTGTTCTCTAAAACTAAATTGGCTTTCCAGACAGCTTTTGTCAGCATTTGAGAATTACAGGTTAGGCACTGCCACTAAAACCTACAGCTGAGTTTAATTTTTCATTTCTCCTTGTAAGTATCATTTCCCCCAGGTCTCAGTGTATATAAAAGGGGATAAACTCCTTGTGAGAACGACTTCAAAGCTGCAGCTGAACAATGGCTCTGTCAATCCAGAGCACGGGCAGAGCTCTCTCTGCTGTCACGGGCTTGTTTAGCAGGGATTGTGCAATCCTTAAAGAGGCTTTGACACGTGTGCTGCTCCACAATAAAGGGAGCTGCTGATCTTGGAGATGTTCTCTGTCAGCAGCAGGTCTTGGTGAAAATGTCACTGCAAAGGTCTCAGATTTGAATGATGAGGAGGTGAATTTAAGCAGGGGAGTGTGCTCATTGAGGAAGGAGGAAAAAGGTAAGGCGGATAATTAAAAGTTTCAATTCTCAGCATCACCTCAAAGATAATGTTTTTAATAGCATTAATCGCTCAGTTTTTCTCCTTTGACTTCTACCACAGAAATATCAGTTTATCTGCAGGATGATTCTTAGCACATCATTGTTTTATAAATAGATTTATTTATAGAATAATTTCTTATTCTTAAGTTTAGCTTTTACTCCAAAGGCCCCTTATTTCACACACAAAAATTTGTGTCAATGGATGGAATTGTTGTTTGTCAGACCCTCAGCAGCTTTGCTCAGGACCTGGCTTGTGCAGGTATTTATTTCCTTTGAGTTTTGGACTGAGTTTAAGAAATTAATTTATTGGTGCTCTCCATAATTTATGTGTTTTCATGGGAAATGGCAAAACTAACATCCATTAACAAAACACCTGATTGTGTGATGCTAAGAGAGAAAAACCATGAAAATGTAAAGATTTCATTACCAAAGCCAACAATCCAGGAACTCTTACCCAAAATTTTCCCCTTGACCCCTTGATTTTGCTGAATTTCTCCAAACTACATTGACCCTGAATTTAAAGGGCACCCAGTGAGTCACTGAATATCTTCAATTTGCTTTAAGGGTGCTGTAAACAGTTAAGAAACATAAACATGTTTTACAGGGCACTACACCTGGTGCCAAGGAACCCCCAAATCTTGACCAACTCATAAGAAAAAGAGAATTTTACTTCTCTTTATCATAAGATAAAGAGACATAAAACTTCCACAAGTTTTACTGTATCTGCATAGCCAAACATAGAAGGCTTATAACCAAAATCAAGATTTTTCCCTTTTCTGTGCAGAAAAGAAGAGCAGAATTAAGCTAGACTGGGCTGGGAATGAGGAATGATCATATAAAGGAACTATGGAAAGGGAAATGGTTGTGTAAGTTAGAGGAAAATGATGCAAATGTAATGGAAATCTGGGAAATGGTAGAATGCATCAGGAAAAGGCTCATTTGAGTACCTGTCAGTCCTATTGCTAAAATAACAGGAAAGCATAAAACAGCATTTTTAAAAGATGTTTTAAGGCTGGCAGGTGTTGAAACACCTGGGTGCCAGCAGTGAAAAAGGCAGACTTGGGATGAAAACAGCATCTGCAATTAAGGACAGGGTGAAATTCCATGTATAAAACCAGAACCACTCTTTGTTGGGGTCTGGCTGAAATGTTTGTCTCCAATTCCCACAGACAGGTGTGTGTTCAGAGTTTGGGACAATGTGCAGGACTTCTACAGAGCACTGATTCCAGATCTGTGGAATCCAATAATATTGGATAATAACAATAATTCCAATAATTTGTGGAATCCAATAATAATGGATAATAATAATAATTCAAATAATTTGTGGAACCCAATAATATTGGATAATAATAATAATTCCAATAATCTGTGGAATCCAATAATAATGGATAATAATAATAATTCCAATAATTTGTGGAATCCAACTCCAATAATGGTGCCATCAGTCCTTGCTATGACTACCTGGTAAAATAAAGGCCAAGCAGGGTCAGCACAAGCCCCTAAATGAGTCTGTGGGTTAATTGATTATTAATAATCATGAGTGAGCCTTGTTTTGTCTGCAAGAAGCAATGAATGTCAGATTTGTGTGTGTAAATTGTGTACATCACCCCCAACAAAGTATAAATCTCTTCAAAATGGGCAGACCAGCAGAGAATTAGTAATGTTGGTGGGCTTTGGGTTCTTTTTTTCAGCCTGTTACAACTGAAATATATCCAATTGCAGGGATATTTTTAGTTAATTTTCTGTATAGAACTTGTAGAAGGAGCTGCTGATTATTTGTAATCAGGAAATTTAGTTACTCTACTAGATATAACATGATAAATGCATTTCAAGACCAACAAAAAAGAGTAGAGAAAGCATTTTTGCCATTGTCTGCAACTAGATTGAATTTATTCTTTGAACAATGCAGATCTGAATCAGAATCGAATTACTTATCTCTGAAAAACTGGCTCACTTTGTAAAATTTCCTGAAGACAGCTGTACTTTTGAAGCAATTTTCCTTCTTATTCTTCAGCTTCAAGTGTTTTTGCAGGCTGAGGAAGAATTTCATTACAAAGCTGAAACAAGCTGGCAAAAAATGTGTTTGAGGGAGAAAAATAAGGCTCCAAATGACAGAGCTGGGGCTGTGGCTGTTGGTCTGCACACCAGTGGCAGAACTTGAATTGGTACTAAAATTCCCTTTCCATTGGCACTAAAATTCCCTTTCCATTGGCATTAAATTCCCTTTCCATTGGCACTGAAATTCCAGAGGAACTCCAGGCAGAGGTGGGAGCATCATCCTGGAAATAAGAGGTGGAAACTTGTGTTTGTTCCGCTCTCCATGGTCCTGGAAAGAAAAAGAACCTGTTCAAGCTGGGTCACATTTCTCACATCCATTGACCTTTCTTTTTTCCTTTTTTTCCTTCTTTTTTAAGCTTTTATATCTCTCTCCAGTTTCCATCTTTTCTATTAAAAAAATGAAAGAAATCCAGCAGGCCCCTTTTTAATTATAACCCAACAATTTATTAATAGAACAGTAATGAAGTTTCTGAAATTTGATTTCTTAATCAGGGACCATTGTTATTTTTGTGCCAGATTCGAGAGTTTAATTTTGGGTATTTCTTCCCAACCTCTGAAATTTTAATCAGAAGTTTTAAGTGTACATGTCAATGAGAAGTTAAAGGCCAAATTTAATAACATTTCCTACCTTGGGAAATTAAAAGAAGAACCTCACTCTGAAACCCATTATTAACAGTAGATCTTAATTAAACACAGTTATGGTTCTCAATATTTGACTGTGTGACGAGATTGGTTTCAGTATTTTTCCCTTTTTAGGATTCAACAAGTGCAGAATATTCAACAGTTAAACTTTTAACTACGTGTAAATAAGTTGTTTACTGCAGTGTATTTGTAATTTTTAATTAGAGCAGTGTTGTTTTCTGGTTTCATGGCTTATCATGGCAATATATTTTTATTACCTACTGTGCTCTTGGATTTTAAATTATTTATGTAAACATATTGTTTATTCTCAGTGAGCAATGTGACTCAATGCTTCAGAAACATCTTCATAAGAAAAGTTTATTACAGCTCTAAAGCATATCTAATTCATTAAGTAGAATTAAAATGCAGCATTTGAAGCTGGAGAACTTAGAACCCAAAACTGCATTGAGTTTCATGGGCACATGAAAGGCTGCAGAGATATCTGAAGCTCTGTATGCAAATAAGGTATAGATTTATGTATAATATTTATGTATAATATTTATGTATAATATTTATGTACAATATTTATAAGAAGCTGCCCCACATAGTACAGGTGGCTCCTGGAAGCACAGGGACATTGTTTCCATGTCTCAAAATAGGAGCAAAGTCATTTTTTATTGTCAGTATTGCTGTATATTTCCAAATAACAGCTACTGCTCTGTCTGGGCGGGGACAGACTCTGTTTCTCTTCATATAAATTGCATTTTTCTGTGCTGCAAACTAAGCATTAACGAGGCTTCATGCTGGAGCATCAGGGCAGGGGAAGGAGGAGGCTGAACCCAGCTGAATGAAGAGTGACTGTGGGTTTTGCTGCCTTGAAGGAGTTTCTAGAGAGTCTCTTTGTGAAGTCTCCACTGAAAGGATGAGAGGAGAGAGACAGCATCCAGTTTCCCAGAGTTTTTCAGATTAAACACTGGAAAAATGAAAAAATTCAGTGCAAGGGTGGTCAGGTACCAGAATAATCTGCTCAGGGAGGTGCTGGAAACAGGTCTGGAAGTGTCCAAGGGTGTCTGTTCATGAGTTGGATCTGGGTTTGCAGCTGGATCTCAAAGGTCTCTTGCAGTCTGGATGATTCTGTGCATGGTTTGTCTTCTCACCAAGAACCTCTGGGTGATGGACTGGCCAGTGCCTTTGAACAGGGGTTTTTGCTGTTTTGTTTTAGATGAGATCATCCTGACTTTGGGGTTGGTGCTATGGAGTTGGTGGAAATCAGTGGAAATGTTGCAGCCCCTAATTGATGGTAGCCATGGTCTTTGTCCAAAAAATGTATAAATAAAATAAATTGGCTGCCTGAAATGCTATAAAGTAGTGCTGAAACTCCACTGAAATGGATTCATAGCTCAGTAAATTTCTCCCAAATCTCAAATGGTTGAGAAAACGAAGGAGAATTCTCTGGAAAAAGTGAGTTTTATTCTGTTCCTTTCCTTGCCTGCCTATCCCCACCCTTCCACACAGAGAATGCATAGGCCATGAATCACAAAGACAATTCAAAAAGCCTTTTTCATGTCTCTTGCCAGGATTTTTCCAGAAATCCTGAACCCCCTGTGAACAAGGATGAGGCTTCACATCACATAGCTCACAACCACTTAAGGGATCAATTTTGCATACTTTGTTGCACATCAAGCCTTTTTAAAGCACTTTTGTTGCCGGTGAAGGTCAATAAATTCTCTTTTTTGGGATACACTCCAATCACTTCCAGAAGTACTACATAATGAGGGAGGGCTAGGAAGACTTAAAGAGTGAATGCTTAGGAAGCAACACACTTAGTCATGGTTAAATATGTCTCCTAGAGTCTGAAGGACTTGTCTTTGATTCCTAACAACAGGAGATTTGTTTTCCTTGTGCAGACAGGAGAATAGCTCCATTGTTACAAATGAATGGCTGAGCCATGCTCTCAGCATGCAGCAGCAGAGTTTTTCACTGTAAGTTATACCCAGGAGCATCTCAAGTTGGCTCTGCAGTTTTATTGATGGCCTGCCTGAACCCAGCCACTGGGAATTTGTAGTGCATCTCTGGATCTGAAGTTGCTGTGTATTGAGCAGTGTACACTGTTTTTTCACTTCTTTTCTCTTTTTTAAGTTAGATGGAAAGGCAGGGAGAGACAGAATCTGCTTGAAGCAATGAAAGGTTTTTTCACTTCTGTCTTTGTGAGCTCTGAAACACAGAAACTCCAGCTCTGGAGAGCTGTGGGTATGGGGGTGTCCAGCTAACAGTGCCAGGAAAAAGGAGATTTAATCAGCTCTGAAAAGAGGGACTTGGGCAGTTCCCTCACCCACTGCTGGAATTGCAGCTTCTCAGTGGCCACTGGCTCCAGAGCATTTTACACAGCAGTCTTTTTTCTGACACTGTTCCTTGAAGGTGTTAATACTGAGTGGGTAATTATTGTGATGTTTGTATTTTACCATCATAGAACTAATATTTGAAGGAAAAAATAGTAAAAACTTGCCTTGTCTTTTTTTTTTTTTTGGCAGTTTGACCAAACTGACTTCCACTTTTCATTTAAATTTAAATGATCCCTTTTCCCCCATACAGCAAACTCTTTAGGCCTGCAGCATTAGGGAGAGCAGCAGAATTGGTTCTGGAGCTGTACCTCCTTTATTCTCCTCTCACACCCAGAACCACACTGATGTAACTCTGGAAGGGGGAACTGGAGCCAAACCAGCCCCATTTTCCTGTGCAGAAGGTGGTTTGTACCTGGATTTATCACCAACACTGAGCTAATGTGCAGGAAGCAACTGATTTAAACAAAGAAAAACAAGAAAATAAATAAAAATTCTCAGGTGGGAGCTACAGAGATGGGACAGAAGACAACAAATGACTGGAATTAAATTCCACTGCTGAGAGAATTGAAACATGTGCCACAGCTGGACTGTAGAAGCTGTGGACAGCACCTGGTGCTGACCATCCAGCAGAGCCAGTCCCACCTCTGCCAGCTCCCACAGCAGAGGCAGGATGTGCTTCCCCAGCTGTGAGCAGATGTTGACAGCTGCCTCCCAAGCCCTGTCACTCACTCCCTGTTTTCCCACAGACATTCCCTGGCTGATTTAATCCAGCTCCCTGCTGGCAGGGGAGGGTCCCTGGATCACTGATCCCCAGCTGCTTCCAGAGCCTCTCACGCTCAGGGACGCCTCCAGATCTCCCCTGATGTTTCTTTTTGCCCTCCTTTTACTGATATCCTCTGCCTCTGTGTTGGGGCAGATGTTTGACCTTTCTGCTGTTGTAGATCTCAATTTTCAGTGCTTGAGGCCAATCCCAGCTCCCAGCTGGGGCTGAGCTTTGTTTCAGCAGTTTTTGCCTTGCTGGGAGGGGAGAGAGCCTCCCTGCTTGCCTTGTCTATGCTCATATCTTATCTTCTCTGGATTCTTGGCTCTTCCATGCAGTTCCCAAGGTTTGGGGAAAGGTTAATGTACATAAACAGGTTGGTGTAGCATAATTTCCTTGTCCTCTGCAGAGCAGGGGGAAAATTTTCACCCAGACTGAGTGAGGCTGTTCTGAAAAACAGTGTCCCTTTCCTGAGGGGAGGAAAAAAAAATATCAACCTCTCTCTCCTTTATTGGTCTGTGAAATAGCAGAAGTGTCTGAATTAAATTATTAAAGGCTACCTAAAGCAGGGGGCCCAGGAATTCTCAATCCATGATTCATGGTTTTGCCCAGAACCCAGCTACCTGAAGCTAGACTTGATCACTCCTGACAATACTTGTCAAAAGATCCCGTTCTTAAAATTTTCCACTGCTCCACTCTGTTGGCATAAATCATACTTAATATGTTGATATTAAAGCTGTGGATGATAGCATTGAAAAATCTGTGTTTCCATGAAGTCAAATAAGCCCCAGTCACCTATTTCAGTATTTTTTTTTAACTTGCCTTGATATTACCTTTAGAATCCTGAATTCTTGATTAATAAGGATGAATGTAGCATTTAAGGGGAGTTTAATTAGACCCTCTGTCTTTATCCTGCATAACAATATTATGCCACATTATGATTTCAACCATGTCAGCACTCAGAATGAATGGCTGTGAACTGTGAAATTATAGGGCACATTTTTCATGTCACTGCCTAAACAATATTGCAGATCTTCTTGAGAAATATAACAATAGGATCTATCAGTCACAAGTTATGCTTGCAGTGGAAGGCAGATCCAGACAATAACTCACTCTGTCATTACTGTTCTCTTCTAGCCTCAGAAAAGGCAGGATTTTGTCTCTGGAAGAAGTAAAGAGTATCTTGATTATAATAAGTTAGCTATCAAGTTTGAGGACACAGTGTGAGTTTGAGTTGTGTTGATGGGGAAAAGGGTGCTATGAATTTCTCTTAATATTTTAAAGCTATTGAATTCTGGAGTTTCCCTCAGCTGGGTTTGATCATCTGTGTGTAGTTACAGCTTTCAGTGGTGCTTTGATAGAAATTTATTTGGGCTGCTCATAAGTGTGATTGGAGCTCCAGGGACCAGTGGTGTTTTACATGATGGCAAAAGCTGCAAAACCAAGCACTGAAATCAAAGATTTCTGGGAAGATTGGTGCCATGGAGGGAAAGTGTCTAATTAAGGAATCCAGCTCTTGTGTCTTTAAAGCAAGTACAGGTCTTGGATGGCACTGAGCAGATGTTGTCTGGCACATCCTGGCCGTATTTCATTAATTTACCATCTCCAGACTAAGGATAGAATAAATCATGGACACTCCCAATTCAGTGGCAAAATTCCTACAGAATCTGGGAGTTGTCTTCCATGTGAGAGCAAAGCTTTCCCAAATACACAGAATTTCTGTTGTATTCCTACTGAATCTGGGAGTAGGTTTCCATGTGGGGACAGGAGCTTTCCCAATTTCTGTTGTATTCCTACTGAATCTGGGAGCTGTTTTCCATCTAGGAGCAGGAACTTTCCCAAATGCACAATATTCTTGTTGTATTCCTATTCCTACTGAACCTGGGAATAATTTTCCATGTGGAAGCAGGAGCTTTCCCAATACACAGAATTCCTGTTGTATTCCTACTGAATCTGGGAGTTGTTTTCCATCTAGGAGCAGGAACTTTCCCAAATGCACAGAATTCCTGTTGTATTCCTATTCCTACTGAATCTGGGAATAGTTTTCCATGTGGAAGCAGGAGCTTTCCCAATACACAGAATTCCTTTTGTATTCCTATTCCTATTGAACCTAGGAATAATTTTCCATGTGGAAGCAGGAGCTTTCCCAATACACAGAATTCCTGTTGTATTCCTATTCCTACTGAACCTAGGAATAGTTTTCCATGTGGGATCAGGAGCTTTCCCAAATACACAAAATTCCTGTTTATTCCTATTCCTACTGAATCTGGGAGTAGTTTTCCATGTGGAATCTGGAGCTTTCCCAATACACAGAATTCCTGTCCTGTGTTCACACCCCTGCTCAGTGGCAAGGCAGCCCCAGCCTGTGCATTTCAAGGTACAAAGGCCCCATCTCCTTTCAGGCTCACTGCTGGTTATCCTTGGAGTGGAATTGAAGTTCAGTGAAGAAATTGTCAGAAGGTTTAAGCACTCATTTTTACTAAATGGAGCTCTGCAGTGTTACTGTAATAGGAAAAACGCCGTGTAGAGTTCAATTGGAATTTTTTTCTATTAACTTTGTAATAAGGATGCCAATTTCTGCAAAATAGTTTCTGAGTGAGAGTGAAATTATGCACTTTGTTAAGCAGCAGTAAGCCTGCAGATTCAGTCTTGGTTCAAATGTGAATTACTGCATTAGGGACTGACTTCTTCCTGATTTTCTGACCATTACACTCCAGGTAAATATGCCTACAGAGACATGCATGCCTGCTCTGCACAGAGCCAGATAATTGTTATCCATGGCATCCCTTGGGCAGCTCCTGTGGGTAGTGCTCAGCTCCACATCACCTTGGGGATGCCAGCCCTTCTCACCCAGATTTCCCTGCATGCTCCAAGCCCTGAGTTTTTACACCATGCCCTTTTTTAATGGGTCTGGCAGAGAATTCTTTCCTCTTGCACAGGGGAAATTTCCACAAGAATTCTCATTTCCTAAGGCCCAGCCTCTCTGGAGATTCAGGTCTAAGTCCTTGGTAGCATTTTACACAAATGCAGCCCCAGCCTTCATCTGATAATGTTTCAGGACTAAAATGAGTATTTTTTATATTAGTAGGGGAACAAGGTGTGCAGCTTCTAAGCTATTAAGCAGTGTTTAAAAAACATTTTAGCCCAGAAAGAAAACAACTCTGTCTCAGTTTTATACATGTCCATGTCAGGGGTGTTGAGTCATCAGATTCATGGAAACTGCTGCAGAGTTTGGGTTTTAAAGTGCAAGGGAAAAGGAAAAGAAGGAAAAGCCCCAGTGGCTTTAATCTTTGTATAACTGTGCTTTTGAACAAGTCCTTTCCTTCTTTTTCTGGAGATTCTGGAGATTCAGCCCTGGGTCCTTGGTAGCATTTTACACAAATGCAACCCCAGCCTTCATCTGATAATATTTCATGACTAAAATAAGGAATTTTTCTATTAGTAGGGTGTGCAGATTCTGGTCCTGGAAGCTTCTAAGCTATTAACCAATGTTTAAAAAACGTTTTAGCCCAGAAAGAAAACAGCACAGTCTCAGTTTTGCACCTGTGCACGTCAGGGGTGTTAAGTCAGCAGACTCATGGAAACTGCTGCAGAATTCTGGTTTTGAAGTGCAAGGGAAAGGAAAAAGAAGAAAAAGCCCATAATGGCTTTAATGTTTGTATAACTGTGCTTTTGAACAAGTCCTTCTTTGTGCAGCCAGGTGAGCCTTTTCATTAAAGCTCCTGTCATTTCAGAAGGGGAAAAAACCCCAGATTCTTTCAGTTTTACAGGTTTTGAGGCTTCCAGTGTTTTGTCTGTCAAATTGAAATGTTAAAATTCACCTCACAATGATGCTCTGGGCTTGCATTGAGGGTGGCTGGCAAAACATTCAGATCCCAAAAGACAAGGGAAAATGGTGAGAGAAGTTTAACTCCTGAGTATCCACCCCAGGGTTAAACACCATGAAGTAACTTGGGCATCACAGAATCTTATGAGATTAAATACATTCAATTGCCAGAGCACTGTATTTGTGTGCAATGGATGCACTGAATGCAGTGGATATCAAGCAGAAAATAAAATTATTACCCATCAGGAAGAACACTTTTCAGCCTTGTAACATCAATAACAAGAAAAGGAAAGGGGAGGTGAGAGATTCAGTAACATGGATAACAATGTGAGTACATGGTATCCAAGGAAAAATTATATTACCACCTGATAATGTGGAAAAAAAAAAGCACATTTGACTAGACTCCTGACTAATAATAAGTTTTAAATTAAGATTTTGGGGTTTTTTCCCAGCTTGTTTCAAAAACACTATGTACTTCATGGGTGTAATGGGGCTGGGATATATTTGGGTGCACATTTGGGTGTGTTTGGATCCATATTGGGATCCATATTCTTGAAGAGATGAGTCCCAGAGTCAGGGGTGGCCAGGGCTGGGATATGTTTGATATATTTGGATATGTTTGGGTGCACATTTGGGTGTGTTTGGGTGCACATTTGGGTGTGTTTGGGTGCACATTTGGGTGTGTTTGGATCCATGTTGGGATCCATTTTCTTTAAGAGATGAGTCCCAGAGTCAATGTGACCAGGGCTGGGATATGTTTGATATATTTGGATATGTTTGGGTGCACATTTGGGTGTGTTTGGATCCATATTTGGATCCATTTTCTTTAAGAGATGAGTCCCAGAGTCAATGTGGCCAGGGCTGTGATATGTTTGGGTACATATTTGGACCCATGTTTTTGAAGAGATGAGCCCCAGAGTCAGGGATGGCCAGGGCTGGGATATATTTGGGTGCACATTTGGGTGTGTTTGGATCCATACTTGGATGTGTTTGGGTGCACATTTGGGTGTGTTTGGATCCATATTTGGATATGTTTGGGTGCACATTTGGGTGTGTTTGGGTGCACATTTGGGTGTGTTTGGATCCATATTTGGATGTTTGGGAGCACATTTGGATATGTTTGGGAGCACATTTGGGTGTGTTTGGATCCATATTTAAATATGTTAGGGTGCACATTTGGGTGTGTTTGGGAGCACATTTGGATATGTTTGGGGGCACATTTGGGTGTGTTTGGATCCACATTTGGATATGTTTGGGTGCACATTTGGATATGTTTGGGAGTACATTTGGGTGTGTTTGGATCCATACTTGGCTGCAGGATTAGGATGTGAATGGTGCTGCCCTGCCCTGCCCTTTTGGGAGCTGTTTTGGGAGCTGTTTCAGGCCAGGGGTTCCTGTGGGATGTTGGCATCAGCCAGGGCACAGCTGGGGCTCCCTGAAGCTGCCAGAGCAATCCTTGCCACAGCCCAGCAGGAGCTGTATTGATCCTGATTGATTCAAACTTCCCAGCCTGAGCCACTTCCAACCTCCTTTCTGCCCATCCCTTAGGGAAAAAAGCACTGGAGAAGCTGGAAAATCTGTGTTTTCCCAGCTGTGTTCAATACTGACATTTCACTGCTGGATCTGCTGGGCTCTTTCAAAAATTTCCCAGTTTTTCAAGAGCTACCAGGGCAGTGCTTGGGCAGCAAATGGATTTGCAGTGGGAGCACAGGCACAAAGAGCAGGGATGAGCAGAAACTTTGAGAGAGTTTTGCTGCCAAAATCCTTCTCTGGGTAGTTTGTAAAAGACCCTGAAGCTCATCTGATGCTGATTAGCTTTTGAGGCACAATTGCTACAATGAGAAAACTTTTAGTGATTTGCATGTGTTGACAATTATTCTAACAGTAACAACCTGATTATACCAGTGTGTTAGTCCCAGATATGGTGTATTATTCCCCAGCTTTAGGAATAATTCTGATAGTTATGGCCTCTGGCTTCATTTAACCATAGCCCTAATCACTTCTGATTAAAACATACATAAATGAGTTTGTGGATTTTTTACTTTTTTTTTTTTTACACCTCAGCTTCTAGAGGGTTTTTTGCCCCAAAGGAAAGAAAAAGAGAAAATTAGGTTTCAGCACAGAGAAATGTTTGAAAGACTGTACAATAATAGTGAAAAATATTTTCATTTGCAGAACATTTTATTTAACCACCTCATTAATACAGTTTTATTATTTTGATTTGATTAATTGTTGTAGGTTTTGAGATTGGATTTATTTTATTATTCGAGTTGCAATGACTCTCCTGTTACTTTCTTCATGTTTACCAAGGGCTTTACACCATTATTTCTCCACACAAATAACTAATTAGTCAACCATTTTCTCATTTGACATTTCTCAGTAGCGGGGGACCGCAAACTGAATTTCATCAGATTTTTCCTTCTGTTTTGATGGTATCATTGGAGATTGAGGATTGTGATGAAAGCCAGCCTGTTCAATCCCTGATGTGACAAATAAAATAAGCTGAGACGAGGAATATTTTAGCTCAGATGGGGGAGATGGGTGCGTGGTTCTCTGCAAACAGGAGCAAACCCTGCCCAGAGAGGCTGCAAATCCTCCCTCAGGAGCCTCCTCCAGGGCCACAATCTCTCAGGCAGTGATTGTATATCTGAGTAAAAATGGAATCCAAACCTCCATAGTCACCTGCACCTCGTAATTCATACATCTGATCAATCCACATTGGTTTCAGTATCTGGGAAAGAAAAAAAAGTGAATCACAGAATAACAGAATGGTTTGGGTTGGAAGAGCCCCTAAAGATCATCTCATCCCAGCACCCCTGCCATGGGTAGGGAGGTCAGCACTGGAGCAGGATGCTGCAGGCCCATCCAGCCTGGCCTTGGAAAATGAAAGCTCACAACAGCTCCCACAACATTCTTCCAATGGCTTTAATGCCACAGATATTTTAAAATTAAAAAACAAAGAAACAAAAAACAAAAAAAAAATCCCAAAAACCAAAATACCTACAAAAAACCCCCAAAAATACCCTACATCAAAAAAACCTCAAAACTAAAAAACCCCAGAACAATGATGACAACAACAACAAAACAAAACAAACAAAAAAACCCCCCAAAAACCTAAACAACACAATCTTAGAAGCTGTATCAAAATGATCTTTACAAAATCAAATGTCAGTATGGTGACATTACTATAATATACATTAGAGAATTGCTTTTATTGTTCATTTCACATGGGATAGGAATTTGAGACCCAGCTGTGCAAGCCTGGGAATGTACATATATATATATATATATATATATAAATATAACTATATATATAAATATATATATATATATATGTATGTATAATATATAAAATATATTATATATTAATATATATAAAAATATATCCACATATATATATATATATATGCATATTCCCAGCATTATATATAATATTATATATATATATATATATATATATATATATATATATATATACATATATGGGTTTTGCCCTCCCCAAAGCTTTTAACCCAGCCTGGGAGCAGGAGCACCTTTGTTATCTCATGGCCAAAAAAGCAGAAAAACTGCAGTGTGTCCTCAGTAATGAGTGTGGAGTGTGGTTCAGCTGGAGAATTGCTGTGCTGCAATAAGGTTCCCTTTCTGCTCTTCCTGGTGCCATATGCTGCCCTAATTAGTGCAGGCAAAAGGTAATGAGAGCACAGTGGAGAAGAGGGAGCTCCATGGGAAGCAGGCTGAGCTCTGAAACTCTGCATTATGTCATCCCTGTGTAGAGCACAATCGAGTTTTCATCCAGGTTTTTAATGTTGCACTTATATTTTGGGATGGTTTTTATCTTTCTCTGAGAAGCACCACTGCTTCCCTGGGTGTGGATATTTGTTCTGTAATTGCTGCACCAGTTCTCTCCCAAAAAACTCTGAACTTTTCCCAGGGGTAGTGCCTCATGATTTTTCAACCAGCCTTGATGCAAAGCTGTTCATATATTTTATATAATTTCCATATATCTGCTTCTCTATTTTAGCTCTGCGCTAAGTGCAAATTTTGATTTGTGCTCTGCTGTGCATCCATAACCCCTCTGTGTCTCTGGAGCTGTGTTTCAGGTGTGCACTGGAATATTGGAGCAGACTATTCCAGGCTGAGGGAGCTGCTTTTGCTGCTCTATTTGCAACACCATGAACCCAGAGCAAGGAGCTCACAGTCACAAGATGTTGCACCCACTTTCCCTTCCCTCTTGTCACACAAGCCCCTGGGAGATGGGAGCCGTTGGCACAGTTTAAAATTAACAAAAAAAAACCCCAAAATGAAATAAATTCCATGAGCAGCACTAAAACCCCCCAAATGAAATAAACACTGCACTAAATTGCAGTGCTGCAAAGCAGAATAAAACCAAACCTGAGTAATTGGCACAGCAGAGAGCACAGCTCTGTGCACATCTGATACATCACTGTGCTCAGGACTGAAGATGCAGCAGGTACATCTAGAAAAGTTCATGTTTAACCACCTAAAAAATCGTCTGAATTTAAAAGCTGCTGTGCAATCAGATCCCACCAAAGTCAAAAGTGGGAAGTGAATCTTTGCATTGAAAACTTCTATTTTTATCATGGGTCCATTCTAAACCTTTGCTAGCAGAGCCCTCAAAAAATGGAACAAAACCCAATCAAATGTGCTGCAATATGCTCTTACAATAAGTAAAAATGTGGTGGGAAAGACAAAGTGCTACTTTTACAATATCCTGTGCCAAATCACAGGTTATACAATCCAGGTTTTTATTTGCACAGCCAACAGTGCTTTGTAGAGCAATCAGGGAAGATAATACAATCCATTTTACATTCTCATTACTTTAGAAGTGTTGAATCTTCTGAAATGGTTTCGGGGTTAATTGAGAATTTGCAGCTTTACAATACACTAGGAATTGTTTAGGCTGCCCTTGTTCCATATTTTTGTGCATACCTTTGTTGCAAAGTTATAAAAACAACAATAAAAGAAGAAACAAAGCAGTACACTGAAATGATCTGCATTGTTTCTGTTCCAGGCACTCATTTTTGTGGGGGATAAAGCCATGGTATTGATTAATGTTTAAATGGCTGTTAGGAGGAAGGACGTGTTGGGCTGATTGAACACCTCACTGTGCACTAATGCTTTCCTTTGATTCTTTCCCACACATTCCCTGGGGGATAATTTCTGCTCCTGGGGAAGCCAGTGGTGAAACTCTGAGTTACTTTTTTTTGCCAGCATAAATAATACTTTTTTTTTTTGCCAACTATTTTCCCTATTTATCTCTTTTTCTGCATAAATTCCAAAAGTTTCTGGTTGCCAGATCTGCTCTTTAACTTATTTTAACATCATAAGAGCTCATAAAGATGTGTAATTTTTCCTGGCTGTAAATGCTGAAGTTTTGATGCTCACTCTGCCTGAATATTCCTGTGCACCACAGTCAGGCTCAGCAGCCCTCAGGAAATTTCGTTTTTCAAGCCTGAAGCAAAGTTGTGGTAAAAAGCAGCAGCATGGGCCGGGCTGTCTGTCAGTGCTTTGTTAGAAGCAAAAATTTTATTTCATTTTATCTTTTTTTTTACCCCCTCAATAAGGTCTTGTTTTTGTTTATTCCCTCATATTTGCAATTATACTTTTTAATTTTTTTACAACATTATCACACAGGACTTTCAGGTGAATTCACTTCCAGGTGAATGCCACTGTGAGGCACTGCCTTGGCACAGACTCATTAAACAATAACAGGTTCCATGTCAATTACTGGTAATTTAAAAAGTCTATAAAAGGTTATATGGTGGTTTATGACCTATAACAATTCACTACAAAAAAGATAAACAGGTTATTATCCCAGGTATTGATTATATGATTGGAGCTTTGGTTTAAAATATAAACACATTTAATTGGAGAGGGAATTGGTATCAGTTAGTTCAGCTCTGGGTTGTTCTTTACTTAATATACTTAACTTTGTATAGAGTTAGGTCCTAATCATGAACATTCTTATATTTATTGCTTCAGCAAGCTCCGGGAAGATCCTGCTGTGTAAAATCCACAATCTCTCTAAGCATTTCCAGATTTGGTGGGTGAATATTTGTGCTGATTAAAGGGGGAAAAGCACACCAGGGAATTTCATACTGGGGCATCTTGGAGACAGCATTCCCAAGCTGTGACTGAGGCAATGTGGATGTGGCTGAATTCAACCAGCACAAGGAGGAAGCTCCAGATCCCAGAGTGCAGAACAAGAGAGTGCAAACAGGGCTGGGTGTGACCACCTCCCCCAGACCTGCTGAATTCAGTGTCTGACACTTTTTGCCACCATTTCCCACGATTTAGTGCATTTCCAGCTCACCCAAAATAACTAATGGTAAGGAAAAAATTAAAACCACTCAAATGTAAATTAAAAATACAGCTTCTGGTCTAACTGGAATTTGGAGTCTGGAGAAAGGAGGTCTGTGACAGGATTCATGAGGTCAGTGTGGGTGCAGAGGCTGTTGTAAGTGTTCTGGCTGCATAACACAGCAGTAGGAAACAGGTTCTATATAATATCCTAAATATTGATTTCTCTGCTAAACTTTGGGACATATATATATATATATCTCCAAAGGAATTGACTCAAACCTCTAACAACACTGAACTGTCTCAAAGACAAGGCACAAGCCTAAATTGTGTTTTTGAAACATTGAGAGATCCACTGTGGAAGCCACAGAGCACCCAGACTGATTCCTTTGCAGTAAAGCATTTCTTTGATGTTCAGATCTATAATTTGTTGACAACTTCTGCCCTTTTGTTCAGGTATTCAGTGTACAAGGACCCAGCAGGGTGGCTGGAAATCAACCCCACCAATGGCACCATTGGCACCACGGCAGTGCTGGACAGGGAATCTCCCTTTGTGCACAACAACGTCTACACTGCCCTGTTCCTGGCCATCGACAGTGGTGAGTGATCCTGGGGGAAATCCTGAATTTCCTGCTTGAAATTCTCTGTTCTGAAAGCTGTACATGATGCCTCAGGTTTTGGCTTTTCTATTTTTCCCATTCTGTGCTGTTTTAGTGTGTGGGTCTGGGTTCACATCAGGGCAGGGACACAAAACAATTCCTGCTCCAGCTGGGCACCAAGGACAAATGATCCAAATCTCAGCCCAGGAGCACAAACACCGTGGGCTGCAGAGAGAAAAACAAGCAGGGTGGGACTGCCTGGGCTAAAGCTGGGATGGGACAATGAACTGCAAGATGCAAATGGAGCAGAACTGATCCCAGGGACAGACCCCGGGAGCGCTCGTGCATTTTGGGGCCATTTGGGTTCATCCTGGGTTCATTTTGGGACCATTTTGGTTCATCTTGGGTTCATTTTGGGACCATTTTGGATCATCTTGGGCTCATTTTGGGACCATTTTGGTTCATTTTGGGACCATTTTGGTTCATCTTGGGTTCATTTTGGGACCATTTTGGTTCATCTTGGGCTCATTTTGGGACCATTTTGGTTCATTTTGGGACCATTTTGGTTCATCTTGGGTGCAGCCCTGGCTGGGCTCTTGTGCTGCCCAAGGTGGATCCATTGAGGAGATCCTGTTAATAAATCCCTGCTTTATTCTGTAGCTCTGCCCAGCCTCTGTTCCAGGTCAGCCTTCACAAGACATCACCATTGTAAAATTAAATAATGCTGCAGCACTTCTCTGCACGGCCACCTAAATGTATTAGAGACCATTTTGGAAACCAGAAGAAAGAGGAATTACCTTGAAACTTGCAAAGAGGAATTAACTTGAAATTTACACATTTATAACAGCTTTAATTTAGCTTTATACCTTACAGATTTATTCCTACACTGATGTCTTAATGCTAGGTGTAATTAGTCTAGAAACATTCTTGGAAATGTAATAAATCATCCTAATCAGAGTTAATTTCTTCACAATATTTGAGCAGTCAGCATGCCTGAGGCACTTAAATACCAATAACAGCTCATCCTTGATATGCTGGATTATAATCTATTCACTACAATGACAATGGCAATAAAAACACAACTGAACTCCTTGTTAAAAAGCAACAATTTTTGCATATTATGTGTGCTAAAGTTCCTCCTGTCAAATAGAATCCAAATTGAGCTATCTAAGGAAAATCCAGGGAGTGACTTTGGAGCAGAGGAAGAAAGAGCAAATCCTGATCGTTCCAAATCTCCTGAGCTAAAGGCACAAAATAAATAAAAGATTTGCCTGTAATAGAACAGCTAATATGCTAACACTTTTTCACAGCTGCAGCTGCTTTAGCCCTGGTGATGAATTGTAAAATGCTCTTTTTAAGAGAGTAATTCTACATTTTTGCAAGCACATGACTCAGGGAACATTTGCAGGGCCTGACAGGAGAAAGAAAATATCGCCTTAAGTATAACAGAAAAAAAATATCTGCTGAGAAGATGATTTACTTATATATTAATATACATATTTTCCTTAGGAAATTTCTGGGGGAAAATGTAGCACTAAACATATTTCTGTCTTTTGCTTGCTATTGGATTTTTTTTCTATTTTTAATGCATCTCAGAATCAGGTGCACTGGGAAATGCCATCTCACCATGAAAGTAAAAATTTGGGATATTACTTTGGGGTTACCCAAAGGACAAAGTTGTGTTTTAAAGGTGAAGTCAGACATTGTCACAGAGAATAGATGGAGAAAGGACACGAGTGTTCTTGGGTGTGGGAACCAGCCTGAGTCATGTGGATTTTGGGGGTCACCTTTATGCTGCAACTTAGGCCTTGCTCATTTATTCTAAACCCAGAACTTCACTGCTTTTAATTCTCAGATTTTTTGGGTTTTTTCCATTCTGGAAAAATGAGGGGAAGCTGTGCTGGGCAGCAGAGCAAAGGAATGCTGTTCACTTGGGATTCTGAGGCAGTGCCTGATTGCAGCCCCTGTAATTGTGTTTATTTGTGACTCTGCCAGTGCAGGAGTTCATCTTCTCCAGCATTATTGACTCCTGTGAATGCAATGATCACAAACCACACGAGTGCACTCAGGGCTGTCATGCTAAGGGGTTAATAATGATCTTTTCCTGCCATCAGCAGCCCTGCCACAGGTGGGAATGGGAATAAACAGCAGAATTTAATTAGCTGATATTAACCTTGTGCCCTGCATCACCTCTGCATTAATTACCAGGCAGCTTGGGGAGCAAATTCAACTTAGAGATGGGCTGGGAAGTGGGAAAATTTCCTGCTGGCCTGGATGAATAACTCTGGCTGAAGCAGCCAAGGAGGTTTTAGAGTTGATCTCAGCAGGTTGGGGCTCTGCCTTGCCCCTGCAGGGACAGCTGGGGCTGACAGCATCCCTGGGAAGTGCTCCCAAATTTGTTTCCAGGCTGACACTGTGATCCAGCACTGCTGGGAGACACACTTTATCTCTGCAGCCATCAGAGCTCATGTCCAACTTGAAATATTGCATTAGATGAGAAACCAAATTGTGGGAAAATGATATGAGATGAATACAGAATTACTTCAGGACTCTAAAAGAAGGTTATGTTAACTGGAAAAGGGAAAAAATCAGATTGAACAGAACTATCTGCACCTCTTCAGAGCAGCATTGCCCATGGACTGCAGACCTCTCTCTTCAGGTTAATAAGTGGAGCCTGTCTAATGCCAGTGAAAATGCCTGGGACTCCTCAGTGAGAGGGCAGCCAAAAGCAGGATTAAGAACTGCCAAATGAAATAGGGTAATAAAGTGAAAATTTAGAGGCACTTCCAATAGAGCAAGTCATTTGCTTGGGCTAACTGATTTGTGGTGAAAAGGAAGGAGAGCAAAAAAAGAAATACTTTAGCAGAAACTCTTTTTTTCCAAAGCATTCAGTGGAAGTTTTTATTTCCTTTGGCCTCTCAGCTCATGTCTGAGTGAAATCTGAGATGGCTCAGGCCCTGGGGAAGTCTGAGCTGCCACAGGCTTTCCTTGCCTGTCCTGGAAATCCAGAGAGCTCAGGAAATGCCAGGGCACTGCCCAGCACTGGGAACGGGCACCAAGAGCAGCTCCCAGCAGAGCAGGCACTGTGAGACTGTGCTCATCTTTAACAGAATTTATAGTGAATAACTCTGAAATCATACAGAGCCTTGTGCCTTAGCCATTGCTCAAGTGCACGAGCCATATTCTAAAACATAAATACAAATATGGATTCGAGTTCATAGCATTTACATGCTTACAGAAAAGTTCTGTTGTCCCATTGTGTTCCATGCTCACCCCTTTATAAAATAATATATTTATTTATAAAATAACCTTCCATTGAGTGCTGTCCTGGGGGAGGAGTGCAGACAGCTGCAAATAAAACGCCACAGTGATCCTTTTTCTTTTTCCATTTTCCTTTTTCCTTTTTCTTTTTTCTTTTCTCCTTTTTCCTTTTCCTTTTTCCATTTTCCTTTTTCCATCCCCTTTTCCTGATGCCAGTGGAGATTGTCACCAGTTCCATCTTACTCCTGGTTATTACACTTCAGTGCAGGGAGCAAGTGCCAGGGCATTTTATTTTTTTTTTTATCTGTAAAGTGTTGGATATTTCTGTCACAAGTAAAACCTGGAGCTTTGTGCTTGGTGTTTCTTTGTATAAACTTGTCACATCTTTATCTTTTTTTGGGATGTCACTTTACCCAGTAGGACAGGAACAATGAAAGGGGCATAGAAAATGAAGTCACTCCACTGCAGGAAATAAGTTGGCTCTTTATGAGATTCTTTCTGACCTTTATGATATTATTTCTCTGCATTATCAAATTAACTGCAGCTAAAGGTGGTAGAGTATAAATTATGTTATTCCTGATCCAAACAGTTCCTGTGTCTTCCCAAACACACTTGGAACAATGTGTAACAGCAATTTGATGGAAACAGTGTTAATGTACAGATAATAAATTTTGACCTTTTATAGGGGTGCATTACACTTTAAAAAGGACTTTTGGTAGAAATATCCTAATTCTTTCAGTACATTTGATTTCAGTAAAAGGTCAACTTAGTGTCTTTAGAATTTGAAAACTTTTTATTAAAGACCTGTGTGACCACAGAGTCTCTGGCCTATTAAAGAAGAAGTTAAACACTGGTAGGAAATACCATGCAGCAGAGTTAACACATTAAAGTGTCATGAACTGTGTTTAATCTGAGAATGAGCTGATAATGGGGCAAATTCAGGTTTATGCAAACTTGGGAAACATCTGAGGTTTCATTCAATTAACAAAAGTGCCAACAACAGTGATCATTTTATTTGGCATCTAATCCCTGAACCCAATGCAGGTCACAGCATTACTGGGAGCTTTCTGCCAAAGGGAATTTTGCTCATTCCATGAGAGGAGAAATCATTTGGGTTTGAGAAACCTGTGTGGAACAGAGCTTGCAAATGTGCTCTGTGCTGTCATCCTGCAGATCCCATTGCTCACTGAATTTGGGATGAGGATCACAGAGCAGAGCACCTGTGTGTTTATCTCATTCAGCCATGCTGGAAACTCTCCAGGAAAGGTCATTTTATTTCCCTGTACTCTGAGAGTTTGAGTCACAATCTAGAAAAAGTAAAGGAGGAGGAAACCATAGCTGGAGGTGAAGCTAAAAGATACCTGGAAAATGTGTGAAGTCTTTAAAAGACAAAGTTCGTTTCTCCATTTCCTTTTAGAGGCATGAATAATTTATCAGCAGATTTACCTTATTCATGCAAGAATCACTCTTTTTGGTGGAATTAATATCCCATTGTGTAGCCTTTTTCTATCTCTTTAAAAACAAAATCATTGGTTATTTTTGGTTGCTTGACCCATAGAAAACCCACCTGTGTTGTCCATTATTTGTCACCTGGTGATAAATAATGACCCACTGATCTTGCTGGTTGGGTTTAATGCAAAGTGAAGTTGGATTCCATTTTTTGGGGGGTGGTTGGATGCCACCCCATTGGGGTCCCACCTAAAGAGAAATAATCTCCCAGTGAGTCTGATGCAATGTGAACATTCCACCTTCTCTCCCTGCCACCAGGGAGCTACAGAGGCAAAAATTTACATCAAACAAAGAGAATAAATATCATTAAAAGTAATTTTAGTTGTGAGTCCAGGGTTTGCCTTGAGCTACACTGGCAGTTTAAGCAAAAATCAGCTTGGGCTTTGCTTCTCTGGCTGTGGGCAGCTGCACTCGTGAGCTGTGGCACTGCCTCACTTCTCCTGAGCAAAATGAAGAAATGGTGAACCAGGGTCTAGTTCTCATATGCCATCCATCTTAAATACTGTTCTCAACATTCTCATTTCTTTTTCCAATCATGAGTCCATGATGACAAATTAAAATAATATTTTCTGTGCAATTCATATTTTACTGAAATGTAAAATGGCAAAAAAAAAAAGGTGGAATCTAGTTTTCCTGTGTTTCCAATGTTTCCATTGGAAACATTGGAATCCCATTTATTGTGCAGGTCTTGGCCCTGCTAATCATTGGAGAGAAAACTTTTTATCCTGTCCTGAGTGTGATGAGCAGTAACACACAGCACCCAGGAAAAGCTGGAGTACCACAGAGAAGTGTGGCAGTGTGCAATTAGAACTTCTCCTGCCATGGATCTCACCTGTCTCCTCTCTCCATGATGCACATAATTCAATTACCATCGATTGATTCCACCTAAACCACGCTATTTTTGAAGAAATCAGGCAATTAGTTACCATGGCAACCCAATTAAGCCAGTTTTATACCCCTTATCTTAATTGCTGTATTAATTGAGAAGAGAAAATAAATTGAAGACTCATCCTTTTCGTGCCGTTTTACATTTCAGTAAAATATGAATTGCACAGAAAATATTGTTTTAATTTGTCATCATGGACTCATGATTGGAAAAAGAAATGAGAATGTTGAGAACAGTGTTTAAGACGGATGGCACATGTCAGTGGCAGTTGGATATGCTGAAAGAGCTGGGCTGCTCTGAAATGGAATTACTCAAAAACAGGAGCTGCAGGTTTGATTTGAGGGATGAATGAAGGGCTGGAGCTTTGGAAGAAGAGAAAATATTTATGGATGTCCTGCTATTTTGTAACAGTCAGATATTTTTTATTTTATATATTTTTATAAATATATTTTAGATATATACACTATATATAATATATATTTTATATTTTATAATAAATAATATATAGTTTTTTGTTTATCTATTTTATATAAAATATTATATATTTACTATATATAATATAGTAATATTTTATATATTAATATATAATACATAATTTATATTTTATATATTTAATATAAATATAATTTCTATTTACTATATGTAATATCTGTTATATATACTATATAAAACTTACACTACATATTTATTTATATATTTATATGATTTTATAATTTTATATTGATGTATTTAAAATTAGATTTATATTTATATAAATTATATCTATAAAAATTTATATTTATATTTTTAGATGTATATATTATTATAATAGCATTATTTACTATAAATTTATATTTCTTTTCAATTATATTTACTTATATATACTATATACTATATACTATATACTATATTATATATTATATATTATATATAGTATATTATATATACTATATACTATATACTATATACTATATACTATATACTATATACTATATTATATATTATATATTATATTTATTTTATATTTTTAGATATTATTAGATATTACATTTACTATATTTTATATATTTACTATATACAATATATTTTTATGCATTATATAGAAATGTATATCATACAATTTGTACTTTATATGTTTTATATATATTTAAAATATATTTATTATATATATTTAATAATATATTTATTTTATATATTTTACAAAGCATCTGTATGTTAATATAGATGGAAAATGCATAGGAAATTTGAATTCATGTGTAATTAGGGATAAAAAGTCAGCACATGGCATTGAGGAGAGCAGTTGTGTGAGCAGCACTCCCAGATTTTGGTATTTTGGTGTCCTCCCCTATCCTGGTTGCATTTGCTGTGGCTGAGCCATGAGTGGAGCTCACCCTGAGCCCAGGAGTGTCTGCAGGGATCCCTGCAGAGCTCCGAGCACACACAGACTGTCTGAGCAGAAAAGCAGCAATGGAGGGGAAAAAACCCCAATGTGAGACAGAAATTTGTGTTTGGATTCTCAGGGCAGCATCACTAGCAAGCATGAGAAGCACTGCTCTTGTTTGAGGAGCAGTGTGGAATTTGTGTGACTTTAAGAATTCTAATATAATTCTGTGCAGATTTTTATTAAGATTCAATCACTAAAAGTATTCAAAGTATCTTTTTCTATAACATTTATTTTGAAACTAATTTTTTCAACTGGTAATTTTCAACGTGGTCATTCATGCTGGCAGCACTAAAATCCAATATAAAATCCACATTTCCTGGTAAAGCCCCTGCATTGGAGACTCAGTTCACCATCAGGTTTCCAGTTTGATTCACTGTGAAATTCTCCATCCTCCAGCCTCTGTTTCAGCAGCTTTTACCCAAACCAGTGATGCTGTTTCACTCCTATGGTATATTCTCAGATGTGGAACTTCTGGGAGTTTGGAATTCTCTCTTTCTTTATTTGGGCTCTAAAGGCACCCAAATATTTAAATGTTCATCCTCAGGAGGGATGGTCGGTTCTGCTCAGTGGCAATTGGGATCAAACTGGTTGGAAAAGCTTCTCCCCAGGATTGTTGGACCCTTTAGGTCTTGCTCTGCTCATTAATTCTGCTCTCAGCCACAAGGTTTGGCAATGCAAATTAACAGTTTTACTTCAGAATTTAAATATTCTATGGGTAACTTTCCTTTCAAAATCAAAGGCGTCTGGAGATCATGGGATTTTGAATTATTTCAACAGCATAATACCATCAAATTTATGAAAGTCACATATTCCCAATGGATGAGTTGTGGCCATTTTTGCTTGATTCATTTCATGTTACATTTTTATGACGTGTGTTAACAAGCTCCAGTTTATGACCCTGACATTTGCTTGCTTTTCTTTTGGAGGTCTTCATAAATCAGCAAAAGATTTTGGTTTAAATCATTATAAATAAACCAAGCAGAGAATAAGTCATTGAAATGGACAGAAGCAATTTCCTTTCACTCTTTTTTTTTTGTGTGTAATATTTGCCCAGCCCCTGAACCATACAAAGAGTGAAATATTTGCACAGCAGGGAGAACACAGCCATATCTGTGTGTGACAAAGTAGCAGGACATCCATAAAGCTGTTGGCTTCCTCATTTCAAAAGGCAGATTTTAATATTACTGACTTCAGAGAAAGATAAGAAGGGCAGTGCAGAAGACATTATCTGTCCAGTGTGGAAATAATGCATTCAAAATTAAAGACAGCAGTTTAATTAAGTGCATGAAAGGCTGGCTTTTATGATCATATTTCAAATACCAGAATGTCTTTTCATCCATTCTGCCGTATGACTTTACTTAATAATATATCAAGAACAAAAAACGTATGGGAGTCTTTCTGTAAATTCAATTAGTCCAATAAAAAGTGAAAAATAGTTTCTTTTTCATTAAAAAGAACTCAAGCCTAACCCTTCTGATGACAAAGTGTGAGATGAGAAGGGAGGGCAGGGCTGGAGAAGGATGAACATTCAGCCTTTGTGATGCATTTCTGCTCGCAGGAAACAGATGAAGTGTCACCATCAGTAACATTTGTTATTGAAAGGACTAATTGCACTCTGCTGCAGGCAGCAGTTTATCAGATCCACACCACGGGGTACTTGTTCCTGCCTTGGGATGCTCTCCCAGCAGGGCAATAATTCAGTTTATTACAGTGTGCTGTGGGTGAGTTTCCTTTCAGAATCCTGGGTTATTGGGCTGCTGTGGGTTGTGCTGAAGGGCTGAGCTGGAAATGCTGTGGGACCCTGCCCTGGGGCTGCTCAGGTGAACTGCAGCCCCTGGATCCATCTGGGAAGGGTTTTTGGGGAACCCTGGGTGTGATGGTGCTCACAGGGGTCTGAGGAGGAGGGAAGAGATGAGGATCTGACTCCATGTTTCAGAAGCTGATTTATTATGATATATAATATATTAAAACTATACTAAAAGAATAGAAGAAAGGATTTCATCAGAAGGCTGGCTAAGAATAGAAAAAAAAATAATGATAGCAAAGGATTGTGTCTGGGACAGAGAATCTGAGCCAGCTGAGTGTGATTGGCCATTAATTACAAACAACCACATGAGACCAATCCCAGATGCACCTGTTGCATTCCACAGCAGCAGATAATCATTCTTTACATTTCATTTCTGAGGCCTCTCAGCTTCTCAGGAGAAAAGATCCTAAGGAAAGGATTTTTCATAAAACGTGTCTGTGACACCTGGTCACTGAGAATTTTAGATTTTCTGTACTGACAGACACTGGCCCCTAAGGGAACACTGCATTCCACCTGAAACCATAAATTCCAAAATTAAATAATAGAACTATTATGAGTATGTAGTTTGAATAGAAGTGTGCAATATCACATAGTAGAAAACTTAAAAGTTTAATTTAGAATATAGTAATATATATATATAAAACAAAATAGAAGTTTTGAAACGGAGACTGGTCCTTCTACTTTACCTTCTTCTTCACCCTCTTCCTCATAGGTTTAAACAGTTTAAGTAAAAAAGTCCACATTGTGAGTGACAAGTAGTTAGTTATTAGGTTAAAAATATAAATTATTTAGGTGTCATTTCTTAATTAAACAGTTTATCCTTAAAGAACATTACAAAGAAAGAGATACAGCCCCATTTTTGCCTTGTTGTAGAGTTCTGTAGAACTCACAACTTGTAAGACTGTTCTGCTCAGGCAAGCACAGGGATCACACTTCCCTGTGCTAAACCAGAAAAAAACAAAAAGAGCAAACAGCCCATGAGTGCAACATTTCAGTGCCAGTCACAATAAAGGACAAAATGTGCACTCAGAAAACTCGGAGGTGATTTTCATGGGGTGCCAAAGGAGCTGCAAGGCGCTGCTGAGCTGCAGGCTCCCCTCTGCAGGTCATTGCCACTTGTCAGCTCCTGGCTCAGCCCTAGAGTGAGGTGCTGCTCCCAGCAGGCAAACTCTGCCCTCCCAGCTCTCCCAGTGCCACCAGGGCTGGTTTGGCACTCCCAGCCTGGCACTGAGCCCTGCAGTGGTGAGTAAAGCCCAGCTCAGCTCTCGGGTCAAATCCCTGTGGCAGGGTTGAAAGCGCTGCTGGCTCAGGTAAATAACCCAGCTCGTTTCCCAGAGCTGCCTCTGGCAGGTTCAGTGCTGCTGCCAGAGCTGCTCGTGGCCCTCAGGGCTGGTGGGGATGATCTGGTGCTGTTCTGCTTCTGGGCACCCAGCTCAGAACGTGATTCCTGCCTCCTTTTCCTCTCACTTATTCTTCATTCTTTGAATACGGTGCTGTCTGTCTGGGGAATGGTTCCCAGTGTGTTTCTCTCAGTATGTGCTGATGAACAGATTCTGTTCCAGATATCTATTCATGTCCTACTCTCATTTTAACTTCAAAATATTCCTCTCCCAGAGGTCTCCTTAGAATAATTTTCCATAGTGTAGAGAATCAGACAGGCTTCATTCTGAAAATCAGCAACGAATTTACAAGAGTGACTCATCAGGTTTTTTAAGCAATAATTTCCATATAAAAGAGGTAAGAACAATAAAAAATTATTTCCCCTTGCAAGCCTGCAGGTGCAAATAGGAGCAAGAGTTTATGCAAATGTGATTTAATAAACAGATGTTTGTTTTTTTTCCTCCAGGTAACCCTCCTGCTACAGGCACAGGAACTTTGCACATCACCTTGGAGGATGTCAATGACAATGTCCCATCCCTTTATCCAACACTGGCAAAAGTTTGTGATGATGCAAAAGATCTCAGGGTAGTGGTTCTAGGAGCATCAGACAAAGACCTTCATCCCAACACAGACCCATTCAAATTTGAGCTCAGCAAGCAATCCGGCCCAGAAAAGTTGTGGAGAATCAACAGGCTCAACAGTAAGGCTGGAACTTGGATTTTTGTGTATTTATTCTTCCCAATTCTCCATTCCAGGGTACTCCTCTGAGGCACTGGGGGAGTTTAGGAGGGGTTTTGCATGAAGGTTTTGTGGGATGGATCTACCTAAAGCCTTGCTTTACCCTGTGCTGGGGCTGCTGGACCTGTGGGACACCAGCTCTGAATCCTGAAACTCCTTCTCTTCTTGTGTTGGCTGAACTTTCCTCTCTCAGTTTTGCATTAATTTCTTGGATTGGCTGAATTTTCTTCCCTCTATTTTGCATTAATCAGGGGCTACTAATTACTGATAAATTTATGAAGATTACTGCATCTCATGGCGCACAATTGTTTTGTAAAAGGCTTTGCTGTAGGACAGCATGGAAGTTTTGCATGGACTTTAGCAATGTAATTGAAAAACTTCCTGATTTTAAGTATTTAAACCCTTCACAAATAAAATCTCCCAATGCACTGGGACCTTGCACAAATGGTAAGAGGATCATGAGAGTGCAGAAGGTTTGTGTGTCAAATTGTAGGCACAAAGTACAACTTTTCTTTATAGGTTATTCCTGTTTCTTTTCTGGAATGTTTTATTCTCTGCCACTCTCCAGTCAATTAGTTCATGTTACAGCCTTAGAAAAATCTAGAGATGGATGTGATGGCTGTACTGGCTGCAGGACAAAGGGGAGGAGCTGTTTTTTTGGATATTCTCCAAACATCAAACCACCCCTGTGTCACACCCTGGCACAATTATCACACCCACCTGGGTGCCAGGAGCTGCTGTGGCCTCAGTTCCCCAGGTGGAGAAGATCTGTGGGTTTGGAAGGGCCTTTCCCTTTTCCTTTCCTTTCCTTTCCTTTCCTTTCCTTTCCTTTCCTTTCCTTTCCTTTCCTTTCCTTTCCTTTCCTTTCCTTTCCTTTCCTTTCCTTTCCTTTCCTTTCCTTTCCTTTCCTTTCCTTTCCTTTCCTTTCCTTTTCCCTTTCCTTTTCCCTTTTTTTTCCCTTTTCCCTTTTCCCTTCCCTTCAAAATTGTGGAAGTGGTTCAGCATCTTCCCTGTACTTCCCAGCAAGAAGGGTAATTTTCCCCTTTGGCAAGTAAATTTTTTAACTCTTCTTGTCATTTCTGGGGTGACTTGCCCCCAAATGCGTTTCAATAGTAATTAGCTTGCACAGGCAACTTCTGCCAATAATTTACAGAGCAAATAATGTATTTAAATAAAAGGGGTTCTTACAAGTCTTTCTTTTGGTGGGGTCTGGAATAAGTTTGTAATTAGATTTCGGCCCATGAAAGAATTTCAGTACTGTCTCTTCCCTCCAATTAATTTATTTCGTTATTTTCCTTAGAGTATTCTCATTTTCTTCCTGATTTCCATGACTAGCTGGTATTTCTGATGTTGCTTGCAGACTCCTTCACCCTCCCAAGCAACCAACACTTGGTTAATTGTCCCCTGATCCTTTGCAGATACCCATGCCCAGGTCATCCTGCTGCAGAACCTGAAAAAGGCCAATTACAACATCCCCATCTCAGTGACAGATTCTGGGAAACCTCCTCTGACCAACACCACAGAACTGAGATTACAAGTGTGTACCTGCAAGAAATCCAAAATGGACTGCAGTGCAAGTGATGCTCTCCACATCAGCCTGAGCCTAATCCTCCTTTCACTCCTCAGTTTATTTTGTAAGTCTTTTGCTGAGCTCTAAGTAATGAAATGTTGTTTTTCTGCTCATTGGCACTCTGCATCAGAAAACCCTCCAAGGGAGGAGTTAAATTCACATTTATATTGATATCATTATTCTGGAATTTTGGGTTCTTTTCCCATGAGGGAATAGCTGTGAGAAAAGTGAGGGGGATTGGGGCTTTTTCATAGTAAAAAAAAATATATATATATAATGGATGACTGATTGTGAAATTAAGAAATAGAAGCAATAATTTTAAGAGGAATTAAAGGGAATCAGAGCTACCATATGATAAAGTGAGAGGTACCAGCTGTAGTAGCAGATTTGTGCAATGCTTGCTTTCATCTCTCCCCACTTGAATTCAATTCAAGCCCAGAAAGAGGAGATTAAAGGTGTTCCTGTAACAATGGCTGTTCTGGGTCACCAGGAAAACCAGGCCTGTCTGCTTCAATCTGTTTCTACACAAAAAATGTGCAAGTGACTGGAACATGAGGAACTTATTTGAGATTCTGGGCTTAGAACCACCCAGAGCTGATAATCAAATGGCCAGGCTGGCTTGGAGGGCAGAGAAAACTGGCAGGTAAAAGGAATTTCTGTTGTTTCTCAGAAAGCTTTCCAAATGAGATTTACAAAATTCCTAACTTGAATTGGAAGTGGGAAAAAAATCCCAGAATGACTCAAAAGTAGGAATAGTAGGAATTTAAAGCCATGGAATCCACAATTTAAACAGGACGTGTCCCTGGGTAGTCCTGTGAGAGCTGCCTGCAAACATTTTGATGCAGGGTTGGTTTTGAATTCCTATCTGTTTCAAAGGAATAGCTGTATCCTACAATTCTGACAATAAATCTGTTATTTAAGGACTGTTACCTTCATCTTCTATTAACAGAATACATTGTCAAGTGACTTAAAACCTGAGCCATGGTGAAAGGCCTTGATTCTCCAGGAGATCAAATGTGCCATGGAGGTCAAGGCAGGGATCCCTTGCACACCTGAGCCTTGGGTTGTGCTTGAGCACAATCCTGTCCTGTTCCCTTCTCCTTTTATCCCAAAAGCTTGGCATGAAGGTCGTGCTGAGCTGCTACCAGCTGATGTTTGTGATGCTCTTTGAAGATGAAAAGGACTATATAAATGCTAAGTGCAAATTCCTGTTCTCAGTCTCAATCAGTGACATCTAAAGGATCTGTTTTGGCTTTGCTTCAGCTGGGCTGGGCTCAGTCTCCTGGAACCAAATGCAAACTTCAGCTGTTAGGGGTAATAAGTTAAAAATATTTGACAGGGTGTGACACCATTGCAGCAGTGATATAAATGTGCAGCCCATTGATTCAAATATATTCCTGTTGCCACTTCATAAATGTTGCTGCTGCTACACTAAGCGTGACTCTCACCACTGGAATTACTTTCTTATCTGATGTGATTTGCACTTGAACTTTATTTACATTAATTCATCTGCTCAGAATACAAAGGGGTAGAGAAAAGCTTTGTACTTTGGGAAGTTGCCACGTTCATGTTGGTTCTTTACAGCCCCACCAAGAAGCCTGATCATTTTCCTTAGGTTGAATTATAAAGCCAGATTTAAGGATTGGAAAGCACTTTTTGAGTTGCTCTTCTTGGCTGCAGGTCTTGTCCAGCTCAGCTGTGGGTGGAACACACCCCAAGGACATCCCAAGGGTATTCCATGGCTGTGGTTCCACCTCTGGAACTGTTCCCATCCATGTCTGTGCAAAGCCAGCAAACACCACAACTCCCCTGAGCATTTTCCTCAGGTGTGCACTGCACAGAGACAAAGGAATGGGGCTGGGAGCCAGTTAAAATAATGTGGTTCTGTGTTTGAACTCCTCTGAAATGTGCTGCTATCGCCCCATTCCCAGCTCATTTCCACACACAGATTTTTTATAACTGTGATTAGCCCCGTTGCAATGTTTTGTATAGTCCAAATATTTATCAGAGTAATCAAAGATTATGATGCCATAAAAACAAAGAGAACTTTAGTGCTTATTGAACAGATGAAACGTCCCATTTCTAGTGGCAAGTTATGGGTTTAATTTTAGCAAAAGCCCTTACGTGGCTGACTTTGCTCCCAGTGTTTGTATTTTATGAGGCTCTTGTTCCTGGGAGGTAAATCCTTCAGTCAAATGAACTTTGTAACTCATGCCAAAGTATTTCTTTTTGTATTTGACATCTGGTGTGAGGATGGATAGCCCTCTGAAAGAGCTGCTCGTGGTGAAAGAGCCCTGCATGAATATCTTTCCTACAGAAAACATCTTGGTATTATCATTTAAATGGTGCAATTATTAGCTATACTTAGAATATGTGCCTCCTCAGTAAATCATGAAAGAAGTCAGATGTGGCAGATTTCTGAAGTGTCTGAGCACACAAGTGAAGAGCCTGATTAAAACTGAAATGGATGCAAAACCCAGCAGTTCCTCCCATTCTGGAGACATCCTACTGTGCTCACTGTGCTGAGGGATAATGGGATACAGACTGCACACTTGCCCAGAAGCCCCTGGGAAGGTAGATAGAGCTGGAACAAGAAGAAATTTGGAGTTCCTGGCAGCCAGAAATAGAAAATATGAGATGCCAAAATATATGGGCAGATTTGCACAACAAAACAATGAGGTGGAATTAAAAGATAATGAAAACAAAGTTGATTGGGAAAAGGAGCGTCTTTGCATGTTTTGTATTTAACCTAATTTTACTGGGGTCAAGCTGGAATGGAGGAGAGTGGACAGGCAGAGGAGTTTCCAAAGTTACAACAGGTAATGGTGACAAATATTGGAAAGAATATTGTCACTTGTCACTAAAGCAGACTGTGTTTAAGATGAGACTTCATGTGGTGGCATTTTGTCCTCTGTCAGCTTTTCCTTGCCATTCCTGGAGACAGGACCAAACCTTCAGACTGAATTCATATTTTAGTAATTCAGATTGAGGAAGAAAACCATGAAAAAACCATGCTGGGTTCCTGGTCAGGGAGGGAGCTGCAGCAATCAGTTCCTGGAGGAAGAGAGTGAGTGGGGAAAGAGAAAATCAGTCTGACATGTCTGGGGTTGCTCTGAGATTGTCCCCGAGTGCTGCAGTGCTTCCAAGGGACACTGCCCACCCAGCCCTGCTCAGAACTCAGCCACAAAAGGGACCCTCAGCACACAGAACTCCAAACAGCTCCCCCTGCAAGGCTCCTCAACGTTCTCAGTGAGAGAGCAGCCACTACAGCCCACGAGGGTGAGGGATGGCACAACAAAACAAACCAAAAAACCAAATTTGTGATCAAAACCTGCCCCAGGCCCTGCAGCCACAACAGCCCACGAGGGTGAGGGATGGCACAGCAAAACAAGCCAAAAACCAAATTTGTGCACAAAACCTGCCCCAGGCCCTGTGGGATGCTGAGAAAGAACCACTCTGGCTGGCAGAACTAAGCTTTAGATCTATTACAAATTATTGGTATTATTATTGGTATTTAAAGGAGGATTTGAATTCTGGGCTTTTGATTTTATAATGACTATTTCACTTAATTGCATAATCATAGAATGGTAATTGCATTTCATATCTTCTTTTATATTCTACCAACATAAAAGACCACGTTAGATTCAAATGTGTGGAATGAAGGAAATAAAAGGCACAATAGTCCTGTCACTAATATTTTACTTAAATTTCCTTGTTATAAAAAGACTGGGATTCAAACACTTCATGTTGAAAAACCCCAATTTTTTATCTTTTTTGACTACCAACCATGAATAAGAAGCTTTTTCTGGTTCACCTGGCCAGTGGACTACAAAGCTGCAAGTTGGCTTGAGCTGAAATAAGTGCAGAGTTCCATTATTCTGAAGAGAAACTGAGGTGCCAGACAAGGGGGGAAATGCTGCCTTAAAGAAATTAAATAAACTCGAGGTCTCTACATTGCAATTAATTTGTTAAAGTCAGGGTGAAAGGCCTCAGGTGTGTTTGAAAAACAGAGACTGGCACAGATGTTACAAAAAAGCCTTAGAGATACCCCTGAATTTAATTTCCTAGTAATTCCCACAAACTTTTCCTATTTGGTGTTGGCCGTCCCTCACTATATTGGGGGTTTTTTGATTTTGATTTCTCAAATTTTTGATTTCTCAAATTTTCTCAAGTTTTTGATTTCTCAAATTTTCTGATTTGAGAAATAAACGTGCAGGGCCAATAGAGAAAATACAGGTTTGGGGTTTTTTTATCCCTTGAAAATGATGTGTTTATTATTAAACCACTACAAAAATAACAAAAAAAAAAACAAAAACAAAAACAAAAAAAAGGCAAAAAAACCCAAAACAAAACAAAAAAACAACTACAAAAAAACCACCAAAAAAGTGAAAAATGGAATTATATGGAACTGGTGGGTTTGAATTTCCATGGAGCTGGGCAGGCAGAGTCAATCCTGCAGTGTTATCTCTCCCCCAGCTCATTTTTCAAAGCCTCAGCAGCCCCTGTATCTCTGGTTTCCCCCTGTTATTTGTGCAGGAACATCAAATGGCTGGGAAGTGAAGCAGAGCATTCCTGAAAGGCACCAGGATGAGACAAAGCAGAGCAGCTCTCAAATGGAACAGACCTTTGAGGTCACTGCTCCTTCCATTCCCTCTGCACATTTGTTACCTGCACATTCCCACTTTGCAGCCTTTATTTTGAATTTCTTGGCTGAGTTTTAAACTGTCAGGTTGTTTTTTCCCTTCAGGGCTCAACAATTGGGTTTTTCCTGTAGAATTTTTTTGGGTTTTCTCAAGAAAAAAAGGAAAAAGTTCATCCCTGTTCCATCCAGGTCCAGAGGAAGGGTTCCCAATAGGTGAATTTGCTAAAACCAACAATTCTTGTTTGTTTCTTTGTTTTGTTGGTTGGGTTTGGTTGTTTTCTTTTTATATTTTAGGTTGTCTTAATGCCTTTTAGTCTTCTCCAGCAATTTTCTTCTTTTCAGAGCAGTTTATTTTTAAATAAGTTAAAAAAAAAGAGATCAGTTTAATTAAAAAGACTAAGGAAGTCTGCAAGATACATTTTCCCCTTTCTGAGAAATCAAATATCCCTATTTTGGCTAAAATTGCAAAAGCTATTAAAATTGGAGAGTTTTGCTGTGAAAGGTGCTTTATTGAGGTGGTTGTTTGGATTTATTTCTTTTTGCACTGCTCTAATTTGAGTTGCATTCTCATGTTAGAGCACAACCATGTAGGTACCTAAAATATCACTTAAATTTTGCCCTCCAAATAATGGAAATTGCTGATATTTAGTGAGTTCCAGTGATGTAAATCTCACATCCTAAACCAACAACAGCAGCAATATCCACTACCACTCACTGCCTTTTTTACACATGCTTTGGTCCACATTAATATTATTATTTTTGCAGCTAAATATCACTGAAATAGATTCTTTCTCAAGTGCCTGTATGAGAAAAACACCATTTTATTTGTGTCCTTACAGATTTGGTTTGATTTCTAAGGAAAGGATGGTTTGGGGTTAAGGGGTTGCTTCAATTTGAGCCAGCCTTGATTTGAATCTCAATTTTAACACAGAGCTGGGCCCATTCTTCTGATTTCACTGCAGGTTTTTTCCAGTCCTGCAACATATTGTGCAGTTTGGGAGCCCACCTAAAATTAATGGGGCTTGAAATGGCCCAGAAATCCATCTGGATGTCCATAATTGGGGACAGCATGTTTGTACAGCAGGCAAGACAAATAGAAATGCCCCCAAATTACACATCAGCATATTGAAATGTGCTCAATACCACTGCATTTGATGGAGTCAATTAGGTGGGAAATGACATTTTACACACGTTTGGAGCCACCCAAACACGTGGCAGGAGTGCAGAGGTGAGGGAAGGGGGCAGTGCAGAGGATGTGTGTGTGGAATGCAGGAGGGAGCAAATGCAGCTCCTTCCCCAGAGCTGCAGGGTTATTGCTGATGGTCAGTCTGGAGGCATGAAAGGACACTCAGACACAGTGCTTTGATTGCCCATTCATGCTGGCAATTCAAGGGAACGCTTTTATGTTCTCATTTTCTCAACAGTACTCCACAGTAATTGTTGGTACATAATATTTTGTATTTCTTCTCTGAACGACTTCTTAAAGGCACATAAATATTGAATTTCAGATAGTTGTGGTCAGGATTGCTCTGGAGTGGCCCATGATTAAAAACTGGCACTGAATTCATGACCAGCTGAAGCATTTTTTTCTGCCATTAATGGTCACTGTACATCGTGAGATGTTTGGTTTTTTTCACCATGTCCTTGGCTATTTTCCCCATAACAGTTTTTCCTATTCCTTTCCTATTTTTCCCTTTATAGCATCCAGATAACTCAATGTAAACAGCTTTGTGTTCAGATTTGGGCAGGATATTAAAGATTAGGGAGAGATTTGTGGTGCCTGAAGGTTTGATATTGCTGCCTTTGCTTCTGCAATACCCAGTGGATGCTTACAAAACCCTTTAAAAGACCATTAATGTTTGGAGTATTTTAGATGAGATATTAAAGCCTCATTTTATCAATATAATTAATTGGGATAGGTCATTAGTTGGTGCTTAGGTAAGTACCACTTTTAGGAGCAATTCTTCAAAAAATTTGAAATGAGCAGGTTGAAACCAACAGCTGGCCAATTTTCTAGTTTGTTTTTTCCTTTTCTGTGGCTTCTAAGCATAATCCTTCACTCTGGTTTTTATTCTTCCTCAACAAGAATTTCTTCAGATGATTAATTTAGGATTTCAAGCTGGGTTCAGTCTGTACCTACAGATCTGAATGTGTCTGGATTGTTCATGTCCTGCTTATTTAAAACTGCTGGTAACCTGTGCTGTGCTGCTGTGGGAGATGAGATCTGAGTGCCTGAGCAGCTTCCAGCCCTTTAAAAGCTTGGCTCCCTGCTTCAGCTGATGCATTTCCCTTTCAGCATCCCTGTGAAAAAAATCAGCAGACTTGTTCAGTGCTGCAGTTTCCAAACTGTACTTATTCATTTCACTTGTTGAATATTTTCAACCATTCCATGCCATTGATCAGATTAGAGCATGGAAAATATCCATGCAGGCTGCAGGCAGCCACCTCTGCAATTGTTTCGTTTTGACAGAACTGAAAAATGAAGGAAGAATTTATTCCCTGTTGCTCAAATGAAGGCAACACTGCTTTGACAAGGTATCCAACTGAAATTCACATCCATTTTTAAAAAATAATAATGGAGCACATCTTGGCTTTGCTACCCTAAAACTCCCCCTCTCCCAGTGAGATTCTTCACCTCCCTGGAGAACAGGAATTGTATTGGAAGATGGGTTTGATTTGATAAACCTAGGGAAGCACATGGCTCTGAATTTCTAAGCAAGGAGAGTCGGAATTTTGCTTCATCTGAGCAACTTTTCTTTCAGAAAATGTTTATTTTATTCACTTCTTAGGAGCAGCCCATGACACAGGGAGTGTGTGTGAGTACCTGACAGGGAGGAGGGGAGGCACAAACAAGGATTCAGCAGTGCCCTTGCCAGGGTCAGAAGAAAGAGCACTTTGGCTTCCACCAGCCCTGCTTTGGGTCTGCCACTGCAGTCTCCTAATAAAAAATATAAGAAATTAATATATAAATAAATATATAAATATATATAATATATATACATATATATAATTATATATTATATATATATAATTATATATATATAATTATATATTCTATATATAATATAGAATATATATAATTATATATATTTTTTTATATATTTATATATTTATATATTTATATAAAATATATTTATATTTATATATAAATATATATAAATATATATTTTTATAAATATATATTTATATATATTCTTATAAATTATATTATATTATATTATATTATATTATATTATATTATATTATATTATATTATATTATATTATATTTATTATATTTATTATATTATATTATATTAATTATATTATATTATAGATGCAGTTATATATTAATATTAAAATAAAATATATAAATATATATATATATATATAAATTATATAAATTAATCTAATAAGAACAAATGTATTGTGGTAAATATAATTATAATAAATCAGCAGTGTGAGAGCTGCTAACGCTGGTGTCCCATGGGTGAAATGCCCTCAGCAGGGGGATGTGTCCCCTGTGCCAGCTGGGCATTGGGGCTGGCACATTTCCCCTCCCTGCCACTCTGGGTGATTGCAGAGCCCCTGGCAGAGTTTCAGCTCCTGCAGTCCAACCCTGGCTCTGATTTAGGAGAGCCCAGCAAAGCTCTGAGGGCAAATATCAGCCTCTCATTTCACACAGAGCTTCTCCCATCCTCAACAGGATCATTTCAAATAATTTCTTACTTAAATGAGAAATAAATTGTGTATGATGGTATAAACTGCAGATTTTCAGGATAAACTAATTTACTTTCAGAGTCTTGATAAACTTTTCCCCAAGGTGTTTTGGCCAGTGAGATCAGCAGTTTGTTCTGGCTGATATTAAACCCAAATTTCTTAATTGCAGGGATGAAAACACAGGGAATCTGTTTGGGAATAGTCCTTGAAATTCAATGAGATTTTGGGGGAAATTTATAATAATTTATAGGCACACTATGAAACTTCTGCAGTTGAAACCTCCCTGTGACAGATCAACCAGTGATGCACATGAAAATAATTTATATTTTTTGAAGTTCTACATGGAGGCTAAACTAATAACTATGCCTCTAATTAATGACCTTTCCTAGATGGTAAATCCAGGAAAGAAGTACCTGGATGTTGATTAGCTGCCTAATCAGAAGCACAGTGCTGATCTCTTCCATCATTTTTGTTACCTCTTTAGCATTACTGAGGTTTCAATAAAGTCCATGATGTAATGTAGACTTTTAATTATGCCAGATTAATGTAATATTTCTGATGAAAGGGTAATTGAAAGAAATGGAGCATGCATGAGCTGAACTCCAAACTCCAGCTGTGTTAACTCTCTTATTTTAATGGGAATTAAAGGATGAATGCATTTTGGGTAAAGCTCATTCCTGTACAGAGGGTCAGCAAGAAACTTAAACGCCTTTAATTTTTATGAGGTTTTAACTGCAGTGTAGAAGCAGAGTCTGTGAAATAGAGGGTGAGCTTGGGCTCATAAAGAGCACATCTTTCAAAGGCTTTTAATTACTCTATTTAGACCTGTGTCTTTACAATAAGCAATGGGTTGAGTCACTAATGAAATGTAAATAATTCAGAGAAAGCTCTGGCTGCACCAGGGAAAGCTGGGGGGCACCACAGCATTTTCTGAGATCAGAAGTTCTGCACACCCCACTGCTGGCTGGAGGGAAGGGCTCTGCTGGGATATGAGCCTGAACCTCAGGGGATGAATTTACATCCTACCACTTGCTTCTTCCCTGGAATGCAGAGCATGAAATCTTTTAATTTCTGTGCATTTTTTTCCCTCCATTTTCTTCTGTTGTGTGGCTGAACATGAGGAGTAAAGCTTGAGTTAGCCCCGTGTGACAGAGGCAGGGAGAAATGTCTCTGCAGCCATTGAAGAGGCCAACTTTAGGAACTTGGGCTAAATTAGGTAAATTGCACCTTCTCAAAACAAATCAGCTTTTGAAACTCTAATTCAGGGCTTTCCTGTAGAGTTGACCACCATCATCAACTCCAAATACAGCCAGTAGACCTTGGTTGGGTAGAAAGAAGTTTTTTCCATCTAATTTTCTATGTCATGAGTCTCCCTACCCTGACCTGTCCACTCAGACCTATATCCCCACAGTATAATTATTTTTATTAATGATTTTAGTACATGCTATTAGATCCAGACAAACCCCAACAATGTTTGTCAGTTTTCTTGACCAGCAGAAGAAAATTTTCATTTCCAAACCTTCCTGATGCCAACAGCCACCAGCTGCTGGTGAGAAGGTGCTGTGGTTTCTTATCTGAGCCCATTGACAGAAATGTAAAAATTCAGAAACACCAGGCAGTAACCCTGCCTTTGTCACTGCTTTAAGGTCTCTCCCAACCTAGCCATTCTGTGAATTCTGTGAATTCTGTGCTATCTCACTGTTATCTCAGAAGCAATGAGGCTGAATGTGTCTCAAGTATCAAAGAGATAGAACTGTGAGATAAAATTGGTGAAGATCACATTAGGGACTGAAATGAGAGAGATTTCTGCAGAAATACATTCCCTACAGCTGTGCTCACTTAGTGCTGCTGTGCATCCCTGGATACCCAAAGGGAGAGGTGGAAGGGACAAAATAAGAGAAAAAATTCCCTTCCCACTTTTGTGGTTTGAGTGCTTTGGGCAGCAAATCACTCCTTGTAGGTAATTTCTGTCAAATCACATCTCAAACAACACAGGGTGGGTAATAATTCCTGATTGCTGAGGCCAGATATGGAGACAGAGCTGATAAAAAGAAAATAAAATAATTGCTAGACCTAATTATCATTAGTGTGCAGATCTAAACCTGCCAGGCACAGGCTTACCAGGGAATTAAGTTCTTAAAAGAAATAGTTCTCATTGATCAGCAAATGTGCTCCCTGCACGCATTATTTGCACATTTTATGCTCACAGTATTCCTTAAATACTAATATATTTTATGAGCTATTGCCAGCTGCAAACTATAAATTATCTGTGCTATAAAATACATAATAATGGGTTTAAAAAAACCTAAAAACCAATGCAACCCCATCAAAGTGAGTGGAAAAGCCACCAGGTGAGCTGGGGCTCAAATAAGAAGTAGATTCTAAAATTTGGCTCTGTGTGAGCATTTCTGGAACTTTCATTTGTTCCTTCTTTATGGGGACAATAAATAAAAAGAAAAGCCAACAAGAAAACTACAAATCCTCCACAGGAAACAATCATGACCACTGGAAATCCAGCTGGGAGAACAGAGGGGTTTTAAACATGGACCAGAGGCTCAGATCTGCCCAGTGAGGTTATAACAGAGCAGTTGTGCTGGTTTCAGTGGATTTCCTCACTTTCAGGTTGAGTTTTCCAGGCAATACTTTGGTTATCCTTGATTGGGAATAAACATTGAGTTTTCCAGGCAATACTTTGGTTTTCCTTGACTGAGAGTAAACATTGAGTTTTCCAAGCAATTCTTGGTTATCCTTGGTTGAGGATAAACATTGAGTTTTCCAGGCAATACTTGGTTATCCTTGATTGGGAATAAACATTGAGTTTTCCAGGCAATACTTGGTTATCCTTGATTGGGAATAAACATTGAGTTTTCCAGGCAATTCTTTGGTTATCCTTGATTGGGAATAAACATTGAGTTTTCCAGGCAATACTTGGTTATCCTTGATTAAGGATAACATTGAGTTTCCAGGCAATACTTGGTTATCCTTGATTGGGAATAAACATTGAGTTTTCCAAGCAATTCTTGGTTATCCTTAATTGAGAATAAACATTGAGTTTTCCAGGCAATTCTTTGGTTTTTCTTGATTGAGAGTAAACATTAAATTTTCTAGGCAATTCTTTGGTTATCCCTGATTGAAGATAAACATTAAATTTCCAGGCAATGCTTTGGTTATCATTGATTCCTGTAGATTTTGTGTTAAGGGAGTTACTGGCCGGCATGTTTGGCCAATTAACACCTTACATGACCTTATCAGACTCTTTGTAGAGAGTTAATTTGTAACTGACACTTGTTATTAACCACAGAAAATAAAAGACTGATGCTCTCTAGGACAGAACAATTTCCAGTCAATTTTGTGTGCAATAGAAACAACAAAGATAAATTTGATCTTGCATATTCTTACTTACCAAAGGTGGATGTCTACTGAAACTTTACAGACCATAATTTTTAGTGTTGAATCTGATTCCCAGAGGCAAAAACTATTCCTGTAAATAACCCACCTATGCAAAAGTTTCTACTTTTCTACTCAATAATAAATAATTATTATTAAATAAAAATTATTATACTTAGTGGGGGTATAGGTCTAAGTGCACAGTTCAGGGTAGGGAGACTCATGACATAGAAAATCAGATGGAACAAACCCTTCTTTCTACTCAATCACCATTCATGGCTGTGTTTGGAATAATTCTTTTAAAACAAGGCTCAGCTGAATTCAGAGTAGTCTTGGCACGCTCTGCCAATGCCAAGGGTTTGTGGAAGTGCCAGCAGATGTTGGCTCACAGCTTTCTGAGGAAGGGGCCCAGGTTTCTCTGAACACACCTCAGGAGAAGCTGTGACCACGGGCTGTGAATGAGAGGAAAACCAGGGAAATTCTGCAGGGAAAATCCAGGAATGCACAGGGGGAAAGAGGCAGCGAAGGAGCCACAGAGGTTTTGTGAAAGTGGCAGAGCAGGAAAATGCTCTGTAGAGCACAGGGCTGGCAGGAGAGGAGCACACAGCAGCTCAATTTGTCAAGGGCTCAGAAAAGATGCTGCAAACCTGCTAAGTGAGAGCCTGGGCAGGGGATTTAGCTCTTTGAATGGCTACAAAAGCCCTTTGGGACAACCCGTGAGAGAGAATCCTCCAGACTGACACAACCTAAATATACAGAGCTAGGAAAGGAGATTCCATGACAAAAAACCTCCTCTGGTTTGTTTGTGCTTTCAGGCTTGAACAAGAGGAAGGATGATGGTGTTGTCCTGAGCAATCAAAGAAGGGAGTGCTTTAGGGGGAAGGTTTTAAGAGCTGAGTTGTGGCTGTGCAGAGCTGTCAGGAAAACATCCAGAAGTTATCAGAGCTAGAGGCTGACATTTTAGACTAAATGGAAAAGTGGGAAAAGAGAGTAAGGGCTCTGAACTGTCAGCAACAATGGCATTGCTGAGCAGGAAAGGATGGTGGCACTGAGAAGGGGGAGAAACCAAAATGGGGGGAAAAGGTTTCCTTAAAAAATGAACTGGAGAAACGAGACCAAAGGAGAGGCTGGGAAAGTGATTAGAGAAATCATGGTAACATTATAGGAGGAGATATTCCCAGGAGCCAAGGGAGCATCATTTTCAGGCATGTGATTAAATGGATCAAAGGCAAAAAAGGAAGGAGTTGAGAAGAAATTTCAGAGAAAGAAAATGTGGGCGGGGATTGTAGAGCTTGAGGTGCAAGGAGTCAGGAATGGGGTGGTGCCTGCAGGGGCAGCTGGGGTAACAGGGAGGGTCAAAAATTCCTTGTGGGAGACAAACTGGCCTTCAACAGACACAAAAATAGCAAAGGAGAAAGAGCCATAATTAAAGATAACTAGTTTTTGTACACCCCACATGTGAATGAAAGGCTCACACACATTCATTATGCCTGTCAATATAATGTAAAATATACAAGCTTTTCTTCAGGTGTGCACATAAATCACAAACCCTGCCCTTTATTTACAGGCTGTTGGTGAGGCAGCTCAGTGGCTGCTCCACTTGGTGGGGAATTTATAAATTCTGTGCTGACAGATTTCTCTGGTGACGTCCCAGCCCGTGCATTGCACAGAAACTCAGCACCACAGCTGCTGCTCATCCATCATGCCCAAGTGCCTGTCCTGAGCAGGGAGACCCCCAAGGATCTCCCAAGGATTCAGAGCAGCTTCATCAATCCCAGAGCAGTGTCAGCTCCTTTGAGCCAGGATTAAACAAATGCCTTTAATGGCACTAAGCTTCATTGGGATCTGGAAATGCCATTTTTCAGGTTGTCTGTGAGACCAGAGTCTCGAATTCTTTCTTTTCACCACCCAGGAGATCAGGTTGTTTATGAGAATTTAGTTCTAGCTGGCATCCCTAATCCAAATATATCCAGACTTTGGCAGTCATGACCATAAATCTCCTCTGTGTGAGTCTGGATCCTGATTTTGTGGCCAGACCTTCTCTTTCAGCAGCAGGATAAAAATCCACGTGCCAAGCAATTCCAGATTTTGTCCTATTTGGAAATCTCAGTTTAACTTCTCACTTCAGTGAGCCCCATCCATCAGCACCTCTGTGGATTTCTTACCCTTAATTTGCTTTATTTACCTTTGTTTAGCAGAACTGAGGCACTGCAGGGAAGGGGCAGGCAGCTGTTGGCATCCAGGTGCCTGCATTGCTGCAGAATTCAATACTGACGTCAGTTCAAAGGATAACAGGAAAGAAACAGATAAAACAAAACAGCCTTATCAATAATTAAATTAAATTTGATTTGCCCGAAAAGGCAAACGGATCATTAAAAATTTTTAAAGGGCACAAAGCAGCATCTAACATTGACCATTACATTTCTGTGGTGGTGACAAAACTGTCAATATTGCAATATTACAATCTTTGAAGAGTACAGATGCAATAAATACAAGACAAACATTTGCTGACTGAGTTTTGATGCGTCTTTCCCTTGGTTTTATAGGCTGAGTGTGAGCTACAGCTGATGTTAGATTTGCTCCTGAACTCTCCTTTCTGAATTTCTTCTCTGCCTTGGTATTATCAGGGTGTCCATCTAAAACAGAATTCAAGTGCCACATTCACTTTATTTCATAGAAACCCCACATAAAAATCTTATATTTCTGTAGCAACATTAATAGGATACACCAGGCCTTTTATTCCCTTTTATTCACAAACTATAAAGCTCTATTAGTGTTATTTTTTTAAAGAATATTGTTTGTTTGCTGTTTGCTTGTCAGGGTGTGCAGGGAGGGAGGGGCTGGCATTTCCTTGGGCACAAATGAAACTGATGGAGGTGCCCAAGGGGGGAATCAGGTCCTGACTCAGGATTTATCCTCTCACCCCACATCTTCCAGAACTGCAGCACAAAGGTCTCTGACTGCCCCTCATAACATTCTGGGCTTTCCTCTTGGAGATTTCTGCACTCACAATTAATTGTTTCTGGACCCAGATAATCAATATTTAACCACAGGCAATGTTCATGCACCCAACCAGTGATTTCACTGGGGAAATAAACCCCAAACTCTTAAAGATGCTGTGATTTGCATGGCAATACTCACCCCCATCTCCTCCTTTAGGTCTGTAAGAGTTCTGCCAATTGAAGCTGTCCCAGAGAGTTGCCATGGCAACGAGAAGAAGGAAGAAAGAAAACCCCATCAGCTCTGAAGATTGCAGTTTACAAGGACTGTTCTTCACTCCTCAGCCTCAGTTGCTCCAGTTTAGTTTGCAATCTCACTCAATCTGTCCAACTGTACCTTGGTGTTCGACAGCCTCCACCCCTCTGCCCTGGATTCCTCCTGCAGGACACAAGGTTTACCTCAAATTTACTCTGAATGTTAAAAGACCATGACATCCAAACCCCCACCTTGGGGTGAGCAGAAAAAAAAAGGAAAAAAAAAAAAAAAACAAAAAAACACCACAAAACCAGATTGACTCCATTTTTTTCTATCTGTTGACTTGTTGCTATTCAACTGTTCAGAAAATATTTTGTCTGTGGGTTAGTATTTGTATATGTATGAGTGTATGTATATATATATATTTATATAGAGAGAAGAGTTATACCACAGGTTTAGCTTTTATAAAACGTTCATCTGGAGGGTGAGGGAAGGGAGGGAGCAGAAGAACACCACCACAGGCACAGATGAATTGGAGCTGTCCCAGCGTGGCTAAACCCAGAGCAGCTTCACCAATCCCAGAGCAGTGTCAGCTCCTTTGAGCCAGGATGAAACAAACGCCCTTTAATGGCACTAAGCTTCATTGGGATCTGCAAATGCTATTTTTCAGGTTGTCTGTGAGACCAGAGTCTCAGCCTGTGGCCCTTCTCGTACCTCAGGGGCAGCAAAGGAGAAATGCAAATCCCCAGAAGGGCTCCTTCCTGCTCTGAGCTGGGGATGCAGGAGGAGCAGCCAGGTGAGAGCAGCTCTGCCTGCTCTGAGAGGCCAAAGGGCTGAAATTTGGCTGGGGCAGGGGACAGAATGTTGTTACCAGCTCTGCAGGTGACAAGCTGAGCCCAACAGCAACGCTCAGAGCTTGGCAGGGCACTGATGTCTGCCTCAGGTGCCCTGCTCTAGAAATACCCTCACAACCACAGCACTCCATCCTTTTGGAGATATATATATATACATACATACACACGTACACACGGTTCCAGTTACCAGTAACAAGAGCATTTCTTTGTGTGTGTAAACTTAGCACACCTGTTTGCAGACAGGGGAAAAAAGGGTGTTTGTTCTCTATGAATATGGATCCTTTTTTATTCTGTGAGCATGTAAGGTCAAAAAAACAACAAAAAAAAATTTCCTTCTAACTGTATGAAGATGATCATCTTGTTAATAAACTGTAAATGATCCATCAAAGCTCACACCAAATTTTTATAAAATTAACACAAAAAAGTATACTAGTGACAGACTGTGGCTTTTATTAGAGCTTGGCAGTAACTAGGGTAAGGTAAGTGTCTTAGAATATTTTAATAAACTTGCTTATTTAAAGTTTAAACAAGAAAGCTTCCTTATGCAATAGGACTTTGCAGCTGCACTCTTTAGTTAGCATTTTTACAGTAATTATGGGTCATACTCGAGGGCATCCTTACTACAGTGAGAGTATGAGCATACCTTCCACACCACATCTATGTTTCAATAGTCAAGATTTTTGGAAACATTCAAAATAAGTCCAGACATACATTTAGTTTCCCATAATGCTACACTAGATATTAAATGTGTGTTGGTGGTTAAAATTTGCTGTACAATAGCTTTTCTCTGACTTCCTGTATTATACCAAATATGAAACAGGTTTTTCTTTTTTCTTTCTTCCTTTTTTTTTTTTTTTTTTAATCAAAAGGAGTAATAACAACAGACAGAGGAAAAATGAGTTTGTGTTGTGAGCTTTCCTAACCTTGTAGATTTCTGGATAAGATATGAGCTGCCTTCAGAGCAGCTTTTCCCTTCCAGCTCAGCTCCTGCAGTCCTGACCAAGTGAAATCTCTTGTGTCACCCAAGTGGCACCTGAGGGTCCCTGGGAGCTGGCCAAGGACAGCAGGAGTGGCCCTGGCAGCTCCAGGCATCCCAGCAGGGACGTGCCTGACCCCAGCCTTGTCATGGGCACCCCTCCTGGTCCCTCCTCCCTGCCCCTGCCTTGTATGGACCCCACCTGCTGCTTTGCCATCAACAATCACATCTTTTTATTAAAAAAAAAATATATATATATATATATATTATTTTCAAGCAAATTTTTCCAAAAGGAACAATTTATCTACTGTATGGCACCTCTGGAATTCCAACGTGTATGTTCAATGAATGCACCCAAAGATGTTCTGCACCCTGTGCTTTCAGCTACACAGCCTCTATCTTGAATAAAGAAATTGTATTACCCTGCCCCACAAATACTCTTTTCTACTTGCTTTTTTCCTCTCTCCACCCAGCCAAACCCACCTCTGGAAAGAACCCCCCTTGACTTTGGTGTCATTTCTGTCAAATGCCAGGACAATCTGTCCTTATCTGCTTTAAACCCAGGCCCACAGAGCGTTTGGTGGAACCATCCCAAGGGCAGCAAAGTGAGGAACAAAGAGAAAAACTCCTCTGCCTGGAGCTCCACAGCAAGGGGAAGACTCTTCCTGAACCCTGTGCCCAAGGAAAGATGTTTCTTCTTGGATCCACTGCAGAATTTTGATGTGCAGAGAGGTCGGAGCCTGGCTGAAGCTCTGACCCGAGCTGCATCCAAGCCTCCATTCCCATTTTCCCTTTATCTCTGCTCCCACATCAAAGCCTCCCAGCCTCTCCCAAGTGTCCCAGCTCCCCAGGAGCCCATCCCAGCCATGCCAGGAGAGGATGAAGCTGCCATGCTCATGTTTGTCCCCATTTAACACAGACTGTGGCACGTTCATGGTGTGACACGGTGAGGAACCACAGCAGAATCTGAATTTTCCTACCTGAACAAAGGGTGGCACCTCTGCTCAAAAAACCAATGTCCATTTCCTGAAAGAAAGGAACAACAAAAATGAAGGAACAAGAAAAATGATTTATCCATTTTTCTGCAATATCATGAAAAAGCAGAAGATTTACAAAATTGGTTGTATTATTTTCTGATAGTGGTTTCTGTTTAATTCAGCTTAATTAATTGATTCGACATTAATTCAAGTTTGCTGTTTTTGTAACACACCCCTTATTCCTACCCAGCTATTTTAGCCCCACCAACAGTTATTTCAGTCTGTGTTTGTAGGTTCATAAATGCTGTCTAGAGTTGGAAAGGCAGTGAACTTGTTGATTATCATTTTGTAACATGCACCAACTTACCTTTCATTTGTTAAAGTCATTTCACCTGGAAAGGCTCTGTGCTGTTGAAACAAAAATTGGGAACAACAATCAGTGAGAGGGGTTTATTAGCAAGGGAAGGTCTCATTTTTGGTGTGCTTGCTAACTGAGCCCTGCTCTGTGCTCCTCGTGTGTGCTGTTCCACTGTGCTTGTGTGCATTTGTTAATGTCCATTTGGCTCAGTAGCTGTAGGTCTGAGGAGTAAAAACAAGGAAAAAGAGCTGAATTTCCTGCTGGGTGTGCAGGAAAATGTGGAGGTGAGGGTGGAACACAGGTAGCACAGCCCCTGAGCCCTGCTCTCATCACTTTTACACTGCTGAACTCAAGCAGCAGCTCCATCGCCAGGGCTGGGGTTCAGTTCATCACTTTGGGGTGGAATTTTCCCTCCCCACGTGTTGGTTTTTGCTGCTGGCTGTGAGCAGTGGAGCTGCATGTTTGTCTCAGGAGTGCTGAGTGCTCACATCTGGTCAGAAGCCTGGGCTTTGTCACATCCAGCCACCCCCAGGTGCCCTTCAGTGACACCTCCCAGAACGGTTTGGTTTAACCTTTGTTGGAAATGGATGGGGTCAAATGATTTGTTCTGTTCTCTTGCATAGTCATTTCTTAGATTATTATAATACAAACTTCAGTTTTTAAATTATGGACTTAGAAGCAGTTTGTAGGGCTCTATCTTAAATGCCTTATCACTACAAAAAGACAGACATCTACTATATTGACAACTTTTGTCTTTCCTTTGCAAAGGCCTCTTGTCTGAAACACTGAGAAATCTGCCAATTTTCTTCTCAAATGTTACTGATCCACTCAGAGCAGAATTCTGTACACAAATAATTTTACATCATTTGGTCTAAAGGCTAAGTTGTTTTTGGAATAGATTTAAAAATGTCTTATTTAATTAAAAAAAAATTATATTAAAGTCACATTGGCTTGAGACCACCAAGTCTAAAACAAAACTCTGCTCCTGTCTTGCCTTTTATGCATCTCTAGAAACTCTGCTGTCTGAGAGACCCAGCCCAATGCTAACACAAAGAAAAATAAAATAGCAATTACTTCCTTCCAGTTAACTCTGTGCTCTTCAGCAGTCACATGCAGTGCACATCAGTAATTACCATTATAGATATTGTCTTTAAAGCAGACAGAGCTGAGTTTTTAAAGCACATGAGGCTCTGGCTGCCCCAGGACACTCCAGCTGCTTTGGGCTGGTCCCAGTGGGATGGATCATCCCTCACTCTCAGAGGAAGGTTCCTAGTGGCACAACTGCTATGTGTGTATATATGTAGATATATAGAGATATACACATATAAATATATATATTATATATATGCAGGTGGAAGGAGATGGACACAACACGGGGGACTTGGAATAAGCAGTTTAATTCCCTCCATTAGGGATGAATTCATGAGATAAGGGACAGCATGGGCTGCATGAACTGAACCAGTCTGATTTAAAGCAAATTAAAAGGGCAAAAAGCCACACACCAAACCCCAGGCTTATCTCAACTCTCCTGTTGTATTTCTGCCACCCCAGCTGTCCCTGTCCCCTCACACCACAATTATATCAGCTGAAGACATGCATCTTTGTTTTCTGACTCATTTTCAGTTGTCTGTGGATCAGCAGGTCACAGGAGTGCAAAGGGAAGGGTTTAGAGCCAGAATTCCTCATTCCTGAGCTTTCAGTGGGACAATGTGGGACACTCCTGAGCTTTCAGGGGGACAGTGAGGGACACTCCTGAGCTTTCAGTGGAACAGCTGTTTGGGAAGGTTTCATCCAGCCCTGAGCACTGCACTCCTCCTCTGCATCACAGAGTGCACTCTGAGCTTTGGGGTGAAATAAATGCAGCCCAGAGCCAGGCTGGGTGTCTGGATGTGCACACACCCCCTGCCTGAGGAATAAATCCATGTCTGGGGGGCTGAGATGGGGAACTGAGCACAGAGGAGTTGTGTTGTCACTGCCATTTCAGCCAGAACCCTCTGCAAAACAACACTACCCCAAACAACCTCTGTCCCTTGAAGTTACCATCAAGATTATTTTTTTTTAATTTTTTTTTTCATTTTTAATAGTCCAAGCAAGGAGGAAAACATTTTGTTTGATTTTCAAGATGCTTAATTCAGCTGCTTTTCCAGTTAATCATTCCTTTGGGCCCTAGTTGCTGAATCGCTTGCTGTTTCTGAGGTGTAAATAAACATTTTGATTTATGATGTGGTTGCAAAGAAACTTGTAATTTATTTGTGAAATGCTCAAATAAAGGATGTATGGGCTTTTACCTTCTGTCTGGACCTAGACCTTGCCTCAGGAATGGAGGGCCACAAAAGGACCTCCAGACTGGCAAAGCAATGGAACCACCTGTGCTAAACATCAGAAACCTCAGGATGTTCTTAGGGAAAGAGAAAAATTGCAGCCTTCACGTGGTTTGAGAATGAGAATCAGGAGCTTAGAGAGGTAAATAGAATCACAGAGAATGGTTTGGGTTGGGAGGGACCTTAAAAATCATCTTTTGTATTATCTAAAGATCAGGGACACCTTCCACCAGAGCAGGGTCCCATCCAGCCTGGCCTTGGACACTCCAGGGGTGGTTTGACCACACAAGGTTTGCTCACCAAAAAGCAGAGGTGAATATTCAGTTAACAACAATAATTTGCTGTCTAAAGCCCCATTTCCATTGAAGTGGTTGCTTTGAGCCAAACCCAAACCAGCTGTCCCCAAGCTGGACTGCAGCCAGGAGCTCTCATGGATCTTTGTGCATCTCCTTCCTGCCCCACCTGGTCACCCACCACCACCAGATCAGCTTAGAGAGAGCAGCCAGGCACGAGGACTGCACAAACAACACAGAAAACTGAACAAATGCCTCCTTGCCAGGGAATTCTTGTTCCAGTGGGAAGCTAAAGCCTGCTGCCTTGCTGAAATTCCTGCAGGCTGTACTTCAGATCTTCGAGGAAGTTTTCTAAAGTGACAGAGCCACATAAAGGTGGAATATCTCTGAAAATAGCCTTTTAATACCTGTGAGAATAGAGGAAGCTGGGGAGGGAGGGCAGCACTTGAAGCAAACATTTGAGTACAAGCCCCAGCAGCTTTCTGCCACTGAGACCCAGCTCCAGCTCCTGCCCATTGCTGATGCTTTTCCAGGCTTTGAATCTAAGGGATTTTTTCATGTGGTCCATAATAAGTAGAGGATGAAAGAGCCCACATGAAGCTTGTGGTGTAATTGAGCAAAAGGTCATCCCTTACCTGAAAGCCACAGCAAACCTGTGTCAGCTCCTTTGGTCTCAGCTGAGCTCGTTGTCCTAAACCAACACTGGGAAACAGCACAAAGTTAAACCATGAGCAGTGTAGTGTTAGCAGAGAGAGAAAATGCTGGATGGTTTTCAGCTGGGGGAAGTTTTGTGCTGCCCTTTGAACCCTCCTGTGTCTCATCTCACACCTCCCATTCCAGAGTGTTGGGAACTCTGCACAGCTCAGCCCAGTCACAGCTTTCCTCCAGCACCAGGAAATCAGAGCAATCCCCCTGCCCTCAGTGCAACCTTCTCACCTGCAGAAACAAAGCAAGGGTCACTGCTCCTGCTGCAAAGCTCTGGGGAGGCTCAACCTCCTCACCTCTGCCCGGACTCCCCTCATCCTCCTGCTGACCTTTGGCTGCTCCTGCACTGAGACACTGCAGCCCAGCACTGCCCAGCTGTGTGGGCAGCACAGCCCACAATGATCACTGCTTTCCCATCCCACTGCCCCACATCCAGCTGTGTGGGCAGCACAGCCCATTCCTCTCATTTCCCAACCCACTGCTCCACATCCAGCTGTGCGGGCAGCACAGCCCACAATGATCACTGCTTTCCCATCCCACTGTCCCACATCCAGCTGTGTGGGCAGCACAGCCCACTCTTATCACTCCTTTCCCATCCCACTGCCCCACATCCAGCTGTGTATGGCAGCTCAGCCCACTCCTCTGCTTTCCCAACCCACTGCAGCACATCCAGCTGTGTATGGCAGCACAGTTCACTCCTCTGACCCATTTCCCAACCCACTGCAGCACAGCCCACTCCCCTCACTCATTTCCCATCCCACTGCCCCACATCCAGCTGGGTATGGCTATGGCAGCTCAGCCCATTCCTGTGACTCCTTTCCCATCCCACTGCCCCACATCCAGCTGGGTATGGCATTACAGCCCTGTCCCCTGACTCCTTTCCCAGCCCACTGCCCCACATCCATCCTGGACGTCACCCCCAGCCCTGTGGCTGGATGCACTTTCCCAAACAGGCTGTACAAACCAAGTCAAAAAGCATTTTGGCTCCCTGATCACTGCCAGGTATGCTGAGCACTCAGAAAGCAAAGCCTAGCTGGGCAGATGTAATTAAGTGTGCCCCATAATTAAAAGCAGTGATTATAACCTGCCTTGGGGTTGCAGGGTGCAGTGTTGGCTCAGCTGGCACCAAGGTAAATAGCCTTTGGTGGGATTTATGCACCTGGATCCCACTGGAACCATTAAAACCCTAAAAGCCAAGAGCTGAATGACCCCTCCCCCAGCTGATAAAATAATTCTGTAACTCCAAAGTGTTTCCTTTGGTTTTAAGTCATCATGAGCTAATCCAGGCACTAATTTTTTTTCCTACATCTCCAAGGTAACTTAATTGGCATCATGTTTCATACTGAGCAAAACCAGCAAAACCTCCAGAGAACAGGGCCCCAATTAACAGATTCCCAGCCTTTCATATCCTTGATTGCTGAAAAGAAAAAAAGAACATGGGGGATGTGTAATTCATGTGGGGATCACAGAGAATGTGACAGAGTCCATAGATAAAGCAAGCTAGAAACCACATATTGCAGTAATTAGAAAAATTGTTACAAGACAGTGTCCAAAGGAAAATGTAGAGGTTTTGTGCCATTAAACTCACGTGTCCAAGCTGAGACCACTCCCTGCATCATGTCAGACCCACCCCAGTGCTGGAGAGCCCAGCCACAGTGCCTGGGAAGCTCTGCCATTGCTGCCAATGCCACAAACTGCATTAATGCACCTGACAGTGGCTGGCTCTTGGATCCTGCACGGAGAAGTCAAAGCAGAAATGGCTCCAGAGAGGAATCCTGTGTGCTGAGAGGGTGCAGTGACCCTCTGTGCCCCCAGCCCTGCCCAAACCAGCCTGGCTTTGGGGATTCACCCTCCTGCCAGGGCAGCACAGGGATGTGACAGCCAAAGGGCCACAGGGCAGGGACAGCACCTGAACCTCTGCCAGGCCCTGGGCAGAGCTGGGACCTTCCAGAGCCCCACACTGAGCTGGGCTGTCACTCAGCATTGCCACAGGGTGATTGGACACCCAGGAAATGAAAACACAGCTCCTTGTGGAAGTTTTCCCTTTGGCTGGGTTTCCCCCTCTGTCTCACCTCAGGTTTCTGGGCATTGCTGTCCTGCCATCACTCCTGCCCTGGTCCCTTGTGCAAGACCCACCAGGGCTCTCTCTTTCCTCACTTCTGTAATAAATCCACTTTTAATTGCAGTTATCTCTCTTCACTCACACCTGGGGAGCTCAGCCCTTCCCCACACTCCCAATTCCCTTTTTCTGGCACTGGGCTCTTTGTTCTTTAGCAAACGAGCTCCTGAAGAGTAAACGAGTGCTGTACTCACATCTCCTCTGGGCTGGAGGGGAGGCCATCCAAGGTTGGTTTTCTTCACCTCTTTCTTCAATTTCAGGCAAATTCCTCTTGCCACTGCAGCTCTTCCTAAATATATTAAACCATATATCCCTACATTACCCAAATCATTTCTCATCAATACACTTTCAATTAACCTTCCTCTGTATTTCCTAGTATCAAGAACAATAACCAACTCTCATCATCTCTCCATAACCACTCCCAAACAAACACAGAATTAACCCCAGAACTAACCCCCACCCAAAAAATCCAAAAAAAATGCAAACCATGATGATAAATCCTCAACCAAACACCCACCAAATTCTGCATTCTTGTAGCTTATGAGCAGTTAAGCTCCATCACTTAGTGAAGGTATAGCTCATTCAAAACACAGCTAAATAATTAGGTGCACTAGATTTATTGTTCAAATCAAAGTAATAAAATATGTATACATATAAATATAAGCTGTTCAGGTGATGAGCTTCATTATTACACACACATAAAAATAATAGGCTATTTTTAATTGCTTGTTAAACAGTGAATACTCATTAAAACCTCGGTTCATTAGGAAAAAAAAAATAACATGCAATTAAACTATAGTACAGACTAATTAATATGGGAATTGGGGCAATTCTGATACCTTTAAAGAGGTGGAAGTGGGGACAGTTGGCAGCCTGGGCTTGTACCACTCATTTGATTGGAAATGCAGGTGCATTTCCTTCTACTTCAGGGCTTTGAGAAGGTTTTTGGTTCTATTTTTTGGTTTCAGTTCCAGAGGAAATAGAGGGGACTGAAATGGGATTTTTTTCTGTGGGTCTTCACATAGTCTGGATAAAAGATAACAGATTCATCTATTACCCCATAAAACAACTCCTCCTTTGTTTCTGTGCAGACCCTCTCTTGGCATTCTGCAGCTTTCCTTTACACAAATAAATTGAAAATGACCTAAACAGAATTCTCAGCCTGCTCAGCCCCTCAGCCATGGATTTAGGAGATCCCTGTGGGTTTGTTCTTCCCAAAGGCTGCTGTGCCATGAGCCACTGTTCAAAGCTGTTCCCAGTTCCCTGTGAGTCAGAGGACATGCACCAGGCACAACCTGGTGAATGGTGAATTTCACAACATATATACATTTACCCCAAAAATGTTAAAATAATTTCTATTTTAACATTTTTTCTAACCTAAAACTATATTTAACACAATACTTCAGAGAATTAATACAGCATCACTTCCCCAGACTTTCAGGGGAAGGGTTTTGCTGCATCTCTCATAACTGAAATGACAGAAGAATGCTCTATTTCTCAGCAAATACCACTGAGGGAGCCTGCTAACCTTTTTTTATTTTTTAATTTATTTTTAAGTCCTCAATCCAGCAGTTTTCCTGTATAGAAGCAGGATGTCACAGGAGTCCAGACAGGGAGGATTTGCCCCTCATTTTTGGTAGCACGAGCATCACAGAGAGAGGTGAAGAGCAGGGATTTACTGAGAACACCCAAACCCAGGATGGTTTCAGGCCAAAAGCCAAAGTTTGCTGCTGGTGCTGCCCCCTGGAATTCTGAGTCTTGTGCAGGTTGGTGGGAGCTCCAGCTCTGGTTTCTGCCCTGTGGAGGTCAGCCTTTCATTACAGAACACAATTCAAATTTGCTGCTCCCACCAGAACTGAAGGTGCTCTCAGCTTGGCTGGGCCATGGTTTTGGGAACCCACCTGAGTCTTGTTTTACACCTGAGCACATTGATACAGCACATTGTGAAAAACACCAATCACTTCTTTTTAAAATTTTAAAAGTTTAATACTGGCTATAAATAGCTATAAAAATAGTCATACAATTAGAGTGATAATAACTTGGACAAATTGAATTAGGACAATATGAGACAATAGAGACAGAGACGTCCAGGTACCTTTATCTGGGCAGTACAAACCCAAAAAAGGAAACACATTAACAGAGGATTAACCCTTAAAAACAATAACCTGTTGCATATTCAAACACCTCATACATGATGCATAAATTCCATTCAAACACAGGATTCTGTCTGGCCAGTGTCAACTTCTTCCTCTGAATCCTAACAGCACCTTCGAGGCGGGTAGAAGTTAATTTCTTCTAATAATGGAGCAATAAATTCTTTTTCTCTAAAAGATTTGGGTGTCCTGTAGCTGCAAGTCCTCTCTTTTAAAAAAAGTATCTTATATAGCATAGTTTCTATTTTAACATTTTTTATAACCTAAAATTATATCTACCGCACTACTTAAGAGAATTAATACAGCGTCACTTTCTAACACAACACATACAATATTAATTTTAATATTTGTGAAAAGCCAATCATAAAATACGCATTTTTCACAACATATATACATTTACCCCAAAAATGTTAAAATAATTTCTATTTTAATATTTTTATAACCTAAAACTATATTTAACACAATACTTAAGAGAATTAATACAGCGTCACTTTCCAACACAACACATATAATATTCATTTCAGTATTTGCAACCATAAAATACATATTTTCACAACATTTATACATTTACCCCAAAGCACGAGAGTGGGAAATCAGCTCAGCTTTGGTGCTGGAATGTTTCTCCCAGTTTACAGAGCTGTAAGTGCCTCTGCAGGATGGCACGCTCTGCTCTGATGTGGGAGCATCTCCACCCCATTTCTGGGTTATGTCTTTGATGGACCAAGTGATTATTTTTCAGCCAATGACCCAATTTACACATTAAATAAAGTGTCCTCTAAAAAACTGTGTTTTTTGAGCTGTGGTGAGGAGCAAACCCCATTCACAGGCACTCATTCAAGAGAGGTGTCACTGGCCTAACACAGTCCCTCCTTCCAATCCCTCCCTTGTACTTCATTCTGTTATTTCTCTGATAACACATAAATAAATAAATCCCCTGTTGGTGTAGGGCTGTGAGAGATGAAATAATTCAATTTTTCCCCATGTCAACAGCGCTGATGGAGCCTGGCAGCAGCAGAATCCTGGCTGGGGCTCCTGCTCTGTTTCCCTTATTCCCATTTTGCTGGGCTGTCCCTGCCAGAGTCCCCTGGACATCTCGGAACTCCGAGAATTGCTGCAAACACCGCAAGGTCCGAGTGTGAAATAACCTGCACGGAGCCCCGGGATGCTGTTAGCAGAGAATTCCCAATAACCCGGGGTTCACAGCAAACACCAGGCACCTGCTCAGCGGCAAACGCGCTCCCAAATTGGCACCCAATTATCGCCGCATATTTTAGCATCATTTCTGCACCTTATCTGAGACCTACCGTGAGCCTTGAAAGCCTGCTCGTTAATTTAAAAGCAGGCCGCAGAAAGCAAGACAAAAATGAGAATGTGAAGGACGGGTGTACACAAAAATCCCAGAATTTTAAGAGAATTCTAGGAAGATTTCTCCTATTTGCTGCAATTCTGTTTTAGTTGGATGCGAATTGAGATCGCAATTTGTAAAAGACAGGTGCTTAATCTTAATTATTACCTCTAAGGTATCATAAGCATCTAAGAAAAATTTCCTTAAAACAAACAAACAAACAAAATCAAAAAACCAAAAACAAACAAACCAAAAAAAACCTCCAAAAACCCCCAAAACAAAACAAAACCAAATAAATTTAAAAAAACAAAAACCCCACCAAAAAAACCTCAAACCAGAAAACAAAACCAAATAAACAAAAAAAAAAAACCAAAACAAACAATAACAACAAAATATGAACAAAGAATCCAACCTCCCAAAATAAAGAAATTAAGTTGAAAAAAGAAAATAGTGCTCCAGAAACGTTCCTTGTAACCATGGAATACCTTGAGCATTTAAAAATTATACATCGACATGTTTAGACTGGGAAGCTAAAACTTAATGCCTAAAATAATTTTAAAAGTATTACATGCTTTCAACCATTACTTACATTGTAAATAAATTTGTTTTTTTCAACAGCCTGCTATAAAAATATAAGACATCTCTATTCATCCAGGGGCCCAGGAATGAGTGCAGCCCTAAAAAGCAAAATAACCCAACTCTTAAACATACAAACAATATAGGGGCTGTGAAGGGAGGTGATTTCAAACTCAGCTGATTTTTCTGGCATTAATTTAGAGTTTTTATAATTCCTGCAGCTGATGCAAACTGTGTCTGAATCATGGCTAATGATTAATGGCCTTTAACCATGGTCCTCTCCCTGAGTGTTGATCTCCATGGGCAGGATGGGGAATTTGGATTTTGTGTTCATGCCAGACAAACTGAACTTCCCAGGAGCCCCAGAGTGACTCTTTCTATTCACACATTCCTGCACCTGACCTTAAATCCTGTTCTGCACATCCTTCATGGCTGGGACAAAGGATTCCTCCAAGGAGTGAGCATTCCTGAGGATGGGACAGAGAAAATTCACCGTGGCTGAGTGAGGAATAATACACATTACCAATTAATTATTGATATTTAATTGATTGTATTGATAATTATTGATATTATCAATTAATATCAGCTAATAATTGACAGCTGAATTATTGTCTGCTCCACAGGGAAATCAGTGTCTGAAAACACCTTCCCCTGGTAGGGGCTGTGAGCACCCACACACCTTTATAAATGGTTTATTCACCATTTATAAATGGTGAATAAATGGATATTCTCCATCTGGGGCTGCCTTGTTTCAAATGAAGCCTCTCAAGGAGGAAAATCAGATAATGGAGCCAGGTAATTTGCCTCCAGCAGACAAGTTAAACCACAAATAAAAATTATTCTGTAGCATGTCCCAAAGTATTATTGAAAATAATACCTGAGCTATTATCAGAATGTTTTCTGCTGTTCCAGCAGGAAAATATACCTTTGTATTAACACAAAAAAAAATGCTGGAACTGCATTAAATAAATTTTTATGCCATCAAATCTGGGACAGATTTTAACTCTGGCCACCAGACATTGGGATAATCTGGAAGATTACCTGGATGCTGCTGTGGCCTTGGCTGTGTGCAGAGCCAGCAATGGTTTAAGGACACAATTTCACCTTGGAGGAGCTGGAAGGGCTGTTTTGGAAAACAGTCTGACAACAAGGGGTCACTTGGAAACTACAGGTAAACATACATTTAGTGATCTTCATAAAGGGATTTTATTCTGCTATCAGAATAATTAGATATATTATAATATTTCAGAATAATTTGATATATTATAATAAGCTAGATATATTATAATAGTTATATATTATTATAAATATTTATTATAATAATAATTAGAAATTTTGTAATATTTCTTAATAATATTAGAAACACGAACCAGAAGACTGCACATTTTTCCTGATATCTTTCTTTTTAATTTTTATTCCTCTTGGACTTCCCCTTTTCCCCTAAAATATTACTTTTTTTACTATTCTATTATTTTTTATTATTTTTAAAGTTAAAATTTAAATTTTATAATAATCAAAATATTATAAATAATATTTTAGCTCTAAAAATAAATAATATTTTAGCTCTAAAAATCTGCTTTCTTCTTAGCACTTCAGATCCACGTTCCCCCTCCACATCTGCAGTCAGGCAAGTCCCACTGACACCAGCACCAGATTTTTAAGGGGAACAATGTGTTCACTGCAGTGTTAATTACCATCAGCTGCCATTGTTTGCCATGTTAAATATCTTGTATTATCTTCCCTGCCTCTCTCCACGCTTGTTCTCTTACCTCCATTACTCATCCTCTGTTAACTTCTCTCTCCACCTCATTTCTGGGTTATGTCTTGGATGGACCAAGTGATTATTTTTCAGCCAATGATCCAATTTGCACATAAAATAAAGCGTCCCCCAAATGACTCCCGATTTCCTTCACTTCCAACAGCTTCATCTGTCACTTCCAAATGGTGTTTTCTAATGGAGCATCTCATTTTCTCCCTTCCTCTCCCCCCTTTGCAGCCACACCAGTTGCAGGCTAACAATGAAGGAGATGGATTGATGGAATGGATGAGTTCTGCATGAAACTGTTCCAACTGGAGGAACATTTAGTGCTGGTTAAATATTACACACTTGTACACCCTGCCTGAAAAATGAGCATGACTAACTCAGCAGTCAGAGCCCTTTGAAAATGCCTTTCTGGGCAGAGCTGGGCACGTTTACTGACATCCATTTTGTCATGCCAGCTCTAATTAAGCCTGTCTAATTACTTCTCTTACAAGGCTTTCAGGTTGAGCATATAAATTCCTGAGGCCATTATCTGCTGTAGGTGTAAAATGTCCTGCAGAAGAGCAGGGAGGAGAGGTCTGGAGGGAAAGTGAACAATTTTCATTAGAGAATATGACATAACTGGGGGAGCAGACAAGGTTTTGGACACACAGGTCCAAAATGTGCTAAATATCAGTGAGGAATGAGTTCACCATGTGTCCAAAACAATGCTCCTTTTTTTTCTTCTTAACTCTCTCAGCTGGTCAGATAAAATTACTATAAAACTTTTCTGCCTCATATTTCTCAAAGTTTGAAACCACTACTACATATAAAACATATCCAGCGAGAAAAAGCAGCTTTTAGATGAAATAACTTCTCTTTTGTTTGGTCTGCTTGCAGCAAGGGAGAAAGGAAATAAAGGAAATTAAATGGCTCCTACTCACACATCATGTTGCCCTGGGAAATCTGTGATTCTGGTCTGCAGAATGGAACAGATCCAGGAATAAATGTCACCCCAAAATTGTCATGAAGTGATGAAGGGAAAGGAAAGGAAAGGAAAGGAAAGGAGAGGAAAGGAAAGGAAAGGAAAGGAAGAAGGAAAGGAAAGGAAGGAAAGGAAAGGAAAAGGAAAAAAAAGAAAGGAAAAAAGAAGAAAAAAAAGGAAAGGAAAGGAAAGGAAAGGAAAGGAGAGGAAAGGAAAGGGGAAAGGGAAAGGGAAAGGGAAGGGGAAAGGAAAAGTTTTTCCCACCCACTGGGTATCTTACAGTGTTTTGACTACAGGTAGGCTATGAGGTCACCTGAAATTCAGCTCTTGCTGAGCCTTGCCAACAACAAGGTCTTATAAAAAAGAACAAAACAAAACCCAAACTAAACAGACAAACACACCCAAACCCAGAACTGCCAGTGCTTGAGGTGCCACAGGTGGCAGCAGCAGCAGGGAGGGATCTGCCCTGGCTGCAGGTACATAATGGCCATGAAAACACAGCATCCATTTCCATGAACCTACACAGGATTATACAGAATTATTCTCCATGAAATCCACTCCTAAGTGCAAGTGGTGTTGAGTTTAAGCTATGAATTACAAGGAGCAGGTTCTTATCTTTTCCCTGCTGCTGCTCACAGAAATGCTGCCACCACAGCTCCCTGCACAGCTCACCAAGCCCTAGAATTTTGATTTCCTTGTGTTTGACCAGTTGGAGAGGCCAACCAGGGCTGAAAGCACAATACTTAAAATAGGAAATACAGGGAGCAGGAAGCAGGGCCCCAGATTAATTCCACTTTGCAAATCCGTGTGCTAATTTAAACTGGGGGAAAAAGAAACCATAAACTTAATTCTCCTGAGTTCAATTGGGAACAAGGTTGGGCTGCAGGTAAAATTTAATTACCACATGGCTTTAAACAGTTATTGCTTGAAGGGCTGGTGCCAGAATCACAGTTAATTCCTATTTTATATTATTTAAAAAAAAACCAGAAAACCCACCATAAGCTCCCAAAAAAAGCCAATAGCACAACCCCCCCTTTAAACCTCCCACACAAAGGACTAATTAATGTCTGTAAAATGCACACATTTGATAGCAAAAGCCTTTTATTGTACACATTTACCATAATTTAGTCTGTGTCATTACTTGAATGTTGCCATTGTTGCTGTTTTACTGTGGCCTTGGCTTTTCTAATTTAAATACCTTTGTTGGTATTGAATTCGTTGGGGAAAAGCAGAATATTTGCAACACACACTGTATTCTGATCCAGCTGATAGCAAAGCAAAAGCTTTCCAAGTTCCAATCATATTCAGCATTTCTGTGGTTTTGTTTTAAGCACAGAAACATAATGAAATAATTCCATACCATAAAGCTTGATGAAAGTGGCAATTAAAAAGGAATAGATCTGATACATCCTGCTCTCCACATTGCCACGCTCTGTAAAATGTAAATCACCAGCTCCAGCACTAAAGCTTTCCTTTCCCATCCTGATTAGGCAAATAGTGAAAACAATAATCATTTATCACTGGAGTGAGCCTTTACCATGGAGCAGAAATGGAATATCCACTGTGGATATTCCATTTTCCACAGCAGACTGGCTCCCACATTAGTGGCCATCAGCACATTCCATGTCACTCCATCATTGTCTTTCACTCAAATCCTGCTTTCGTTGGAGCAGATGGAAAGTTTGTTTAAATTAATTGAAAGCATGCTGTGCACAGCTTGTGGCACCAAGAACACACAAAGAAGAAAGGAAGATGCATCAATTTCCTTTCTAAGATACCTAAAACTGTGAGAAGAGATCTCTGAAGAGATCATCAAGATATTATGCTGCAGCTTTTTTTTTTTTTCCTTTAAGCAAGCTATCCTGCTTTGATTTTTACAAGAGGAGGGCGCAGCAAAATTGGCCAAGTGAAAAATAAAATCTTCCTGGGGTGAGTGACAATAGAATGACCCAGAGAAACCTGGCACTGTTTGGGTTGCCTGCAGTTGTTGGCAATACTGACAAGTCTGAAGGTTAATTACCTCTTCATCAATTTTAGTTAATGCTGCTTTCTTGTATTTGGGTGCTCAGCTCCTCTTCTGTCATCCCTGAGGAAATCCAGTGACCTTCTCTCTGCTCTGACCCAAGAGACAAAGATGTCAGCAGTGCCAGCATCACCCGTGCTCCTCAAACTGAGATTGCAGTGAGCTCCTCTGCTGCTTCACAGTGACCAGCACGAGGCCATTCCCCAGCACCTCACACCTCCAAATCCACCACAAAAATAAATAAATACATCAATAAAATCAGAGCTCCAAAAACACCACATAAATAAACAGAATAGAATAAGTCAGGTCACTTTTACAGCTTTCTGACCGAGCTAGAACAGAAAGGTTTATCACACATTCATTTAGTCCTATTTCTTTAATAATATAATATAATATAATATAATATAATATAATATAATATAATATAATATAATATAATATAATATTGTTATTATAATATAATATATAGTTGTTTTTATATATGCCATATACAATAAAATATAATATAAATAACATATATAATATTGTATATAATATATAATATAATAATTAATATTATGTAATATAATATATTATAACATATTATAATATAAATATCATATTACACTATATTATATTACATTACATTATATTATATTATATTATAATATAATATAATGTAGGGTAATATGATATAGTGGAATATAATATTTATAATATATTATTTTATATTTATATTAATATAATAGAAAATAATATAATATAAATATTATATTACATTATATTATACTATACTACATTATATTACTTTACATTATATTACATTTTGTAACATATATTATATTATATTATATTATATTATATTAATTATATTATATTATATTATATTATATTATATTATATATTTATTATATCAGCCTTCTGAGAACTTGGAGTCCATTCTCATCTCTCACCTCACCCTGGGGACCCTCAAACACCACAACATTGCAGCAGGACTGGAAATTGGAATTTGTTGACTGAAATTTGTTGGACTGGAAAAGGCCCAAGGACCCTGCCTGGAGATGGGCTGAGAGCTGTCATTTCAACCATCTTGCTGAGTTTTCTCAGTCTCAAACGTTCCAGTTTCCCTTCAGATAAAAGGTGACTTTTGAGGTTTAGCTCCTTTTGTTCACCTTGGTGCCTCTTCCTTCTCAGCTCCTCTCTTTGGTGTCTCCACACGAGACTTTGCTTTTCTTCTCTGAAAAGGTCAAAAGGCAAGAAAAAGGTGGGAAAACATTTTTTACATTTGCTTTTTTTAGTCGTTCAGTCTTGAGCTCCTCAAGGCTGATATGGAACAAAACTAAACCGAGACCTTCTGGGTTCAGGAAAGTAACAATTCCTCTGTAAAACTCAAGGGAAAAAATACATCCCACATTTTTTCCCAAATTAGTAAGGTTATTTGGTACTGAGGTGGTTGTGCCCTCCCCAGTCTGAGTGTGAGTACTGAACCTGTGCAGTTGGGGCCTTATTTCTGCTGATCACTGATGTATTTTAGCACCTCTACTCCTGGCAAATCAAACACAACTCCAGCAATTGCAGATGAAGAAGATGAAATAATGCAAACCTTTCCCAGTCCCAATCTGACCTCATCTTGCATCTTCCCAGAGAGACTTCAGACCCTGCAGCTGAGCCTATCTTCCTTTATTTCAACATCTGGTGCCATCACTTCTATTTGCTCGTGTTAAACATCCCCAAAATTCAATTATACTCACATAAGATTTTATAAAATTCTTGCAGCCTGTATTTTTTCACAGCTATCTTGATATCTCCTTGCTTTCCCCAAGTCTTTTATTTAAATTCTTTCCTTATTATTTTTATGCACTTTCAGCTTTGTCCTCTAAACCGTGGTGCCTGCAGAATTTTCACTTTATTTTTACATTGGCACCCAAGACTGCATTTTCTTCTGTTCTTCAACCTGTAGCACAAGTTTTTCCTTTTCCTATTTAATTCACAGCAAAATCATGCTCCTTCCTGCATGCCAAACTCTTTGACTCATAAACAAGATGCAGCAGCAGAATAAAAGGGAAAATTTGGCTCAGAGTCCGCAACTTCTCTTTGAGGACATGACAGGTGTGTTAGCTCCCATTAAGAAAGCTCTCTGGAAATTCAGAGGATTGCACAGGTAATCATTGTTTGATTAATAATTTACAACACCAACAGGACAGAAATGAAAACAGGGGAATGGCAATCTCCAAGCAGCTGTGGGCCTGTCAAAAATGGTAATTTTTTACCCTTTTTCCTGTGCTCGGGCACTGCTTAACCCCACACTGAGCTGCCTCTCTAGAACACAGCCCCTACACCTCAGGAATAATTAGACAGTCAGACAGGAACCAGGAATGCTTGAGAATTAACTTCCCACCTCCTAGTGTCACTTGGAGATTAATTTACCTAAAAACTAATTACCTGACATACCACAAGAACAGAACCCCCAATGAAATTTAAGGGAAAAAAAAAAAGAAAAAAAAAAAAGAAACGTCAGAGCTTAACCAGAATTTTCCATCTCCAAGTCTGCACACAAGGAATGTCAGTTCTTCTGAGAAACCCCCAAATTCTGTTTTTACTGAGGAGCAAATGGAACCATGGGGCAGCAGGCATGGAACCCTCAGCCCTTTCTTTCCCTGACACCTGCCAGGAAAGGAAACATCAATACAAGAAATTTCCTTCTGAAGACAAAAGTAAAATCTGCCTTCAGGACTGCAGGGTTCAGGCAGCTCTGGAGCTGCCCTTGCACTGGAGTTCCATGTGGAGCCCTCTCACTGAGCTTGCCACTTAGTGCCAGACTTGGATTGTCCAGAAAAGGCTTCTGGGGATGGTGCCTTGGGAAGGCTGAGCTGGAACAGAGAATGGGCAGAGCTACAGAATAAAGCAGAGATTTATTAAAAGGATCTCCTCCATGGATCCACCTTGGGCAGCACAAGAGCCCAGCCAGGGCTGCACCCAAGATGAACCACAATGGTCCCAAAATGAACCCAAGATGAACCAAAATGGTCCCAAAATGAACCCAAAATGAACCCATATGGTCCCAAAAATGAGCCCAAGATGAACCAAAATGGTCCCAAAATGAACCCAGGATGAACCAAAATGGTCCCAAAATGAACCCAAGATCAACCAAAATGGCCCCAAAATGAACGCAAGATGAACCCAAATGGCCCCAAAATGCACGAGCGCTCCCGGGCTCTGTCCCTGGGATCAGTTCTGCTCCATTTGCATCTTGCAGTTCATTGTCCCATCCCAGCTTTAGCCCAGGCAGTCCCACCCTGCTTGTTTTTCTCTCTGCAGCCCACGGGGTTTGTGCTCCTGGGCTGAGATTTGGATCATTTGTCCTTGGTGCCCAGCTGGAGCAGGAATTGTTTTGTGTCCCTGCTCTGTGCACAGAGCTCAGCATCCCCTGATGTGAACCCAGACCCACACACTAAAGCAGCACAGAATGTGAAAAATAGAAAAACTCAAACCTGAGGTATCAGGGTAAAGAAAAGCTGCTCAGGTGTCCCCCAAAGGGTTCTGTCACTCCTGTGCCAGGCTGGCCCCAAAGTTCCTCTCAGCTCACTGCCCCCCTCCATTCTTCTCATGACATCCCTGCACAGTTTTGATGGGATGTTGGAATCTGAAATGTAGGGAACTCTTAGAACTTTGGGCTTGTAAGTTAAAGCCTAGAATTAAACACAGGATTTGATCCGAGACTTCAGAAAAGGCTTCTAAACTTTGGTGCTAGAAGCAAGAATGTAGATTTACAGTTTAAAGCAGAAACGTGTTAAGCTAAGTAGAAGAAAGTTTAGAGTTTTAGAGTACAGTACTGTAAGTTTATATGCCAAAACATGATTAGCTAAGAAAACCTGCAATGTAGCGTGAGTTTATAAGACAAAATAGTTAAAGATTAAGTCAAAAACATAAGTATCCTTGTTAGCAGTGTTTTATTAGTCAATAAATCCTTAAAAGGTCTTGTAACTAGAAGTCTTGTGATCTTCTGAACCATGCAGTGAAGATGTGAGCTGAACTCACCCTTCCTGCTTATGTAGAAGATAAAAAATTCAAAACACATTATCTCAAACAGTTCAGAGGTCCCATCTCAAATTCTTTCAGAATTCCTCACAATGGGAAAATATCCTTTTTGTTAAGCATTTACGCACCTTTATAAACTTATACTTTTCAAAAGGTAACGGCTTTAGTCTGTTTGATTTCTAGAAAACTTGAAGACAAAATTCTCCATTCCATCTCTCTGCCTTTGAAACTGGAGATGCCAAAAAAAAAAAAAAAAAAAAAAAAAAAAAGACAAAACCAAAACCCTTTGATTTGTGTCTCAGCCCCAAGAGCAGCAAACGTGTCCCCCTTTCCTCAGAACCTGCCACTGCTCTGCTCTTGGAGGGTCCCAAACCTGGCAGCTGGTACCTTCATTTTATCCATCCCCAGCTGTGAGGCAGGCACTGCTTTGCTCCTCTCCTTGTCATATGATGCAGCTGTTAATTCCACTTTAAACCCCAGCCATGTTCCTTGGGATCCTCCTGCAGAAGCAATATTTCCTGCATTTCATTCCAGTTTTTTTATGGGATAGCTGCTATGCATGACTGATTAACAGGCCCCGAGCTATACTCAACCTGCTACCCACAGTAAATTGTTCTTTCTGTTGCTGCTGTCATTTCCTTTAAAATATCAAGCTGTTTTATAATTAAAGAGTCCCTTGAAGGTCTTGTTTCAATAAACAATCATTCCTTCCACCGTGTGAAGTTGTCGTGCTAATAAACAATTAAACAGCTCATATCATTTCTCTTGTCTCAAGAATCAACCTTTTATGGGGGACCCACTGAGGCTGGGCCCGAGATGTGATGCTCAAAAATGAAATTTCAGCATGTGCTGTGTGGCTCAGGACTAGATCTGCTCTTAATCTGCACATGGGGTGAGTTATAGGAGATTAATTGCTCACAGGAGTGTTCAGAATCTTTCATATGTCACCCAGAAGATGGCTGAAGAGTTACTTATCTCCAGCAGCTTTATCCTTAATTACCTCGCTCGCTGATAATTCCAAATTTGGGATTCAATGCGCGGTGAAAATCTCCTGTTTTAATTACAGATTGGAACTTTGTTATACAATGTGTTTTCTATGATAAACGGCTTTTCCTCGAACCCTATTTTGGATATTTTGTGGAAAAGGCAACAGCTTTAAAAGTTTTATGTTATCAGAAAGTTTTTTCCAGAATTTTAACATTGCAGAACACAATTCAGGGATGCTGGGGCTTATTCAGGAGTGCACATACATTTTTTTCAGTCACTCATAACACTGACTATAATTTCATTGTTCTGGGAAAAAAACAAGAGTAATTAATGTGGGCTTTTTAATTTTTAATGCAATTTAATTAAAGTGTTCCTTTAAAGTGATAAAAGATAACCAAATTAGGAAATCAGATCAATTTATGGTGTTACATCACCTATGAAACAGGTTTTTAATCACTATTTTAATGAGTCCCACTTTGGCAGCAAGTTTAAATTTGTAAATATTTGGTTATAACAGCTCCTTGCTCCGGGTGTGTTTGTGCACCAGGATGTCTTATTTTTCTTTTCAGGTGCTGCTTCCAGTACAATTTCAGACAGATTCCCCAGCTGATAGAGGATGTCATCATTTTTCTGAAACACTGGAGGTACAGCAATCTGTGTTAGATATGAATTTGCCCCATAGACATCAGTTTTTCACATTTAAGAGCTTTCTCTAAGACAAAATAGATCAGACACTGCCATCACCACATCAGTATTTTTTCAAATTACTCTGGATGCTCACCTGCCTTCACCTCCAAATGCCACACAACCCCAATTTCCCCCTGGTGAGTACATTGTGCTGATGGAATTCCCTGTTAGAAAATTCTGCCCTTTCTCCATTTCCACTCTCTCCTGCATTAAGTCATCTACAAATCCGTGGCCTGCTTCACTGCAAACACACACGTGACAAATTGCAGAATTGCAGGGGCCTTTGCTGTCCAGAAACAGCAAAGAAATAAAGAAATAGAGCTGTGCTTAAAATACTCACTATTAAAAATATCCTTCAAGGAGCACACGTGAACCCTTCATCACCTGAAAAAGGATTTTTCTTGTTTCATTCTCTGTTTTTTCCAGTGGCTGTTGGCCTTTCAGCATCCTTCAGTTTGGTGTGGGGTTGGAACTGCTCATTCCCCTCCTGGAATTGCCTTGGGGCCATCCCTGTGGAGCATCCTGGTGGATCCACAGCTTCAGAGGGTCCTGCCACCCCTGGCTCAAGGCCTAACACAGCAAAAGTGTTCTCACAAACAGCCTGAGGGCTTTTTGCAGCATCTTTGGTTTGGGAATTCACCTGCCCAAACCCCAGGATCCTGATGCAGAGTGACCCAGGTGTGCTCAGAGGCAGCCCTGGAGCAGCACACCCCATCTCTTGTTACTCCTCCCCCTGCTCCAAATTCTGGTTCCTTTATTCTCCCCTCATTCCCACCTCTTTGCACAGATATGGCAATAAATTTGCACCTCATTTCCTTAAAAGCCTGCCCACTCACTTTTCTGGCATTTTATGTTACGGATTCCTTCCTGTTGGTAGCAGAGCAGCTTTTCCATAAACTCCCTAATCAATAGGAGCACCTGAAAGCACTTGCAATACTTTGCTAAGCCCATCTCTGCTCAGCTGGTCCATCTTTTAGCATGCTAAACACATCCAACAGGGTAATGGAGTTTTGTTTCTTCCCTCCCAGGAGTTGCATAACAATATTCCTGCACTCAGCAATGACACCCAGTTCTCCCTGCATTTCTGTGCAATGGCAAAGTTTCAGCTTTTTTCCTTTTTGATTCAGATCACATTACAATTTTTATCCATTTTCTGTCTCCACCCAGGAGACACTAGAGCACTTCTCCCAAAGGTAAAGGGCTCTTCCAGCTACATGAAAACCCCATTATTCAATGCCAGACCTGGTTCCTTCAGGTCTTTTTGTCTTTATGATCATAAACTCTTCATCCATATCTGCACCCCCGGTGTGAGATTCTGTCATTAATCCTTTACCTTCCCCTTTCTGAGTCTCAGGATGGTTCCCTGCCTTGTTTTTGGCCAGAGGGGTTTGGCAGAATGTCCAAAGCAGGGCAGACCATGGATCAGCAGCTCAGCAAAGGAGCCAGCAATACAGGGCAGTGACAGAAGTACACAGAGGTGGGGACAGCTCAGGAGATTTGGATGGAAATCTGCTCCTGGGAGCCGGGAAGGAGAAGGAACCCAAAGCAAAGCTTGGCAGAGCTCCTGGGGAAGGCCAGCCCTGCATGGCTGAGCAGCAGAGCTCAGCATGGGTTTGACATCCTCTGAGCCAGCTCCCAGCCCTTTGTCTGCCCTTTCCACCTCTGCATTTTCTCCTCCACAGCCTTTCTGCTGTCTCTGGACAGGAGCAGTCCTTGGCACAAACCCCAGCACAAACCCCACGGGGTGCTGCTGTCTGACCCTGTGCCCTGTGCCCTGCACCCAGCTCTGCCTTTCCCAAAAAAACCTCATTTGCAAGCACACAGAGCTCTTGGCATGACATCTCTCCTCCCTGTGCTCACCTCAGGGTATCCACCATTCCCAAAATCCCACCCTAACCCTCCTGATCTCTCAGTGGGTTCAGCCCTGCCAGCACAAAAGGGCACGTCCTGAGCACGGTGAAAATGCCTCTGCAGATGGAGCAAACCAGGAGCAGAGCAGCCAGCCCAGGCCTCCAGAGCTGAGATCCTCTGCTTAGAAAATATGTGAGGCATATTTCAGAGGGAAATCTGTATGTTCCTTTATGGTGCTTCCAGAAAAGTCATGTGTGATGTCATGAAGGAGAAAACCAGAAACACCTGACCTCATTACATTAACCCCATTCCAATAAAAATCACTAGGAGCCCACAGATCTCCAGAGCTGAGATTCTCTGCTTAGAAAATATGTGAGGCAGATTTCAGAGGGAAATCTGTATGTTCCTTTATGGTGCTTCCAGAAAAGTCATGTGTGATGTCATGAAGGAGAAAACCAGAAACACTTGACATCATTAAATTAACCTCATTCCAAGAAAAATCAGCAGGAGCCCACAGATCTCCAGAGCTGAGATTCTCTGGTTAGAAAACATGTGAGGCAGATTTCAGAAGGAAATCTGTATGTTCCTTTATGCTGCTTTCAGTAAAGTCATGTTTGATGTCACGAAGGAGAAAACCAGAAACACCTGACCTCATTAAATTAACCCCATTCCAATACATCATTAAATCAACCTCATTCCAATAAAGATCAGTAGGAGCCCACAGGTCTCCAAAGCTGAGATTGTGTAGTTAGAAGATATATGAGGGATATTTCAGAAGGAAATCTGTGAGTATGTTCCTTTATGCTGCTTTCAGTAAAGTCATGTTTGATGTCACAAACGAGGAAAACAGAAACACCTGACATCATTAAATTAGCCCCATTCCAATAAAGATCAGCAGGAGCCCACAGGTCTCCAAAGCTGAGATTCTCTGCTTAAAAATATGTGAGGCAGATTTCAGAAGGAAATCTGTATGTTCCTTTATGCTGCTTCCAGAAAAGTCATGTGTGATGTCACAAAGGAGGAAAACAAACACCTGACATCATTAAATTAACCCCATTCCAATACATCATTAAATTAACCCCATTCCAATACAGCATTAAATTAACCCCATTCCAATACATCATTAAATTAACTCCATTCCAATAAAAATCACCAGGAGCCCACAGATGAGGGAGTGAGTTGGTGATTTTTTAACACCACTCTCCTCTTTCAAAATCCATCTGAAAATGGATTTTTTTTATTTTAGTGGGGATTTTTGGAGGTGTACAGCATATTCCCTGTAAACCACAGTGGAAAAGTGCCCATTAACAGCTAAATGCAGTGTACTGTAAGTGAAAAAAAAGAATGAGGAAAAGGCTTTAGAATTCTTAACAACTATTGAAGAACAAAAATAAAAAAGCTGCTATATTTTGGAAGAATGAGTCCATCTACTGCCCATCCATGAAACATCAGCTATTTACTTCACCTTGTCTAGAACATGAGTCACCAAATTGGGAAAAAACATAAAAACCAAATCAAAATCCATCCAAATGAGCAGTTTGGTGTTCTTAGTGTAAGAACAAAGCAGAATTTCAGCGGTGAGCTCTCAAGAACTGTTTGGATTACAAATGCAGCAGGCACAGAACAGTTTTCCTCTGGAGCACAGAGAGCCAAATGAGTTCTCACAGACACAAATATCACATCAGACACGAGGAGCTCAGCCCCCAGCTTTGGTCTCTGGGCTGATGCTGAGCATGTTGGCAGGAATCTTCCACCCAGAATATTAGAGGGGATTTGTAATAACATCCTGCCAGGGGAGGGCTGGGCCAGCTGTCCAGGGCTGAGCTCTCATGAATTTTTCTTTCAGGGACCAAATGACAATTCAGGAGCTCTGGGATCTCGTGTGCCTTGAGCTGCAGCCAGGATTTCAAGTAAAAGCCATTTCTACCTTTGGAGGCTTAGAACCATCAGTGGCAACCATCAATTCTGCTGAGTGAGGATTATAGATACTTATTTATTTGTTTATAAAATACACATATATCCTGGCATAGGCACAATGCTTTGATGGTGTGGCAGAGGGAAATCCCAATGGCAGTATTTTTTAGCAGCCTAAGGCTGTAAAATTTCCTTTTTTTTGAACAAGACAGAAAAAAAAAATGGGGGAGGAGAAGCAGCAAGATCTTAAGCTAAAAATTACCTAAAAACACATCAGTGATTTAAATCAAGAGATCCACTTCTTGCTACTCTGTGACACTTCAGGTCTTTTTCTTTTCTTTCTCACCCCCTCCCCATTATTTTTCACCTTTGCTCTCAATTTCTTTGTCCTCTTTAATTACAATCCTTCTAAACCTGGACATCTCTCTCTCTCCTGCTCCAGGCATTCCTTGAATACTAACTAGGGGAAGAGAGCAAGGAGTTTCTGCTGGCTGCTGTCAAATGCTGATTCCAGAGAATGCTGAAGCAAACACAGCACAGCAGAGCCAGGAGGGGATGAGCAGCTCAGCTCCCAGCAAAAACCTGGCTGGCAAAGCACAGGGGAGGCCCACAAGAAAGAGAAGGGCAAATATCACACCCAAGCCCACAGAGAGAGCTGGGGAGGAAGACACAGACAGCTGGAGATGAGCTAATTTATCTTCAGTGCCCAGAAAAACTCTGGAAGAAAATATAAAATATTAGAGAATGAATGCGTCAGCGGCAGGGGAATAAAGAACTGACAAGGAATGGGGATATTTTTCAGGAATCCATCACGTCCAAATTGTCTGGTTTCCATCTCTGGCAAGGTACCTTGAGCAGGAGATGCCATACATTTTAAATTCAGGAGGACTAAGTGAGATTAATAATTCCTGCTCAGCAGCAAATGCTCAAAGCTGTCTCTGTAGGATTGATGCTCGAGGTGCCCCAGGATGTGGCACCCTGTGACAGCCAGGTGCCACTTCCCAGGTGGAATTTTAAAAATTTAACAGTAGTAAAATGGTTATAAAAATATTAATATAATTACTATTAATTTAGTAATAAAGTTGCTATAAAAATAGTAATATAATTACCAGGTGCCCAGAGCAGAGCTGCTCAGGGAATTCCAGAATGGTTTGGGTTGAAGGGACCTTAAAGCCCACCCAGTGCCACCCCAGCCATGGCAGGGACACCTCCCACTGTCCCAGGGTGCTCCAAACCCCATCCAGCCCAGCCTGGGGCACTGCCAGGGCTTGTCTGGGCATAAACTGTAAAAATGATGCAAAATCAGCAGGCAAATAAATAATTCTGGGGCAAAAAGGGCTGTCCATTGAACTAGTGAAATAGAGAAATACTCCAAAGTTTATCAAGTTTGTTAAATTTTATCAATTTGTTAAAATGAAAAACGTTAATAGCTTTATTTTGGAAGGAAAATTCAAACAGGCAAATTCAGCAGGAGTAGGAGTTGGGCAGGACAGTAGAAACTCTGGGAAGGAAAAGGGAAGGGGCCACACAAAACAGATTCATCTTGTGGTGTAATTTACAGTGCTCAGCTCAAAGCTCTGACAGGATCACATCTTTTAATTATGGACCATTTACTGATGAAAAAGTAATGGGTGGCTCCCAGTATGCAATCAAAGCTGAACAGCAATTTTGAGAATCTGGAGTTTTGGACTTGCTTTGCTTCAGGAGCAACACTGGGAATTTGTATTATCCCACCTTATCCCTCAGTTGCTCCTGTTTAATGAAACATTCTCTGTAATCTCAGGAAAAGGGGGTTTCCCTTTTGCAATAATTGAAAAGTCTGTGAGAGAGGCTTTGGGGAAATTGATTCAAAATTACCAAATAGATTAATGAGTTTGCTTAGTTAGGTGTGCCACGTTGAATATTATCCCATCATAGCATTCCAGTGCTCTGAGGAGGTTTCCAGAGTTCTTTCCTTAGATTATAAATCACTTGGGGCAGGGCCCAGCTCATGATCCTTTGTCACTCTGTCAATCCCTGTCCACTGGCACATTAAGCTGCCACTCCAATAAAACAATATTCATTTGTCTACCAAAAAGCTCTCAGCCATTACAGAGAAGAGCTGACCCAGCACCACCCTGATGGAACCAAAGGAGGCATTTTTGTAACCACCTTGCTCCCATAATTCTCCCAGATTAAGCTCAGTGCTGCCATACTTAATTCCCAGAAATTAAAACCCCAAATGTTGCTGCCATTGTAACAAAAATCACTCCATCAACCTCCCCAAAGTTCCTCCAGCTGCTCCCAAAGTTAAGCTGAGCACAGCTGGGGTGCTGGGAGGAGTTTGACCCACAGCAGGCTGTGGTGCCAGCAGATTTCTGCATTTATTTCCAAGGTTTAGAAGTTTTTATTCCCCATAAAAGCATAACTTAATGTTCCTCTGCTCTGCTGTTCACTTAAGTTATACTGAGATAGCTCAGAGTGCATCTAAAATGTTACATAATCATCTCTAAGCTCTGATTCTGTCCCCCCCTTCCCCTTGGCATTTAGCAAATGGCATTTTTGTTCATGTAAGTCACGTTCTTCCCAGCCATGGAGCCTTTTCACAAAAAAAAATCAAATTAATCTTATATAAAAATCAGATTCTTAGCATGAATATGCCCAATTTCATTGAATTTTTTTATTGCTTTCTGCTCACGGGGCAAGGCAGTGAAATATAACTGAAATGTCAAATGAAATGTATGGCAAAGAGATTAGGAGGAAACTTTTAGCATTTGTTACAGATTAATATGTTAATTACGGCTTGTATTGTGGAGAAAGATTAAGTATCACCAAAGTAAATTTATTTTTAACCAGCTTTATTCCTCACACTTCATAAATTAACCAGCAGAATACATAATGGGGAAGAATTCCAGCACTGAGATTGCTGGAAATTATGCAAAACTCCAAAGCATACAGGGTTGCAATGCAGATAATGTCTGTGCTTTAAAATAAGCACTTCATCAAAGGGAATTAATCCTCCTCCAGCACACCTGATTTCCCAGGCTGCTCACAGGTATCTCTAACTTTGCCACAATGACAATGCCAAAAACTGATCAATATTTTTAACTCTAGTTTTGGCTTGTGTTGTATTAAGGGTAAATGTTGGTTCTAAGCCTAACAATGCAAACGCCCACCTGACATTGAAAACATGGCTGAGAGAGCAGCTACAACTGCAAAATAAATGAAAAGCTACAAAGGGATGCAACCCTGAGCCCTTGAACAGCACAGGCCAGGAGGTGCTGGTGCTGCATCAGCTCCTCATTCACTCCTGGCTCTGTTCTGTGTGGAAAATTAACAAATCCCCAAAAGCAGAGTCCAAAACAACAGCCATAATGAAGAGTTTGGGGGTTTTGCCATGGATTTCAGAAGAAGAAGGGGTTTGAGCCATTTCCAGATTCTATGGATTCAGTGGCTGCTAAACCAACATGAATTTTTCCTTTGGTTTCAGCAGATTTGGAGATTGGCTCATGCAATCCCCTGTCAAAGACATCTTTTATGAAAAATCCTTCCCTTAGGATTGTTCCTCCTGAGAAGCTGAGAGGCCTCAGGAACAAAATGTAAATAATGATTATCTGCTGCTGTGGAATGCAACAGGTGCATCTGGGATTGGTCTCATGTGGTTGTTTGCAATTAATGGCCATTCACAGTCAGCTGGCTCAGACAGAGAGTCTGGGTCACAAGCCTCTGTAATCATTCTTTCTTTTTCTATTCTTAGCCAGCCTTCTGAGGAAATCCTTTTTTCTATTCTTTTAGTATAGTTTTAATGTAATATATATCATAAATAATATATATATTATATATAAAATATATATTATATATAAAATATATAATAAAATATATAAAATATATATAAAAATACATATATAAATATATATTATATATATAAAATACATATCATAAAACAATAAATCAAACCTTCTGAAACATGGAGTCAGATCCTCGTCTCAACCTGAGACCCCTGTGAGCACCATCACACACACCATGGGGTGGGACCCAAACTCTGATCCTCTTCAAAACACACATTTTGTCTATCTCCTATCACTTATCTGCCGCACCATCAAATCCCAGCCCCTGTGCTCAGGATAAACCAGAAATACAGAAATGGGAAATACAACACTGTGTGATTTATAGAGCACCCAATGCAATTTACATTAAAACTCACGTTTGGATGGTGTTTGGTTAACTCCTGTTCTGGGCAAATTTCTGAATATTTTGACACTTTGAGTACAACAAATAATTTCCCCTTGTTAAAAAGTATTATCTTTATAAAAAGAAGAAGGAAGTGCTATGCTAAATCACAGGTCCATCTGTCAAGAATAATCCTAACAAAATAACTGCAAATTTCAAACTCATTAAACCTGTAGCTGCTAATTACTCCAGTAAAGAATGTTGTTCCTATCTTTTCGAGGATTTAGAAGGCTAGCATTTTTTTTTAAGTCCCTCATTAGATTCTGGTAAAATATTAATTTTACTTTATTTTGGGGACAAACCTGCAATGTAAACTTGCAGTTGTGATGTCTGGTGAGACCATACAGGAACAGCATCTCGTTGCTAATGGGGATCTGCCTCCCAGCAAAGCAGCAGAGCAGCCAAAATCCTGAGTTCTGAATTCCTCATCAACCCCTTTTCCTCAGTGAGGCCTTCCCTGTGTGCAGGGGGACATATCCTGTTAATTTTGTTAATTGTGTTTATTGTTGTTAGATCCCTGGATTGAATCAGGAGCCCTTTTGCTCCTGGCGCTCTTTCAGCTCATACAACAACCATCACAAATTCTGACAGAACAGACACATCTTTCCCCATTTACAGAATAAAGAGAACAGGAAGCCCATGGAAAGTTCTGGCTGCCCTTGAACGACCCTGTGAGCAATGCAGAAAAAGAGAGACTTTGTGGATTAACGTTCTTGTAATCACAATTCAAGATGTGCAATCACAACTCATTAAAGCATCGTCAGACCATCACGAAGGAGAGGGGATGTCTGATTCAGCAGCCACCACATTAACAAGAAAAAGCCTCAAAAACCTCAAAAAACCTTGGGTTCAGGCTGGCAGAAGTCCTGCCAATGACCCTCCCTTTGCTGCAGCTTGTCCTAATTGCTTTTCTTCTCTGGAATGACCCGTTTGGAGCCTGCTGCTCCCAGAAATGATCAATGACCTCCCTGGGACACTGCAGGGCTGACAATCAAATCTGCTCCTGGCTGCTTCAGCTGCAGCCCCTGGAGCCTCAAATTGCTGAATAGCTCTGAACATATCTGGAAAAGCATTAAGGATCCATCCCCTTGGCTTATTGCAGGATATCAGGGGTTGCTCATTCTCAAAGTCCATAAACCTAATGTTTTCCTCTACTGTGCCTGCAGGAATTGAGACTTACACTGGTCATTCTCAAGGCTGCCCCTTTCATAAAGGGTGAGGAGAAAATCCAGAAGATCCGTGTGGGGTGCAGGTGAGGCCAGGCAGGTTGAGAAAAACTTGGGCTGCCAAATGCAGCTGGAAGGGAAACTGTTATATTTTCATTAAAACTTATTTTCAGGTTTCATTTCCAGCTTGGCCTTGTGTTTAAGGAGCCTCTCACCAACTCCTCCTTCCATGGAAAAGCAAACAAAACTCACAAACAACTTCCATAACTTCTTCACATCCTCAAAGATTTTATTGTTATATTTTCATTAGAAATTATTTCTAGCTTTCATTTCCAGCTTATCTTTGTGTTTAAGGAGCCTCTCACCAGCTCTTCCTTCCATGAAAAACCAAACAAAACTCATAAACAACTTCCAGAAGTTCTTTATACACCCTCATAGATTTTTAATTGAAATGCAACTCCCACAACACCTCATTAGTTCATTGAGTGCTGTATTAGTTTAATTTACTGAAGGGTTGGGGGTTTTTTGCACCTGCCTCACACATTTACCCCATTAAGGATGTGCAGACTAGCAGGTAACTGCTCAATTAAACTAAACGATTGTTCTAATTGAATATTTCATTAGAGTAACAAGGTAAAAAGCTCCTTGGTATGTATTAGCAAACATGTGCCTCACTGAAAAATATTTCAGATAGAACTCATGATAAACTCAGATAAAACAATGCTAAAATTGTAATTGCTGAGTTCATGTGTTCATGTTACCATTCCACACCTTACCCTTCCTCTTCGTAAATCTGATTCTTCTTATCATTTCTACACTGCAAAGCCTCCAAGGCACTCATGTGCTGCCCCTGACAGCAAAACCACATCTGTGTCATCTTCCAGCACCACAGAGCAGACAATGGGAATAATAAGGAGTGTAATTCCATCAGGAGAGTGCACAGAGAGATTCAGGAGCACCCCCTGTGCTCAGGAGCCCCTCAGGATAACCTGGGACCCACTGGTGAGTGGGAGTGCTGGAGATGTTTTTAGTATGCAAAGAGAATAACCCTGAGGTTTTCCCTTGCCAATCAAATAAAGATGATGCTTTAACCCTGATGATATTAACAATTAATTCAGGCACAGCTCTGAAGCAAGCATGTAACTTTTTTTTAAAAAAATATCTTTCTTAGAGATGCAAGATATTATTGCAGATCACCAAAGAGAATAATACATTTAACCCATATACCCCAAACACATTCAAATCACAGTAGAAGAGCATTCATGTGAAATCCTTCTACTTGAGTCATTATTTTTTAGTTAGAAATAGCACTTTTTTTTTTTGAATCCTGACTATTCCCTCTGGCTTAATCAGTGGGAAACAAAGAATGAAGCTGTGGTCAAGGGCTCTTCAGCCTGGGAAAGAATAGAATTTATAATCTGAAAATCTAAGATGCTTGACACTCTCAGTCTTTTCTTTGCAAAAAGAAACAGAAAATTTTAAACTGATGGCAAAAAGCAGAGCTTGCAAAGTGCCCCCCCTTGCTGAACTTCAGCTGCACCAGTAAAATCAAGGATACAGGGAACAAGAGAAAAGGTTCTGCAGCCCAAAGAAAGAGGAACCCTGAGTTTGCTGCAGCCAAACCTGGACAAAAATGTGAGAACAGCCCCTGGAGTAAGGACTGATCCAGTGGAAATAGGAGAGTAACACACAGCTGCTGAGGAAAACTGGGAGTTTATCCTTTGAGGGTTCCACTAAAATTACAGAGATGGCAGGAGGAGCTCCACGGAATTCACAGAATGACCAGGTTGGAGGAGACCTTCAAGGTCATCAAATCCAGCCCAGCCCCAACAGCTCAACTGAGCCCTGGCACCCAGTGCCACATCCAGGCTTTGTTAAACACACCCAGGGATGGGGACTGCACCACCTCCCTCGGCAGAACATTCCAGAACTTTATCACCCTTGCTCTAAAACCTTTTTCCTAGTACCCAACCTATATTTTGTCATGGACATATTTTATGAAAAATCCTTTTGTTAGGATCTTTTCTCCTGAAAAGCTGAGAGGCCTCAGAAATGAAATGTAAACAATAATTTTCTGCTGCTCTGGAATGCAACAGGTAGATCTGTGATTGGTCTCATGTGGTTGTTTTTAATTAATGGCCAATCACAGTCAGCTGTCTTGGACTCTCTGAGAGTCACAAGATTTTATTATCATTCCATTCTTTCCTTTCAAGCCTTCTGATGAAATCCTTTCTTCTATTTTTTTAGTATAGTTTTAGTATATAATTTTCTTTTAATATCATATATATCATAAAATAATAAATCAGCCTTCTGCAACATGGAGTCAAGATTCTCATCTCTTCCTGGGACCCCTGCAAACACCACCACAATATTTCCCCTGGCACAGCCTGAGGCTGTGTCCTCTGGTTCTATCACTGCTCCCACTCTCTCCTGGTCTGCATGAAAGGTACAAAATTGAAAAATTCCAAGAATGAATTGGAAAATGGCCCAAAAATGAAAATTCTTGCATCCAGAAGAGTGGAAATGTTATTGCTGCTGCTGGGATCTGAAAGGCAATGGCTGCTCCTCCTTTGCACCCACTTCTCTGTCATCCCTGCCCAGCTGGAATCAGGGAATGAGGCTCCACATGCCTTGGAACACTTCTGTCCCTTTGAATTCTTTCCGTGTGCCACTCATCTCCAGCACTGAGCCCCTTCCAGAGGTGCACCTGCCTCAAAGCAGGTAGCAGCAAAAAAATTTTAAAAAAATTCATAAGAAAGCTGGGAGCTTCTGACAAGTTTCACAGCCCAGCCTGGCAGATGCAAGATTTCCTGATAATCATCAAAACAGTTGGATCCTTTGTGCAGCTTATCTGAGCCAGACAGAACCCGGGCCCTTCTGAGATTTGTCCTGCTCTGGTGTGGATGGCCTTCAACAGACATTGCATTTGCAAAGCAATTTTCTTTGTTGTGCTGGGAGCAGCAGCCAGCAGAGTGAGGAGCCTGCACTCGTGTGCCATATCACCCAGGCTCATGTGTTGGCTTTTTCAGCCTCTGCTGTTTGATCCTCTGCACTGGATTCTGTGCAGATACAAAAAAAATTACCAGTGGCAACAAGGGAATTTGTACAAATGAAACAGAGGCAATGAGAAAAATTATTAAAAAGAGTACATGAGATGGGACTTCTCTGCTAAAGGCTAAATAATGTTAATTTCCTAGAAACTGATCCAACCTTTCTGCTCGTGGCTCGGCACTGCAGGCAGCACATCTGTTTGTCCTGGGCTTGGGAAGGACTTGGCATCCTTCCTCCTGTGGTCAGCAGGGTGTCTAGAAACTGATGTTTTGCTTGATGTGGCAAGCTACAGGGTTCCAAGAATAATGATGGCTGAAACATTACCCAGGGAATAAACAAATTATTTTCTTTCCCTTTCTTCCTCCTCGAGATAAAGCCTATCTGGTGATATTTAGGGCAGCTCTTTTATAATTTATAGATACCAGCCTGGTATCTTATCAGGGAATAAGATACATGAATGAGTGTACAGCTTGTTTTTCTTTCACTAATCAGCTTTTCAGCCTGTCCATCAGGTTTCAATCAAATTTGAGGAGGAAAATTTTCAAAGATACAGAATACCTGCAAGCTTTGTCAGAAGAAGCAGAAAGAGAGCGAGGTTATGAAGGTCAGCCACTGAGGAAAGGGCTGCACTCTGAGCCAGACCTCTCCTGGACTCCAGGTCATCTACTCCTAAAGCTTCTCTCACCCCCAATGGACCATCTAAAGCATCCCAAGAATTTGCTCCGAGTAGACTCTGATGTCTGATCAGGGCAGTGACCACAATGAAACATTTAAAATAACAGAATAAAGTCATCTAGATCAATGAACCACAGACCCAAACCCATGGGAAGTCAGGATTCCTTATATTCTCTACCCATGCAGGTCCCTGCTAGAGTTTTTTGGCCAAACTTTTGCAAGGAGCAGTCTGAGCTCCTGTGGGAGTCTGGCTCTGAGCAGCACATCCCCTCTGGAGTTTCCCTCTTTCCCTGTCTGCTCACTGACAGGACTCACTCCAGGAGAGGGCACAAAGTCCAGCCCTCACTCCAATGCAGTAAAATCTGGATTGTCAGAGTAAAGGGGAGGGTCTGAGCATCCTGAGAGAGAGAGAGAGAAGATTTCTGCTATTGCAGGAGAGCACAGGCAGCTCTGACAGCGCCAGCCATGGCCATCCACCACCAGCCCTGCTCCAGAGCTGCAGCAGAGCACAGGGAGGGAGTGGAGACAGAGCCTGAGGTGGGATGAGATGGGAGAGGGGCTGAGGGGCAATGTCCTGGAGCAGGGTGACCGTGTGAGGGAGTGTCACATCTCAGATGTGCACTGACACCCCTCATCCCCACGGATCAGTGGCTCTGTTCCAGACTGCAAGGCAAGATGTTTTCCACTACATCTGTATGGCAGATTGTCTTTTGTCAAGTGGGCAGTTTGCCTTATCTCTCGCTTTAAATGACCACATTGACACCTCCCTGGGGAGGGGACATTGCTGATAACAGCTATTGAATGTCCCTGCATGGCTGATAAGAACTACAGCATCCCACTGGGAGATGTGAGCCCAGAGGGAGGAGCCAAGCATTGCTACCCAGATATAATCCAGGGTTTTTGAGACACCAGCACGGCTTTCTCCACTGGATTCCCCAGAGGAACAGCAGCTGCCTCTTCTTCCACTGGATCTTCAGAGGAAGAATCCATCCTTCTCTACAGGACCCTCTTGCTCCACCAGAACCACCCCTGACACTGCAGGAGGGCTGAGCCACATTTCCAATGGGACTGCCACCAACACCCTGACCCACAGGGTGTCAGGTTGGGTTCTGACTCTGGCAGTGTTGTTCTGGTGTGCTGCATTGTTTATTTTATCCTTTTTTTCTTTTCCCTATTAAAGAAATGTTATTTCCTGCTTGCATAGTTTTTGCCTGAGAGCCCCTTGATTTAAAATTTACAGCAATTCAGAGGGGTAGGGAGGGTTTACATTCTCTATTTCAGGGGAGGCTCCTGCCTTCCTTAGCAGACTCCTGTCTTTCCAAACCAAGACAGGCTCCCAGGATGATCCCATCTGTAAAAGACACAGCACCTGGCAGCTGTCAGTGCTGTTTTCCCTCCTCACACCAGGTACCAAGCAGCTATTTGATTATGGTCACTATTTACCTGTGAAATGTATGAAATGGAGGCTGGGATGGAGCTGGTTTTCAGTTCACTCTCCATTCCCAAAGCCCAGCCAATGGAAAACAATTTTATTTTTACACTGCCCTGACATCCAGCTGCCCAGCATGGGACACACACATTACTCTGGCAAGAAGCTGATAAGAAATTTGTACACTGGTGCATGAAATGAAAATAAAACAAGGCTGAAATTCACCCAGAAAAAACAGGAGTCAGCTCAGGGGCTCACTGCATGTGACATTTGGAGCTTCGACTCACAGAAAAGCACAGGTAATTATGAAGATCACATGTAATTAAAATCTGCATGAGAGAGTTTATGCCTGTCAGACCAAAGTACCACCAGCAGTAGATTCTGCAGCTCTTTGAAGAGAACAAAAGGTTCTCTTTAACCTCACAAGGTTCCTTTCCACTTCACAAGGTTTGCTTTGACCCCAAAAGGTTCCCTTCCACCTCAAAAAGTTCCCTTTGACCTTAAAAGGTTCCTTTCCACCTCAAAAAGTTCCCTTTGACCTTAAAAGGTTCCCTTCCACCTCAAAAAGTTCCCTTCTATCTCAAGAGGTTTCCTTCAACCTCAAGAAGTTCTCCTCCATCTCAAAAGGTTCCATTTGACCTCCAAAGGTTCCCTTTGGCCTCAAAATGTTCCCTTTGGCCTCAAAAAGTTCCTTTCCACCTCAGAAAGTTCCCTTCTATCTCCAAAGGTTCCCTTTGTCCTCCAAAGGTTCCCTTCCACCTCATCCTGCCAGGAGCAGCTGCTGTGAAGAACATCACTGTTTTAAAGGTGTGAGCTATTTCTAGAGACCAAACTCACCCACATGTGCCCCTCTGGAGATGATTGCTGTTGTCACTGAGAACACTGAGCCTGGAGATCATGAGGGGATGGAAGGGAAGCTGTAAAGTCTTGGCAGCAGCTTTTGAAGCACTGTGAGGACTTGCTGGCTGCACGGGGGACAAAGATTGCTCTTCAGAGCTGAAGGAGGCCCCTCAGCAGAGAGGCACTGGAGGACAGCCCAAGCAGCACTGCTAGCAGCAATTAGCATCAGCTAATTGCTCTGGAGCCTGCAGAGGAGTTTGTTGGCCTGACAAAAGTTCATTTTAGACTGACAATTCATCATTTAGCTGTGGCGCTTTTTTAGTCCCATCACTTTGATTCTCCTGTGTTTGCAATTAATCCGTCCTGTTAGTGGTCATCTGAGCTGTCAGGGTTATCAAAAGTTGGGTTAGCAAGGATCACCTTCAGAAATAAAACCACAGAAAGTTTCAGAGAAGGATGGGTTTTACCACCTCTGTGCCACCACCCCACAGCAATTGATCCATCTCCCTGTCTCAGCCCATCTCCTGCAATACATGAGGCACAGCCTGGAATTGCATTTTAGCAGCAGGTTGGAGTAATAGATGCTAAAGGAGCAGTGACATTCCTGATGTGTGATGCTCTGTGCACCACAGGGAGCTGAAATCTCACTTTGTGTGCCTTATGGCAAGCCATAAATCCCTGGCTTTATGTGCTGATGTAAAAACCCGTTTAACAAATCCACTGGAGCTGACTGCCTGCATCAATGTTATGACAGGCAATAGACTCCCACCAGCATTCCTGTGAGGAAACATCCCCACACCCTGATGCAGGGCTGTATATTAATTTAATATGTTCATGAGAGCACCTGGTAGAGTGAAGGGATTCCTGTTTCCAGCTCAGGATCCATCCAGCAGCTCTAAAAGGGCAAATGGTGCTTCCAGCACAGCTGCCCTGAGCATTCTCCTCAAGCTCTGGATGTTCTGGGTACTTAATGCTGCTTTTTGTGGCTGTGTTGCACTTTTTTAAGGGTGGAATTCATCACTGCTCTCGTGTGCTCAGAGACACAAAGTGGAAATACAGATGAAATACACTGATAGCTTTGAGACACAACAGGGCAGGAATCATCCTGCATCACAACTGAGTAGTACACTGGAATTCTGTCATCAAATCTGCAAAGGAATGCCAGGAAAATCATCTCACTGTGGTGATTTTAAATACCTGCATGACTGTATGCACCAGAGAGGGCCTTTGATAAGGAAAACATGAAGGATGAACACACACTGACAGCTACACACACTGAATATTTAGATTATTGTATCACTTGGTGGAGTTATTAAATATAATAACTATATTTTTAAAATATAGATAGCTGCCACCCAGGTATTCAGGCAGCAAATGCCAGCAAAACTTTGTGCACACAAATTAATTGCCAAATTTATGGAATGAATTCCATAAATTTGGCAATTAATTTGTGTGCACAAAGTTTTGCTGGCATTTGAAAATCCAGAACTCTGAAGGAAGAAAAAAAAATCATGAGCTTTGAGATATTCAGGTGAAATTATCACAAGTATTAATTAATGATCACTCAACAACAAGCCCACAGAAACACACAGCTTGCACAAGAGCAAAAACTACTCAAATTAGCTGAGTATTACAGAGGTTGTAGAAAAGGGATGGGAGTTGCAGGGTACTCCCAAATGGGTGCAGAGTATCAGTGAATTTAGCACAGGTGCCTTGTGAGGTGGCTGCAAGGGAAAAAAATAATAAAGTGGGATCTTTATCTGAGTGCTCAACATTTCTGTGCTTAGAAAAAGTCTCGAAAGCCCTGTTTTTTTGGTGGATTTAGCTCTGAGGAAAAAGGCTGGGAGAGAACTTTCATCTGTGTCACAAATGCTACAAAGAGGTGACCTTGCAGCAGGGCTGCAGGTGAGCTGTGCAGGTGCAGTGGGAGCAGCTGTGCCAGGGCAGAGGGCAGCAGGTGAGGCTGTGCCTCAGAATGAACCATCCTGACCCAAAGCAGTGCTGAGTTCAAAGCCAGGACTTCTCTCAACCCCGTGAAGCTCAGGAAGGTTTCCCAGCCTGAGCCATGCACGTTGTTCCAACAGCTTCCAGAGGTGCTGCCCTCACTGCCAGGACTTTGTCCACCTAAGCAAGCAGTTCCCTGCTTCAGACATCAGTGGGTTCAGCACATAAAACACTGAATGAGGCCAAGGCTCAACACAGAAATTAATGTACAGTCCAGGGATAGTTGTGTGCTGCAGGTCTGCGCTGAGATCTGGTGTTAATAGAGAATATTGATGTTGTGGATGAAATGAAATGCTTTCCCCACCACCATTGAACCATTCTCCCCAAGCTTGTCCTCTGCCTGACATGAATTAAAGCCCTAAATTAATTGTCACAACATTAATCCAGCTCTCTGCCCAATTATGTAGCTCCTTGAATCATTAGGGCTCTGACGAACTGGAAAACTGCAGTGTGGAAGCCCCAGATTTCCCAGCTGCAGGTTCTCAAACAAGAGTGGAAAAGGAGACATAAACCAATTCCACACTGCAGAATCACAGTGCCTTTCCAACCCAAGGATTGACAGCTGCCATCCCCCAATTTCTCTCCTGCTTTCCTGTCTTCAGGAGATGAATCCACATGTACAACCTGCTCAACCATACCAACCAATCTAGGAAAGTGAACAGCCACCTTCCAGTGCTTCTATTTTCTGCTAATGTATTCCCATTTCCTCTGCAAAGCAATTTATTCAGCATGAACAATTTGTAATAATATATAGTACGTGGTCTGTGCTACATAAGCCTTTTCACATGTAATTAATATTTTATTTAATTTTAACATTAAATTACTTTTCTTACCCAATAAAAGATTATATTTTCCAGTTCAGGGATGCAAATCTACTGATAAATAATGTAAGGAAAACGTTAAAATATCAACAGATATCAGTTTACTACAAAATAAATTACTTCCTTCCCCAGAGGATGTTTAATCTCAATTATTGCTCACGGAAAGCACACACCACTAACGAGCAAGCCAAGAACAACCCAACTCCTGCAAGCACATTTGATAACTAAACTGCAATATGTTAATAATTCACCCCAACCCTGCTCCCAGGAACTGGGAACTCACAAAGCTGTTTGCTCCTTCATTTCAATGATTTCTGTGTTTCCCCAGAGGAAGAACCACGGGGAGCACCTGAGGGAATGCAGCAAATCCTGTGTTTGTGGTCATGTTCAGAACTTGCATGAAACATTATTTACTTTCAGAACATGGCTTATCAGCTCCAGGGGAAACGTTCAAGGCCAGGTTGGACACGGCTTGGAGCAGCCTGGTCTGGTAGGAAGGGGATGGAATGAGATGATCTGAGAGTTCCTTTCCCACCCAAACTATTCCGGGCTTTCACAGACCCCTGTAACGGGACTGGTGCGCTCCTTGTTGACAAAGGGACAAAACTTTCCTTTGTCCCATTAAAAGGAAAGGAGCCCAGAAGTTTCTCACCTCATAAGACCTACAAGACTTCACCTCAAACTCAAGGAAAGCTAATTAGACAGAAGCCAAAAAGTCCCACCTGGGCAATTTAGTAGAAAAAGAAGTAAACTAAGAAACTAATTGCTTTTGTGAGGTGTTTTACCAAGAAGAAGAAGCTCTTGCACCTGGATCAGCTTTTCTGTTTGTTATTTTGCCTTTTATTAAACCTGGAGGATTTTTATGCCTCCAAGAGTAGCTGAGCTATCTTAAGTTTGTTTTAGGCCTCCAAGAACTTATTAGACCAACTCAAAAAGGCTAAATATAACTGACTGGAGGTGATGAAAACTCAAATACGGGCAGGTGAAAACTCAAATATGGGCAGGATGAAGTCATGCTGAGCTGCCAGTTATTACACTCGCTGTAATGAGGAAGAAGCAGCAGATAATTTTTGGACAACTGCCTTACAGATAAATCACTAATCTACGTCCAAAACAGGACAACAGAATTCTAGGCCTTCCTTACTGAAAATGGGATTGACTCCACCAAACCCACAGCCCAGAAGGGCTCTGTAACCATCTGATAAATAGGCTGGTTACTCTTGGGTTTTTAAATGACAGAAATGCAGGGAAGGTGCAAGATCTGAGGGGTGGATGTTGGAGTGTCACACACTCAGAGCTGAGAGAACGTTCTGGCTGCAGGGTGATGGTGGAAGAGGTGCTTCCATCAGCTCCACATTTATCCCAGAAGGGACAGGAGGACTCAGCACCCCCGGGTTGGGTGGGATAAGCACAGCCTGGTGGTGTTTGACAGCCCTGGTTGCTTTATTTCCCACCTCAATGGAATGGAAAATGAGAGCGTTGCTGTCACCAGAAAAGGAAATTAGCACCAGCACAGAGCCAGTGCCAGGTCTGTGATGGCTGCACACAGATGTTACCAGGGTAAACTTGAGGAGGATATGACAAAGGCTGAGCAGCCATCCCCTGTTGGGTGGGAATATTCAGAGTCACTGGTTCAGAGGGAGCATGTGCTGAATGGGTGAATGGTGTGTGGGCCCCAGCTGCAGCAGAACATCTGTGCTGGTGATGCTGGCAGTGAGCATGATTGCATATTCATGCTGGCACTACCACTCCAGCTTCTCTGCAGCTCCTCATTGCTGCAATTCTCATTTCTGCAGCCAACAGAGAGCACCAGCACACCCAGTTTGCAGCAGCACCCTCGGCTTTGGCCAGAGAAAAACAAATTACAAGTGGGCAACATGACAATTCCAGCATTGCAACTGCACAAACCTCTTGGTGGCCAGCTTGGGCACCTCTTGTGATTGTCTTTAGAAAATGTCAACCTTGGGAGCTCCCCAGGCTGCACTTCTCTAAGGGTGGGTTTGCACACTGGTGCTGTGCAATGCTGTTTATACTCATGGCCTAAGATCCCCTCTGCCTCCAGAGCAGCATTAAAGGGATTTTTGCATAAACCAGTAAAACTCTTCCTCTTTGCAGCTGCAGCAAGGGAACTGCCCTGGCTTGAGTGTGTCTCTGTGAAACTGAACCTGCTCAGTGCTAGGGCAAGGGCATCTTGTCCCAAAGGCCACTTCAACCTGCACCAGCAATAAGTGCAAGCAATTAGAAAAATAACAATAAACCACTGTGTGATATGGAGAGATCATGAAAACCATTGAAGAGCTTGCCTGGAAATAAACTCATCATCTCTCAGATCCTATTTTAGATGGTATTATTATCTCCCCAGTGCTTTTCACCTCCCACTGCTCACAAATACCTGTGCAGGCTGCTCAGAGCTGTGGTTTTGGTGAGAGATGAAGAACACAATGAGCTCCATCCCCTCTGTTTGCATCTCTGCTCTCATTTACATTTTCTAGTGTAAGCTGACATAAGGTGGGGAGAATTTTTTCCATCCCACACCACACTACACATTTTTGTATCTTTCAGTCATCCCCAGCCATTTCTACCCTGTGCTGTCTCTGACCCCTGAACTGCTGCACCTTTCACACACTTCCATGCTCTGAAAATTATATTAGAAATCTTTGACATGTAAGGTCAGTGCTGCAAAAGCTACTGAACCTCCTAAATTAACATTTATGTGCTCTGGCCCTAAACCTTCTGACACAGGTAACTCACAGAGGCAGCCAAGGGGAGATGCTAATATACTGGAAATTAAGAGCTAAATGTAACATTTAGGGAGTAAATAATCTATAGAAAAGCAGTGGCATGACCCTTTTTGCCTCGTGCAGAAGAATGAGCTGCTTTACCAAGTCTCTGATGGAAGACAGATTGCAGATTGATTATTTTTTGTTAAATAACTCCTTTCCCTCTAAATTCAAATGTTATGTATTATGCAATTGCTTCTTTTTCCTTAAAGCTAATCTGAGAAGATAGAGCCAGTGCATATATTAAAATTACCACAAAAATTTGGATTTTTTTATACCAGGGTATAAACTGGAGCAAAAGCAGCAGCGTATCTAAGTAATTAATTTGTGGAACATAAAAGTGATTTCCAGCAATTCAGAATTTCCTGTGCTGTGATTTTTGTTTACTTCTGGATTTCTACATGAAGTTTTTCAACTCCTTACACGAAGGAACTCCATGAAAATGTTTTATATCCAAACAGAGACACTGAGGGATCCCATTCCACACAGACTGCCAGCCTTATCAGCACCCACGTTGCACAGCTGAATTTTGCCAGGCACTCTATCACAATTCACAGAATCTATCACAATTCACAGCATCTATTGCTATCCAGAAAACAAAATTCATTGTATGTCAACTGCAGGCAAACTTGATGAATTAGAGGCTCCAAAGATTTTTTTTTTGCCCCATTTTTTCATCCCCTTTTGCAGCTTCATGCAGAGAGCTCCAGGCTGGCACGAGCAAACTCTGTCCAGGGTCCATAGGGCTTGGTCTGGGCAGATCCAGCCCAGGCACCACCCTCCAAAGGTGCTTGGCCATGTCAGGGAAACAGCTCAGGGAACACTGCCATGGCTGAATCCAAGATAAACAGGCTCACAGTAAAGTGTCACCTTCCTCCAAGTGGCTTTGGGCAAGTCACTCAGCTCCTTGGCATCTCCTGTTGGGTAATGAGGGTGGGAACAGGATTATTGCACAGGTACACTGGTGGGAAAATGGGAGGAATGAATTGTTTTAGCATCAGCTTGTGTTCTTCTGGACTCATCTCATCTGGGCATGGAATGAACTGAAGGGGGAAAGAAGAAGAAGGAAAAGAAGAAGGAAAAGAAGAAGGAAAAGAAGAAGGAAAAGAAGAAGGAAAAGAAGAAGGAAAAGAAGAAGGAAAAGAAGGAGGAAAAGAAGGAGGAAAAGAAGGAGGAAAAGAAGGAGGAAAGAAGGAGGAAAGAAGGAGGAAAGAAGGAGGAAAAGAAGGAGGAAAAGAAGGAGGAAAAGAAGGAGGAAAAGAAGGAGGAAAAGAAGGAGGAAAAGAAGGAGGAAAAGAAGGAGGAAAAGAAGGAGGAAAAGAGGAAGGAAAAGAAGAAGGAAAAGAAGAAGGAAAAGAAGAAGGAAAAGAAAGAGAAAAATGAGGAAAAAAGGGGGAAAAGAAGGAGGAAAATGAGGAAAACAAGGAGGAAAACAAGGAGGGAAACAAGGAGGGAAACAAGGAGGGAAACAAGGAAAAGTAACCAGCAGCAAGGGGACAACAGTCAATGCCCGATCAAACCAAGCTGCACCTAATTTGTTTCCATACATCTCTCCAGCTGGTCAGAGTCACCTGAATAATCCTGGCATCATTCCAATCCATATTTCTACCTAAATAATTGAAAATCTTTAGCATGCAATTAATACAGCTGGCAGTGATGCAGCACATCCATCTGCCCCCTTGCACCAGGCAAAGTTTAATAACCAATATGCCCGATGGGCTGAAATAATTTAGAGCCCATATTTATCCTCAGGAGTGGCTCTTGCTGGCTAAAGGTTTCACCACTTGCTCATAAATTTCAGGGCTGAGTGTGCAGATGGGGGAGGACGTGCCCAGAGGAAGAGATTTGTGGGGAGAATCCTGTGCAGGTGAGTGACAGCCTCTAATGACACCTTCCTGTGGGGAACAGTTGCTTTTGTGCAGTCATTTTGAGGTATGAAATTTTGATAACTCTTTAATCACTGCAGTCTAATGAGAAGGAGGCAGCAGGTGAAGGGGGATCCATCATGTCAGCTCGGGCTCCTGGCTCTGCTCCTGCTGGGAACATTCAGCATGACACAGAGGGCTGGGGCTCTCCTCTGCAGCTCCAAACAGGGATTTTGTGGCTTTCCAAGAATCTCTGATTTCCCCCAAGAGACCCCTTTATGTGATCAATGATCCCAAAGAGAAAAAAAATAAATTTTTCTCAAAAAGTGCAAAGGGCTGAGATTTAAATCTAAGCTGCTTTAATTTTAAAATTGGTCAAGATGGATTATTTGATCCTATCAGTGTTTGCTGCAGACCTTTGATGCAGTGTTTAGTTTTTAATTCACACTCGTGATTTAAATATTGTTATTATCTGATCAAAGTCCCCAGTGACACTTGTGGCCTCTCAGGTGTCATTATTATTGTGATTATGAAGTTCTTGCATTTTATCCCACAGAATTTCTGAACATATAAAGAAATAAATGATTTCCTGCAGATGGAAGAGCTGGGAACCCTCAGCATGGCACAGTGGGTTGGGGCTCTCCTCTGCAGCTCCAAACAGGGATTTTGTGGCTTTCCAAGAATCTCTGATTTCCCCCAAGAAACTTCTTTATGTGGTCAATATTCATCCATAATCCAAAAGAGAAAAAAATGTAATGAAAAAAAATGAAATTTTGATAACTCTTTAATCACTGCAGTCTAATGAGAAGGAGGCAGCAGGTGAAGGGGGATCCATCATGTCAGCTCGGGTTCCTGGCTCTGCTCCTGCTGGGAGCACTCAGCTGACACAGAGGGCTGGGGCTCTCCTCTGCAGCTCCAAACAGGGATTTTGTGGCTTTCCAAGAATCTCTGATTTCCCCCAAGAGACCCCTTTATGTGATCAATGATCCCAAAGAGAAAAAAAATAAATGTTTCTCAAAAAGTGCAAAGGGCTGAGATTTAAATCTAAGCTGCTTTAATTTTAAAATTGGTCAAGATGGATTATTTTATCCTGCCAGTGTTTGCTGCACTCATTGCAGGCTTTTGATGCAGTGTTTAGTTATTAATTCACACTTGTGAATTAAATATTGTTATTATCTGAACTATGTCCCCAGTGACACTTGTGACCTCTCAGGTGTCATTATTATTGTGATTATGAAGTTCTTGCATTTTATCCCACAGAATCTCTGAACATATAAAGAAATAAATGATTTCCTGCAGATGGAAGAGCTGGGAACATTCAGCGTGACACTGAGGGCTGGGGCTCTCCTCTGCAGCTCCAAAAAGGGATTTTGTGGCTTTCCAAGAATCTCTGATTTCCCTCAAGAGACCCCTTTATGTGATCAATGATCCCAAAGAGAAAAAAAAACAAGTGTTTCTCAAAAACTGCAAAGGGCTGAGATTTAAATATAAGCCGCTTTAATTTTAAAATTGGTCAAGATGAATTATTTTATCCTGCCAGGGTTTGTTGCAGGTGTCACTGCAGACCTCTGATGCAGTGTTTAGTTTTTGATTCACACTAATTATGTGTGTGAGCTAATAAAAATCTAAGTCCCCAGTGACACTTTTTTCATGTGACCTCTCAGGTGTCATTATTATTGTGATTATGAAGTTCTTGCATTTTATCCCACAGAATCTCTGAACATATAAAGAAATAAATGATTTCCTGCAGATGGAAGGGCTGGGAACATTCAGCGTGACACTGAGGGCTGGGGCTCTCCTCTGCAGCTCCAAACAGGGATTTTGTGGCTTTCCAAGAATCTCTGATTTCCCTCAAGAGACTCCTTTATGTGATCAATTATCTCAAAGAGAAAAAAATAAGTGTTTCTCAAAAAGTGCAAAGGGGTTAGATTTAAATCTAAGCTGCTTTAATTTTAAAATTGGTCAAGATGGATTATTTGATCCTGTCAGTGTTTGCTGCAGACCTTTGATGCAGTGTTTAGTTTTTAATTCACACTCGTGAATTAAATATTGTTATTATCTGAACTAAGTCCCCAGTGACACTTGTGGTCTCTCAGGTGTTATTATTATTATTGTTTTATGAAGTTCTTGCATTTTATCCCACAGAATCTCTGAACATATAAAGAAATAAATGATTTCCTGCAGATGGAAGAGCTGGGAACCCTCAGCATGACACAGAGGGCTGGGCTCTCCTCCTGCAGCTCCAAACAGGGATTTTGTGGCTTTCCAAGAATCTCTGATTTCCCCCAAGAAACCTCTTTATGTGGTCAATAGTCATCCATAATCTCAAAGAGAAAAATAAAAATGTTTCTCAAAAAAGTGCAAAGGGGTTAGATTTAAATCTAAGCTGCTGACAATTAAAATTGGTCAAGATTATTTTGTCCTGCCAGGGTTTGTTGCAGGTGTCACTGCAGACCTTTGATGCAGTGTTTAGTTTTTAATTCACACTCATGATTTAAGTATTGTTATTATCTGAACAAAGTCCCCAGTGACACTTGCAGCCTCTCAGGTGTAATTATTATTGTTATTATGAAGTTCTTGCATTTTATCCCACAGAATTTCTGAACATATAGAGAAATAAATGATTTCCTGCAGATGGAAGAGCTGGGAGCACTCAGCTGACACAGAGGGCTGGGGCTCTCCTCTGCAGCTCCAAACAGGGATTTTGTGGCTTCCCAAGAATCTCTGATTTCCCCCAAGAAACCTCTTTATGTGGTCAATATTCATCCATAATCCAAAAGAGAAAAAAATGTAATGAAAAAAATGAAATTTTGATAACTCTTTAATCACTGCAGTCTAATGAGAAGGAGGCAGCAGGTGAAGGGGGATCCATCATGTCAGCTCGGGTTCCTGGCTCTGCTCCTGCTGGGAACACTCAGCTGACACAGAGGGCTGGGGCTCTCCTCTGCAGCTCCAAACAGGGATTTTGTGGCTTTCCAAGAATCTCTGATTTCCCTCAAGAGACCCCTTTATGTGATCAATTATCCCAAAGAGAAAAAAAATACGTGTTTCTCAAAAAGTCCAATGGGTTAGATTTAAATACAAACTGCTTTAATTTTAAAATTGGTCAAGATTATTTTATCCTGCCAGGGTTTGTTGCAAGTGTCACTGCAGACCTCTGATGCAGTGTTTAGTTTTTGATTCACACTAATTATGTGTGTGAGCTAATAAAAATCTAAGTCCCCTGTGACACTTTTTTCATGTGACCTCTCAGGTGTCATTATTATTGTGATTATGAAGTTCTTGCATTTTATCCCACAGAATTTCTGAACATATAAAGAAATAAATGATTTCCTGAAGATGGAAGAGCTGGGAACATTCAGCATGGCACAGTGGGTTGGGGCTCTCCTGTTGCAGCTCCAAAAAGGGATTTTGTGGCCTTCCAAGAATCTCTGATTTCCCTCAAGAGACCCCTTTATGTGATCAATTATCCCAAAGAGAAAAAAAAAAAGTGTTTCTCAAAAAGTGCAAAGGGCTGAGATTTAAATACAAACTGCTTTAATTTTAAAATTGGTCAAGATGAATTATTTTATCCTGCCAGGGTTTGTTGCAGGTGTCACTGCAGACCTCTGATGCAGTGTTTAGTTTTTGATTCACACTAATTATGTGTGTGAGCTAATAAAAATCTAAGTCCCCAGTGACACTTTTTTCATGTGACCTCTCAGGTGTTATTATTATTATTTTATGAAGTTCTTGCATTCTATCCCACAGAATTTCTGAACATATAAAGAAATAAATAATTTCCTGCAGATGGAAGAGCTGGGAACACTCAGCTGACACAGAGGGCTGGGGCTCTCCTTCTGCAGCTCCAAAAGGGGATTTTGTGGCTTTCCAAGAATCTCTGATTTCCCCCAAGAAACTTCTTTATGTGGTCAATATTCATCCATAATCCAAAAGAGAAAAAAAAGTGTTTCTCAAAAAGTGCAAAGGGCTGAGATTTAAATCTAAGCTGCTTTAATTTTAATATTGGTCAAGATGGATTATTTTACCCTGCCAGTGTTAGCTGCACTCACTGCAGACTTTTGATGCAGTGTTCAGTTTTTTATTCACACTTAATACAGGTTAGCTAATAAAAATCTAAGTCCCCAGTGACACATGTGGCCTCTCAGGTGTTATTATTATTGTTTTATGAAGTTCTTGCATCTTATCCCACAGAATTTCTGAACATATAGAGAAATAAATGATTTCCTGCAGATGGAAGAGCAGTCAGTGCTCTCAGGTCCCAGGAACCACCAGCACAGAGTCCCTGGTGCAGATAAACTGCTCAGAATTTTGAGGTGTTGAGGCCCACAGTGAGGAAGGAAACACCAAAAATCCTTATTTTACATTTACTAAAATAAATTACTCGTGCTCTTTCAGCAGGCATAAAGACATTTCTTGGCTATTTCTGTTCTCATTGAAGTTCAGAGATTATTCCATGTGGAAAGCTCCCTGTCAGGCCAATATTGGAGCAGTTCCACCCTGCACCTTCCCCCAGTCCCAAACTGCTTTTTGGAGATTGTGGATTTGGACAATTTTTCCCCAGGAGTTCTTTGAGGTGATTTTCACACAGCCAAAAAGACTCAGCCACTTCTCACCACCCACCCCTTCCATCAGCACTTCAATTCCTTATTTATTAAATTGATGCTAAATTGTCCCAAGGCACAATTTAGCATCAATTTAACAAATAAGGAATTGAAGAAGCCTAATGAAATGTTTAAATCTGAGTCATTCCTTTTGTCCTGTCAGATTGGACAGCAGTCTGTCAAACACAGCCACATCTTCCCTCCACTTCAGGAAACACAACTAAATTTAGAGTTTTCACAGTTCTCACCATCAGTAATCATTCTTAACCTGTTCTGTTACTAATAGCCTTTGAAAAAATTGGTATATTTATAAGAAAGGCAAATATTGTGACAACTGATGCTCAGTTTTAGGGCTGCTGCTGTTGAAGTTGTGAAGGCAGATGAATTTCTAATTGACTGGAGGCCAGTGTTGAATCCTGCCTCCTTCCTAACCCTTATCACAAAATACAAAAGGGTTCAGAAAATAAATCCCTTCCAGAATAAGGTTCTGCAAAACCAAACCTGAAGAAATCTTGTGCTGATTCCTACATACTCCTGGAAAATTCAAGATTCTCACCCATATTCTTCCCCAGTGCTGCCTTTCTCTGCCACCTGCCTACAAACCCGTGTCATGTGTGGCTGCCCCTGGTTCAGGGGACACACTTCAGCTCAGGGAGGCTTTAAAAGTGCATTTCAACCACCTGAACATCAGCATTCCCTCTCCTGGAACAAATATTTTTATTTCTCAGAGGCAGAGCCTTTTAATTGTTTTATCTCAACCATTCAAATAAAAACATTCCTTCATGCAAAGTCAAATTTCCTAAGAGACTCTAAAAGCAAAAAAATCACCTTTTTCTTTTCCTTTACCTGCATGTTTCTCTTTTTTTTGTATTGTCAGGAGCTGAAAAAAAATCAGCTTTCTATGCAAAACTTCCCCATCAGTGTCTCTAAAACCAATTAGAAGCCAGGCTTCGCATTTTGAATGTACCAACAGAAAAAGCAAGCAAGCAACACCACAAAGTAAGGATGAGTGTTTTAACTCTGATGACTCTCTTTGAAGAGGGGCTGAAGTGCCATTTAGAATACATATGCTCTCTTGCCATTATGTTACAAAGAATTGGTTTCAAAATGAAATAAAGCCTCTTGGGTTCTCAAAAAAAGTAATGAATCTTTTTCCTTTTCCCCTTCTCACAAACAGCAGCCAGCTCAGTATGGTTTTCCTGTGAGGGAAGTTCTGCTTAACAAGAACAATCCTTTCTACCTCACCATTTCTTGAGGCCACCTTTCTCCTCCTTTTATCTTTTCCTCAAAATTATTTGTCCCTCTCACCTTTAAATCCTTTCAAAAATTGATTCCAGGCTTTCTAAAAACCTCTCCAGCTCTCTCTTCAAAGATCTGGATCAACAGAAGAGCAGAGAGACAGGACAGCCTTCATTCAGCTTCCCCCATCATGGATTGGAAATTGAAGCACCTCCAACTCTCCTCTCCATGAATTCCATCCTTCACCTGAATTTCATCTGCATTTAGGTCACTCCTCTCCACCTTCCCCTCCAAGATTTTCAAGAGAAGATGTGAGGCAGCACAATTTCCCAAGCAACTTCTGAGAACCCCAGGAGCTGCTGCCATCTCCAGGGATGGTTTCACCCCAAAATCCACAGAGAGCCAGGAAAGCCACCAGGGCTCAGATCCTCCATCCTCTGGTGGCTTTTTTTAGGGCAGACAACTCTCCTGGATGACATGGAACACCAAAATTCTCCTCTCACAGGAGAATTGGGCATTGGGCAAAATCTTGGGCCTTGTTTGAAATCCTGTCTGAGCAAAGTGGTGCCATTTCCCTCCAGCTTCTGCTCTCCCTCCCTTTGTTTGCTTGCAGCTATCAGCATTTAAAGTTCCTGCCTTCTGCCTCTTATCAGAGGTATACATTTGCTGTTGATAGCTTTTAGTGAAAGTTATTATTAGGCAACTTTTCACTTTTATCTCTTATCACTTTCTGCTCCAGAAAACGTTATCACTCCTTTCACTAAGTGTATGATAATTGGAGCTTTGAAATTACAGGTACAACACACTGAGATTTAATGGATCAATTTGACAAGCTGAAAGAATTCTAGTTCCCTTATCTATTTAGCATTTAAATAGTGCTTTTTCCTAATTAGTCTGTAGTTATAGTTACCAAAGTAATTGTCAATGGCTGTAACCACAAATAAAGCAGATCTGTCGGAGCCAGCCTGATCTAACACTGGATCAGGACCTTCTCCAGGAATGAGCAAATACTCTACAAGGTTTTGCTCAGAGCCAAACATCTCCTGAGATTTTAGAGGAGTTGGATTCATGAACAACCCTCAAGAGAGACCAGTGACCTACTTTACACCTACTTGCAGACTTTTCAAGGAGTAGTTAGAACAAAAAAGAAATCAGGTTTGCCATGCATCGTTTGGAATGTCCATTTGTGCCCAGAGCTCTGTGGTTTAAATCTCTGTGCTCAAACACCCCTGACAGCCTAGGGAATGTCAGAGCTCTGGGACAGAGGCAGCTGTGTCCCCACAAAAACCTTCCCAAAGATCAGAAAAGTAACATAAAAAATAATGAAAAAGGAAACATCAAGGTTTTATCCTCTCCTTTGATGTTTGACCTAATGGATAAAAAACAAAAAAGCATTTTCTTCTTGGTATATAAGAAACATTTGTTCTGTTGTCCCCAAAGATCTAGCTTGAAAATCAATTAAAAACGAACACAGGAAATTTTCCTCTCCTCACATGAAGCCTTTGTTCTCAGAAAGTGAGGGGCAATCTCACACTTTGGGGGAACAGAAGTGTTCCCAAGCCCCAGGTGCTGGCACCAAAGCAGAACCATGTTCTTCCAGCAGTGCAGAATCCAGAACCACACATTTGTGTGGCCAATACCTGCACTTTTCTTCTTGGGTTCCTTCCCATGAAGCAAAAGCTGTGTGAGGACCACACATCTCACAGAAAAAACCTTCATCCCTCTTCCTCTCCTTCCTCCTTCCCAAATCACCCAATCCTAACCACGGCCCTGCTGAACCCATTCCATTATACACAATTATTCAAATATTATTTGTGTGAATAATTTCCAAAGCATTTCCTTTGCAAATGCTGCAGGATGTGCAAACCATTCCCTAGAACAGGCAGTGAACTTTGACCAGATCACCACAAACCTGAACGTCATTTGTTCCTGCTGAAAAGTGAAATATCTACATTGGAAACCTGAAACAGAAACCTGCATTGGAAACCTGAAACAGAAACATCTCGTTCGCATCTAACCCTTCCCTTCCACTCCTTTTTGCACACCCTGCAATAATCCCTGAACCAAGTCACTAAAGCTGAATATTTGGACATTCGGTCTAAAAATGTCATCTCCCTCCCACAAGCTTTCCTACTTGTATATGGATTATTCAGAACATCCCCCTTTGTCACTAGGGAGAATGAACACAGTGAAACTTTGATTTTTTTTTTCTTCACCACTTTAAGAAAATAAAGCCACCTATACATTGTGACCGAAAAATTAAAAAATGAAGCTGTGCCACAACACAGAAAACTCGAGGTTTTTAGCATAGTACCTTTGAAAATATATTTTTCCAAATGCTTTTCCCCAGCTTTATATAAGGCTGCAAAGGAATCTTGTCAGCTGGTTCCTTGCAGATATCCAGGGCAGGGAATCCCTTTGAGGATGAATATCCACCAAGGTTTTCCACCACTCCAGAGCTCCTGGGTACAGACCAGCAAGAACTTTCCAGCAATATACACATTATACTCCAGCCCTGCAACCTGATTTAGCTTCCTGCTAGGATTTTATTGCCTTTATAGCCATGCAAAATCTTGCCCATTATTTTCCTGCAGCTGCTTTACTGCCTTTGTCCATCAGAGAAATTTTCTGGAAAAATAGGAAACCATATGTTTCCAACTTAATTTTTTATTTTTTTTCTACAGACACAAAGTCTTTTTTTCTCCAGGCAAAAAGATATTCAGCAGAATTTATTCATTTCTAATAATAATTTTGATAATTTCTAAGCACAGCTTTGTCCTTCTCTACCACAGAGATCTGGATGTTTGAAATACAGAGATTTAAAAAGTCCAGTATTGGGTATCCATCCAAAGCACACCAAATAAACAGGCAAACCCAAACATGCCAACAGCCTAAATTGGTAATTCTCAGGCAATGGAAATCTCTCTTCAGCTTTAATGAAAATTCACTTGCACAAGGCTTGAGGGATGATGCATGGCAGAGTGCAATTAAGGCCCACTGAGAATCCATGCAGTGATTGAATTCCTCACTAATTATTCAATCACCCCTTGGCCCTGCTGCAGAAACTCCCATCCTCTGCCATCCTCCCCATCCAGGGGTGCAGGCCTTGGAAAAGTCCTTGGGTTTGCATATTGACATCACATTTTTATCTTTTTTTGGTTGTTTTATTTTGTTCTTCTCATGAAAGATTTAGACTTCAGTGAAGACACGGAAATTTCTGTAAAGCTGAACATTATTTCAAGTGTGTTTATGTGTTCAAAGCAGAAAAGACAGAGGGAAGTCTCATATGAACTCAGGAGATGAAGGAAAACCAGAAAAAACATTTATAGGAGTTTCTGATGAGGCTCAGAGGCCTCAAAAATACATCCCAGCTTTCCTTAGAGGACAAACGTGGCTGTGGAGCCTGAGGAAAAAATCAGAAAGTGATGGAGGAGGGAAGGGTTTGTCTGTGGCAAACAAAGGTATTTAAACTGAGCCAAGGAAAATCACATTAGGCACCAAGAAATACCTTCCCAGAATAAGCAAAGTACTGGAAAAGTGACCTGGGAAGCTGCAGATCCTGGAAATATAATATACTTCAAAATATAATATACTAATATAATATAAGAAAATAAAATGTATTTGACCCTGATGGAGGAAAAAATATAGATATTTTAAAAACTCTTCAAGGTCTACAATTACATAGACAAAGATTTTGTATCAAATTTGTTCAATTCCCACAAGTTTTCCACTCTAATCAGAGGGAAGGTTCTCCTTGCATCTCCTAAAGGCCAAAGAACTTCTCTTACCCTTAAATGAGCCCCAGACTCAGAGCAGTTCCTAGCACACATCACTCAGTTTGAAATATGATTTGGTTTTGTTTCCCAGTTGTTACACTTGCATTTAAAAAAGAAAATCCATTTCAAGAGCCGTCACTTAAAAATATAAATTTAAAAACTGTCAAAATATATCTTCTCTCAATTTTTCAGAATGGATCTCAACCTTTTCCCTGTCAAGACAAGAGACACTTTTACAGATCCAATATTAATTTATGACTTGTTTTGGGTGACCTACATATGCAACCAAAATAAAGAAAACAAATTAACCCTCCACAACTCGATTTCTGTGATAAAAAGGAGCAGAAATGAAGAGCAGGGCTGTGCTAACCCCACATCCCATGGCAGCTTCTGTCTCTGCAGAGTCACACAGGAGCTCTGCAGGCATTGCAGGAAAATAGAGTTTTGGAAGAGAAATTTTTTATAAAAGAGGAATTTAAAGAGAATCCAGCTGTGGTAAGCACAGGAATCTTTTCCCCAGTGATGAGGGGAAACCTGGAAGTTGTTTGCTGTGAAAAATGTGTATTTATGGCTGGCTTTTTGCAAATATTAAAATGAATATTATATGTGTTATGTTGGAAAGTTATGCTGTATTAATTTTTAAGTAGTGTGCTAAATATAGTTTTAAGTTATAACATAATGTTAAAATAGAAAATATGCATGTAGGATATTTTTTAAAGGAAGGAATGAAACCCCAGAGAGCAGCCACAGGACACTTAAATCTCTCAGAGAATTTATTGCTCCATTATCAGGAGAAAGGAACTTCTTCCTGCCTCACTCAGCCCTGAAGATGCTGTCAGGGTTCAGAAGAAGAATTTGACACTGCCCAGACAGAATCCTGTGTTTGAATGGAATTTATGCATCATGTGTGAGGTGTATGAATATGCAACAGGCTGTTGCTTTTAAGGGTTAATCCTTTCTTAACATGGGTCCTTTTTCGGGCTTATTTTGTCCAGAAGCAGGTACCTGGACTGTCTGCACCTCTTTGTTTCTATTGTCTCGTATTGTCCTAAATCCTAATTGTCCAAATTATTATTACTCTAATTATATTACTGTTCTTATAACCATTTTATTACTATTAAACTGTTAAAATTTTAAAAACAAGTGATTGTGGTGGTGTTCACAGGGGTCCCAGGATGAGGGAAGAGATGAGAATCTTGACTCCATATTTCAGAAGGCTGATTTGTTATTTTTACTATATTAAAAGAAAATGATATATGAAAAATATACTTACAGAATAGAAGAAAGGATTTCATCAGAAGGCTTGGAAAGAATAGAAAGGAAAGGAATGATAATAAAATCTTGTGAGCCAGCTGACTGTGATTGGCCATTAATTAGAAACAACCACATGAGACCAATCCCAGATGCACCTGCTGCATTCCACAGCAGCAGATAATCAATGTTTGCATTTAATTTCTGAGGCCTCTCAGCTTCTCAGGAGGAAAAATCCTAAGGAGAGGATTTTTCATAAAATATGTAAAGTGATTTTTCATAAAATATGACAAGTGCTTGGCATTTTTCACCTTTGCTGATCAATTGAGGGGATGGGAGGCATCAGCTGTGGGTACCAGCCCTGAGATAAGGGTCAGGCAAAGAGAGGCTGCAAATGGCTTCAAAAGTGAACCTGGGAGATTGGGTGGGATGTGATGAAGAAAGAGGCACAGGAGGAATGTAAAGAGAGAGCAGAGACACGGCCCAAGGAGCAGATAAAGGAAAGGAATCTTTGTGAAGGAATGGATTCAAGTGAAAATAAAAGGATGTTGCTGGAGATTCTGCAGAAATCTCCTCGTGAATGTTGGCTGCAAGGAGGTTTAGGAGCAGCTGTCTGTTCCAGAGAAAGAATCTGAGCATTCAAGCTGAGCATGACTACAAAAATTAAGGAAAAATACAAAAAAAAAGTCCAAAACATTCATTATTACTAAGTTTCCCTTACAATGTCAGCCTCTTTCTCTCCCTTTCAAATTAATTCACAATTAAATTTGAATCTGCAAGGGTTGCCTTGGGATGGAGAGTTGTGTTCACGTGAAGAAAACATCTTAAAGTCAGGTTTTCATTGAAATATGAAGAATAATTATGCAGCCAGCACAAGTGAGGCAGGAGAAGCTCTGGGAAAAGGACAACAGGAGTAAATAAAGACAATTCTGGCTGCCTGATGAATATTTCTGTACTGCATCATCAAGGAGGGAAGAAGCTGGTTATAGCTGAGTTCTCATTCATCTCCAAAGGAAATTGGTATTGGCAAAGAGGAAAATCCTCATTAGACATTAAAGGGGCAGAAAGAAATGTTCCCAGAATGAAAAAGAGGAAAGGAGGGGAAATTATTGAAATTATTGACAGCTGTGCCAGGCCCTGGGCAGTGCCAGCCCTGAGTGTCCCTGGGATTTCACAGCCCAGCTGCAGGAGGAGCAGCAATGATGGAAACAACACCAAAATTAATATTTTTTATACAACTTTGGTCAGGGGGTTTGTTCTGCTTTGCTCAGGTGGAAAGGAATGGAAGTTCCTTCTCACAGGACTGTTCCTGCACTGGGGCTGAGGAGTTTAACATTTCAGCAAATGGGACCAGCACAGGAGAGACACCAAAAATAATGAGCATTAATGACCATTATTAATGAGCATTAATGAGCATCATCTCCAAACATCACCCCTGGCATGGTCAGAGACACCTGGAAAACATCTCTCTGGGAAAACATCCACAAGAGACTGAAAAATGAGAAGCTAATTAATATCAGAGGTGAAGGGATCAATAACCAACAGGAAACCAAAGGAATGCAGAACCTGGAAGCAGTGAATGTGGAACCAGGGAATTCCTCTGGGTTTTGGCTGTAGAAATCTGGGGAAAATCAAATAAAAATCACATGGGATGGAAGGATTCTCTCTCACAACCCAGGCAGTGTGTGGATGAAATTATTTCTGGGGCACATCCTGGCCAGGACAATAACAAGGCAGCAATACTTTAATTCTCTGACACTAAAAATGTTGTTGGAGGGATTTGTTTTTAATTCTCTGACACTAAAATGTTGTTGGAGGGTTTTTGTTTTTAATTCTCTGACATTCAAAATGTTGTTGGAGGGATTTGTTTCCCAGTGACTCAGTGCCCACCTCTCCAGGGACAGAATTTCCATTGCCTGAACCCAAACCAGCCCTGTGCACCAGGCAGTTTTTGTAAAACAAGCACCAACAAAACACAGAGAGAGCACCCCGGGGCCTCAGCTGCAGCTGGCATCTCAATGAAGCCAAAACCACAGCACAAACCTATGCAGAATAAATAAATTAATTAATTCAAAGCTGTAGTTATACTTAAAAAAACCCCAACAAAACAATTTTGTAATTCAAGTCTCCGGGGGGGGGAAAAAATCAACATATTTGCCATATAATCTGCTAAAATACTGGTTATACAAATTCATTCTTAAATGAGCACTAATTTTGCCACAGTTATTTTCAGACACGGCAGAGTTAAAAGCAAGTTGATGGCTCAAAAGTCAATTTTACCTCCATATTAGAATTTCCATTTGAAAATGGATTTGTGCTTTCTCTCCCCATGATCTGAAAATTAAGAATTGAAGTTCTCTCTCTGAATCTTAAACTTGAAATGTAAAAATTAACTGGGAACATTAAATTTGAAATGAAAAAAATGCAAAAATACAGTATTATGGAAATCCTGCAAAAGAACACTAATAGTTTATTGAAATTCCTGATTTCTACTTCTAAATGAGATGTTTAAAATTAGCATATATTTACAGGAACCTCTAATGTTATAACCATTAATAATCTTTGTTAGATTAATATTAATAGAGCTTAATTTCCAGGATGCTCAAACCTGGATTTTCACATTGTCAGCTCTACTGCCAGGATGAGATTTTATTGAAAAGCTCAGCTACAATTTATCTATCTAAGGAAAAAGAACAACATTTCAGAAACTCAGGGTTTTTCACTGAAACTCTGTGTCAAAAATGTCCTTGATGTGTTGATATATTCTGAAAACTGGGCAACTTTGGTTCTCAAGCAGGAGATGAGATCTTTTGACAACACAGCCTGAAGGAGATTTCTGCTGTAACATCTCTGAGGTAAAAAGGCACATGAAGGAGGAATTTGACCCTGCTGTGTCTAAGAAATATTGCCATCAGCTTTATCACAAACAGACAAAACCAGCACTGCAGTGAAGATTTCAGTGCCTTTATCTGAAATAAAATCAGATATTCAAGTTTGAAAGCTTTGGCCAATGGAAATACCAAACAGGAGCTCTTCAGGAGGACTTTATGCACCAAAAGTTCTGTCAGAAGGACATCCAGCATAATAATAGTAAGATACAATAATTATTATTATTATTTATAATAATATGAACGAGGAGGAGAAGGAGGAGAAGGAGAAGGAGGAGAAGGAAGGAGAAGGAAGGAGAAGGAAGGAGAAGGAAGGAGAAGGAAGGAGAAGGAAGGAGAAGGAAGGAGAAGGAAGGAGAAGGAAGGAGAAGGAAGAGTTTAAAAATAAAATGTAAGAAGTATAAAGAAACAGGTCTTCAGGCCAGAGCCTCAGTGCAGCTCGCTCTATTTCAGCAGGAAAATTAGAGCTAAACCCATCTCAAAGGCAAAATATCCCAGCAGCAGCCACTGGGGTCTGTTGCATGGAATAAGCTGAGAATTTAGAATTTACAATGGAAGCATGTGCCTCCCTGTGAGTTAGAACACCATTGGACAAAAGTATCCACAGTGCAGCAAAATTAAGTCAAGGTGATAGGTCAGAAAAGCAAAATAAACCCTGTGGCATCTATTTATTGGGTTAGAAAGTTCTATATTGCCTTGTAACAAAGAGCTTGTGACTGCTCTTGAGCTATGGCTGAATGTTTGGTCCTCTAAAACCTCACAGTCTCTGAGACTGATATTTATCTGAGCAATAAATTTCATTCTTAGCCTGAAAATAGTCCCACCCCTTCATTTCTAGCAGTGACAATGACACCTGCTGACCTTTTCAAATCATTAAGACATTAAAGAAGTAGTTAGACATGCAAAAAACCATCCCAGCCAAAAAACAACTGTCTGAAACCAAAGAGCTTTAGCTGCAGGTGAGTTAAACAGGCAACAGGAGCAGAACAATCTGGGGAGATGTCTCAGCACTGTTTCTATTCCAGGCCTGCACAAATCCCAAATAAGAATAAATTGGAATAAACAGGAAATTATGACAGAGCAGCCCAGAGCCAGACCAGGGCAGCCCCTGCTGACCATGATTCCTTCATCTTCAGGGTGAATTATTTTATCCACTCTCTGGCCATGATTTCCTCATTTTCAAGGTGAATTATTTTATCCACTCTCTGGCCATGATTTCTTCATCTTCAGGGTGAATTATTTTATCCACTCTCTGGCCACGATTTCTTCATCTTCAGGGTGAATTATTTTATTTCATCCTTTCCCTGGCCTGTCCCTGGTGACACCACCCACCCTCCCAGTGCTCCTTCTGCTCTCCTTTGTGCTGTGGGGATGATGGCAGTGCTCACCTTCTGCAAGAAGAAATTGTCTCACTGAGAAATCCCTGACTGGGTTTTGTCTCCCTCTACCCTTTTCCCATGATTTATGGTTTGAGGCATGGGTCGTGCTGTGAGGGCTGGAGCCCCTGCACACTGCTCTGCTCATTCCCCTCTCTGAAATCTCCCTTTAATGCCACGTGAAATTTGAGGACTTTATTTAAGTAAACTTGCCTGGCAGGGCTCTGAAAAGGCTTGCAAGACACTGTGGTTATCTCTGGAAGGGACTCATTTTGCCTTTGTACTCATCCTTTATCATCTTCAGAAAGCCAAGGGCTCACAGGAAGCCTGTACACACTCAGCACTATCAACACTCAAAGAGAAAGAAAAATAAAAACACCACCGACCCAGACGCTTGTTACCTCGAAATATAAAGCAGGAAATGTAATTAAAAATTTCAATTACCATTGGCATTTCTCATGCTGCTGCTGCAGGAGGCCACCTTGCCAAAATTGGCAAAGGAAGACTCCCTAGAGAGAAGCTCTGAACTACATTTCAGACCACTTTATTAATCATTCCATCATCATCAAAACAGTTTGAGTTAAACTGAGGATTTTATGATTAAATGTTACAACATTAAGGGCTGAATATTCCAAGAGATTCTCCTGCAGCTGCCTTTAATCATCCAGCCCAAACTTCTGTCATTGGTATCAATAAATCCCCGTTCTAACAAACCACCCATCGCTCCAAGCACCAACCCCTGAACCTGACCATGAACTTAAGCTTCTTTGACCAATTTTCAAGCCCATCCTTCCTAGGAATCCCACTAATCCTCATCTCAATAACATTCCCAGCCCTCCTACTGCCATCCCTGGACAACCAATGAATCACTAACCAACTCTCAACCCTCCAACTATGATTTATTAACCTAGTCACAAAACAGCTAATAACACCTCTGTCACAGACATCTTTTGTGAAAATCCTTTCTTGGGATTTTTGCTGCTAGAGCTGAGAAGCTCAGTAACAAATGCAAACAATTATTATCTGCTGCTGTGGAATGCAACACGTCCACCTGTGATTGGTCTCCTGTAGATGTTTGGATTTACTGACCACTCATGGTGGAGCTGCTCTCGCTCTCTGCCAAGACACAGACCTTTGTTATTCATTCTTTCTATTCTATTCTTAGCATAGCCAGCTTCTGAAGAAGATCCTTTCCTTTCTATCTCTGTGTAGTATAGTTATAATGTTATATATATATCATAATATTATAAATCAAGCCTTCTGATCATGGAATCAAGATCCTGTCTCTTCCATCCTCTAAAAAACCCCTGTGACCACCATCACACACCTCTAGACAAAAAAAGACACAAATGAGCCCGAATTTTAACATCCCTCATGATCTTCCTCCTACTCATCAACCTCCTAGGTCTATTACCCTGCACACTCACCCCAACCACCCAGCTGTCTATAAACTTGGCTCTAGCCTTCCCCCCATGACCAGCTACTCTCCTGACAGGACTGTGAAACCCTCTCCTCACTAAGCCACCTCCTACCTGAGTGCACAGAGAGGCTGGGATGTGCTCACATCTGAATATTCAGGCTGAGAAGAATCCCAGCAGGAGACACATCCCAGCCCCATTTCCTCACACTGGAAATCCTGCTGGTGTTTTATTTGTGGAAGCTGCACATGGGCTCATGGAAGGTGGAGCCTGACATTTCATGTGCACAGATCTCACCTCACATGCCTGTGCTGTGCACACCTCATTCTCATTGCTGGCTCTTCCTGGGCCAAGTTCTACCTTATTTATTACTGAAATTTGATTTGCATTTCCTTCTTTTTTGGGGTGTGGCAGTGGCAGAGAATAACTGACTTCTCTTTCAGAGAGTTAGAATGTGCCAGTGCTGTATTGAGGATGGGTGAATGGAGTGACATGACTCTTATGTCTTCTCAAAAGCAAAAACCAAGTTTTTTAAACTCACATTTTTTTTTAGATTCTTATATTTTTACAGGCAGTTCCAAGAAGGTTGGACCTGCTTGGTCCTTAATCAACACCCTTCACACCATTGGCTAATTAGGAATAACACCCTTCTTGTAAACATCTTATAAATAACTACAAGTTCAAAATACCACCTGCAGGGTTATCTTAATTCTTTCTCTAAACTTTCTGAGGCAATGCCTGGGAAAGTTTATCTGACTCTCTCCCTGTGAGCTCTGAGCAGACAGTGAGGTAATGTCCATAAAAATTCTACACTTAAATGTGGATTTCATCCTGGTCAGGGGCTATTTCATATTCCCAGATAAAACTTCTGAGGGAGGCTCTGAGGTGCACATTAAGAACAAAACCCTGTTTCATCTTTTCACCAAATTAGCAAAAAAAAAAAGCTGAAAAGGTCAAGCAGAGCCTCAAAGCTTGTGTGAGACAATCCTACCCAGACACAGAGAGAAAAGCAGGTAACTGAATGGTCAGTGATGGTAAAGGATGTGTTATCTTATATTTCATTTAAAAGACAAGTTAAAAATAACCCTGCAAGTGCATCAGCAGTTGTTAGGAACTGATTTGGGCTGCACTATCTCAAAGGTGCATTTGGGTCCAGGAAAACAGCAGCTCAAATCTTAGCTGACATCTGGTGGCAAATTTGGCATTTTCTGGTAGGTGGGGCTTTGCAAAATGTTCAAAAATGAAATAAAGGATTTATTATGAGCTTTTCATAGGTGGATTTTTTTTTTAATTGGAAGAGGAAGGACACACTTTTCATGGATTTTTGGGCAATTCCACATTTAGACCTGTCGATCAGGCACAGCTCCAGATAGGAAGGCTCACTAAGAGTGCCAAGAGAGCTTGAGCCATCATATATCAAAATATAGAGAGGAACAATTTAATTTATAATAGCACAGCGTTTAATGCAGCCAACCAAGTGAACTTTCTCAATCCATTTATTCCCCAAAATCCGTAATTCATGTGTTTTATGTGACAGAAAGCTATAACCACACATCCACAGCTAATAGATTGATCATTTTGGGTTTGGTTGTTTTTGGTTTTTGGTTTTTTTTTTGATGATTGTAACAGTATCACAGGCATGCAAATAATTTGAAATTACTTTTTCAAGGCTAGCACAGGGTTTTAATAGTCTTCTTTGTGTCAACCACCTGCCAAAACTTTAGCTGAATCAAGCAGTTCCAGATCATTGGAACTCTAATTATTATAAGCACAAGTGACTTTTGGAGCAGCAGCGAGCTCTCCATGGCAGCCTTGGCAAGTGCTCTCCAGGAAAATGAATTAAACTCCACTCCTGCCTCTGATTGCCAGGTCATTGCCCATTTTCTGATTCTTTGGTTTCACCAGAAATTAGTGCTGGTGCAGAATGCTTCCAGAGTGAAAGGAGTGGTTTTAAAATAAAATTAAAAAAAAACCAAATCAAATATTCAAATCAGGTAAAGACAAAGGGCTTTTCTCTGTTTGTGAGAATGACAATGACAAACCCAGCTGATGCCCAGACAAAGCTGTATTTACAGAGTGAAAGGAATGTTTTTAAATTTTTTTTAAAAACCCAAAACATTCAAATCAGGTAAAGACAAAGGGCTTTTCTCGTTTGTGAGAATGACAATGACAAACCCAGCTGATGCCCAGACAAAGCTGTATTTACAGAGTGAAAGGAATGTTTTTGATTTTTTTTAAAAAACCCAAAACATTCAAATCAGGTAAAGACAGAGGGTTTTTCCTGTCTGTGCCCATGTGTCAATGACACTCAGCTGATGCCCAGACAAAGCTGTATTTACAGAGTGAAAAGAATGCTTTTAAAAATTAAAAAAAAACTCCAAAACATTCAAATCAGGTAAAGACAAAGGGCTTTTCCTGTCTGTGCCCCTCTGACAATGACAAACCCAGCTGATGCCCAGACAAGGCTGTATTTGGTCAGAGTGCAATCAGCATTTTTTCCTGCCTGTTCCAAATGCAAAGCAGGACACAACAGGTGAGCTGCAGACACCTGGGGTAGCCCAGGTCCCCCCTCTATTAACAGCACTCACAGTGTGACAGGAAAGCAACTGGAAAACCCCTGGGAAGTTTTGAGGAGGCTCAGAGAAAGAAGACAATCCTGCAGCTGGTATTTTGAACTTGTTTCTTAATATGTTTACAAGAAGGAAGTAGTTCCTAATTAGCCAATGGTGTGAGGGATGTTGATTAAAGACCAAGCAGGCCCAACCTTCTTGGAACTATAAAAGAATGTGAGTCTAAAAAATCTCAGCTTTTGCCTTTTGACAAGACATACAAAGCTGTATTTGGTCAGAGTGCAATCAGCATTTTTTACTGCCTGTTCCAAATGCAAAGCAGAACACACAAGCTGCAGACACCTTGGGTAGCCCAGGTCCCCCCTCTATTAACACCACTCACAGTGTGACAGGAAAGCAACTGGAAAACCCCTGGGAAGTTTTGAGGAGGCTCAGAGAAAGGATTAAGACAATCCTGCAGCTGGTGTTTTGAACTTGTTTCTTAATATGTTTACAAGAAGGGAGTAGTTCCTAATTGGCCAATGGTGTGAGGGATGTTGATTAAAGACCAAGCAGGCCCAACCTTCCTGGAACTATAAAAGAATGTGAGTCTCAAAATCTCAGCTTTTTCCTTTTGACAAGACATACAAAGCTGTATTTGGTCAGAGTGCAATCAGCATTTTTTACTGCCTGTTCCAAATGCAAAGCAGAACACAACATATGAGCTGCAGACACCTTGGGTAGCCCAGGTCCCCCCTCTATTAACACCACTCACAGTGTGACAGGAAAGCAACTGGAACATAAACAGTTCATTTTCTGCCTCCACGCTCTGATTAAATCTTTACTCTGCAATCAGACCACCGGGGTTTGTTGGGTCACGACTTACCTGCTAAACAAGAGGTGATTCCCAGCACAGCAGCAAGGGGGGAGACGATTTTCCAAGGATGCCAGGATGAGGAGAATTCAGAATTATTCTCATTCCTGAGGCATTTTCAACGATATTTGCAATTTCATCTGAGGCAGCATTTAGAAACAGCATGCCCACATTACACAATGAAATTTCTCATTTTGAGATGTGGTTACAATAAGAGATTTGTGTTCATTCAGCAAGGATCACTACAGCATGATAAACTCTATTGTACTGGAAAGTAAAGGGTGAGTGAAGAGCAGGATAAAGCCCACCAAGCTGGGCTGTTGGCTTCCAATTAGACAAACAACACCAGAGAGTCACAGAATATCCAGAATCACAGAATTAACTGGGTTGGAAAAGACCTTTGAGATCATCAAGTCCAACCCATGACCTAACACCACCCTGACAGCCTGAGCATGGCACTGAGTGCCACATCCCACTGGGAAGGGACCCACAAGGGTCCCTGAGTCCAACCCTGCTCCTTGCAGGGTCAGATGATGCAGAAATTCAGGTCCTGTGCCCTCCCAGCAGGTCAGGAGCACCCTGCTCACACAGTGCTGTAAATACTGACAGTGGTCCCAGGGCTGCAATAAAACTGCAAATCTCACTGGGGCTTTAATTCACTCCTAAATTAAAATGTCGTGCCAGGCAAAGTGTTTTTCTGGGATTATTCTTCAGAAAACTACAAAGCAACTCTTCCTGTCTCCTAAAATTCTGTGTCTGTCACAAATCTCTCAGTGACTTTTGATTGTTGAGCAGAGTGAAGGTTATTAAACAGTTAAAATCAAGTCCATTGTTAAAATAATTCTGTACTGCAAATTTAGTTTCAAAACCAAAGCCAAAGCTTCTGACTGAGCTTATTCTTTGGGGTCAACCCATCCCAAAGCCACACTGCTGAGAAACTGCAGCTTTTGCTGATGTTGAGGGTATTTTTTGGGGCAAATCCATCCCAAAGCAATAGTGCTGGGAAATTGCAACTTTTCCTGCAGTTGAGATTGGTTTTGGGGCCAGTCCATCCCAAAGCTGTGAAATTCTGCAACTTTTCCTGCAGCTGAGGCTGGTTTTTGGGGCAAATCCATCCCAAATCCACACTGCTGTGAAACTGCAATTTTTGCTGTGGTTGTGTTTGGTTTTTGAGGCCAATCTATCCCAAAGCTATGGAACTGCAGCATTTGCTGCTCTTGAGGCTGTTTTTTGGGGCCAATCCATTCCCAGGTTGTGAAACTCTGCAGTTTTTGCTGCAGTTGAGGTTGGTTTTTGGGGCCAATCCATCCCAAAGCTGTGAAATTCTGCAGCTTTTCCTGCAGTTGAGGTTGGTTTTTGGGGCCAATCCATCCCAAAGCTGTGAAATTCTGCAACTTTTCCTGCAGCTGGGGCTGTTTTTTGGGGCCAATCCATCCCAAATCCACCCTGCAGTTTCCTGCTCTGGGTGAGTGGCAGAGCATTTGTCTCCTGTCCAAGCACCCTTCCTCCTCATCACAGGAATTTCAGTCATTCCCAAGTGTTCCCCAAGCCCTTCTGAGCCAGGACAGCTGAGAATGAAAAACCTCTCTCCAGTTCTGAGGCACATTTCATCCGTGCTTTATTCCTTTTATTCATTCAGTGCTCGGTGTTTCCTGACATCCACACCTGGGCAGAGATAGCCGAGCAGGGTTTCTCTGCCCTCTGAAGAGTTCCCGGTGCTAATCCCCCGGGATGCAGCAATTATCTGCTCCCAGGCAGGTGTTAAACGCTGCCTTGCACAGATTATCCCGGCCTCTCTCATCCCTGCTGCCCCCGCTGTTCCAGGCACAACAGTAAATAGAATTTCCCACTATCTCAATGGGTAAAGAGGAGTCATTAACTCCTGATACCATGACAGGGATTCTGAGCAAAGCGAGGATGAGCCAGCTTCATACCCAGCTCAGTCCTTTACTTACAGGAAGATGAAAAAGAATTTTTTTTCCCTATGGAAAGCTTTTGAAGAGTTTCATTTCTTCCTCAAGATTTTTGTTATTTTCCTTGTCTGGTTTTTTTTTCCTCCTCCCATGTATCAAAATGGCAAAGTGGAAAAGGAGATGAATTGAAATCACACACAAAGAAAAAAGAAGTAAAAATTGCAGAATAATAACTTGTTTTAAATCTCCAATCCTAACAACACACAACATTCATATTAAGAGACCATGATCTGTTAATTCACTGCTCAACAAAATTCCTGTATCTCCCTTTACACCACTCAGCTTCTGAAAGCAGATAGGAAAGAGCTGCTTATTCACCTGCCATTGCAAATGTTCAAAGCACAAACTCCTCCCTCCAGGTTCTGTGGCTCCTCTTTTCACACCAGCAGCGATTTCAGGGCTGCTCAGATGCTTCCCCTCATCTCCTTGAGGCTTTTTTGATTTTTTTTTCCCCAGAGCCCAAACTTTCTATGGAGCAAGAATTGAATAAATCTCGAACAGGAAATTTTGACATATTTTTTCAGATGGTCCAGGACATGTCATTAAATACATAAACGGGGTTTTCTACTTTATTCCTAAATACTGGAGAGCCCTGATCCTACAAACAGGTAAGACATTTCTGGAGAATCAATACAAGCTGCTGGAGGGTGGTCAGGGTAAAAAGCTGCTATGCAGAGTTACAAAGCTCCTGGAAGTTCTGCAAACTCCACACTTGCCTCCCATTTGCCCAGAAATAAGTGTCACCTTTCTGGGGGTTTTTGGTGGTTTTTTTTTGGTTTTTTGTTGTTTGGTTGGGGTTTTTTTGTGTTTTTGGGTTTTTATGTTTTTGGGGTTTTTTGGGTTTTTTTGTTTTTGTTGGTTGGGGTTTTTTGTTTTCTTTTTGTTTTTAATTGAGTTTTTTTGTTGTCATTTTTAGGTTTGGTTTTTTGTTTGTTTTTTGTTTGGTTGGTTGGTTTTTTGGTTGGGTTTTTTTTTTTTTTTCGTTGGTTGGGTTTTTTTAATAATACAACTACAGAAAAAATAAATTAGTTCAGAGGCTTCATTTTCCTGCCAGTAACACCACACCACCTCCCAAAATGTTTATTCCAGCCTGGATTTTTCTCTCCCACCCAGCTGCTGCCCCTGCAGCAAGGCAATATTCTGCTTTCCTTGCCTTGCCAGGGGCTTGTGTGACCCGAGCTGGCACTCTGGGCATGTTCCATCAGTGCCCTCACTGCTCAGCCCCTGGCACCCAGATTTTGCCCTTCCCATTGCCCTGGTGTCAGAACCCCCAGGGGTTGTGTGGCTCAGGCTGGGGACGTGCCCTGGCTGTAGCACAGTGACAGAAATGTTCCCAGGGACAGTGAAATGCCCACAAATGACCCTGAAAAGATGAAAACTCAGACACACAGAGCCTTGGGCCCTGCCAGGGGCTCCTTCAGCACAGAAATCAGAACCAGAACAGCATTTCCATGCACCAAGCTCTTTAGATCAGCACACGCTGGGTTTTTTGTTACATTTGGAAGTTATGAACCATTTTTCTTGAGCTTGCCACTGGAATTCAGACAAACACACAGGGCAAGGTTGACCCTGAGCACTTCCCAGCTTTGGTAGGTGCATTAGAGCATATTCACAATTGGTATTTCAGCAGCAGAACTTGACTTTCAGGTGGCACCAATAAAATTACATCCCACAAAACAATAGGCACTTCTCCTTTTGGCAGAAGCATGTATAAATTTATTATCCAAAGCAGCCCAGAGGCTGCTAAGAAGCTCACAGGCCTTTGATCACAGCTTTGCTCAATCCTTCCAGAACTTCAGCACGATTATATTAGCAATGGCTGGTATTAAACATAAAGAATTGTGTCCTGTGGCACATCCCTGACTCAGTATTATGTCACCTTCTCTCTTGGGAGGACTGAATGCTGTGAAAATCAACTTCAACATAACCAGGAAAAGCACTCACTTTCTTTTTTAATATAATTTTTTACTTCTAGGCTGTTGTCAAATACCATATTAGAAACTTAGGAACAATATCTTTGGATTAGCAATTTCTGTCCACAAATACTGAGTGACAGACTGTGTAATAAAATATTCACCTAGAATTTATTTTTAGGACTGTTGTTGCCTCAGTCCTGCCATGACAAAGGTACTGCACACCTTCTCTGAATGCTCTTCAAATCATTCCTTGAAACAAAAGGATGAGTGGGGTTTTTTTTTTAATTTATATAGGTTTTTTTTAATTTATATATTTAGTATGTAATTACTCATTAAATAAACACTGAATGAGGTAACCAGTTCAGGGAACAGCTTTATAAAGCACAATTTGCAGCATCAAAGTTCTCAGGAAATGAGAATTAATGCAGTTTCCTACTCCCAAGGATTTGCCTTCTAAGCCCTTGCTCCAATGTCAGAATCCAAAATGCAAAGAACTGTCAGAATTTTAGGGCTGTAAGCCAAAGCTCAGAATTAAACACGAGATTTGATTTGAGACTTTTGAAAACCAGCTTTTCAATCTGAATTCAATCTGGATTGACAGATGTGAGTGAAAATACACAGAGAGCTCCATTATTTGACCTACAGTGAAATTACTGTGTCACTCAACAGCCAATAATATCCATTTCAACAAATACGTTGAAATATATATAATATATATATAAATATATATAATATAGAAAAATATATATAATATATACAAATATATTATATATATATTTATATATTTTTTATATATTTATTTATATATAATATAAATAAATATATAATATAAAAATATATAAATATATAACATATATAAATATATATAATACATACAAATATATAATATATATTTATATATATTTTTATATATTTATATATATTTTTATTTATTTATATATAATATAAATAAATATATATTATATATATTATATATATATAAATATATATATTTATGTGAATATACACATGAGTATTTAGGTTCTATCCTCTCTAGCAATTCTGCAATATTAATACCTTTACCAGGAATCACTGGTAGTAAAGAAGCTGGAAAAAGGGCAAGAAAAATCTCCCTGTATTCCCAGATGTCATTTTAACAACAACTGATATATTACAATTGTATGCACTTTTTAACTGTGAGTAAAACAGCCATTACACTTGTTACATTTTATGGGCAGTGTTATTGGAGAGAAAATGGCTTTGACAATATATATTTGAGAAATTGTTGCTCTTATTCACAATTCATGAGTGCAGCCTTCCTGTAATATATCAAAGCTACAGCCAGGCTTCCATCGTGGTGCATTTTAGGCTGTGGTTTTATAGGACAGAAAATCAAAATACACCCCTCAGGTGTGGGGGCAGAGCGCATGGCTGGTGGCAAAAAGAGGGATTGAATTAAAGATTTTTTTAAAGTTTAAGTTTTTCCTGAAGCTCTGAGATTTAAGGATTTCACAACTGGCCTGAACAGAGCCACAAAATCCAGAGAGCGGGAATGCAGTGGCTGCAAAGGAGGAAAATTGGAACTGCCTGGTCTCCATTTGGTCCAGGTGATATTGCTCTTTTCTTAATCAAAATGAGAGGAAAGGGAGAGGAAAGGGAGAGGAAAGAGAAAAAGTTAAAATTCACAGGTATTTGTTAGAGTTCAATAACCAGGGCATACAGAACAAAAGCAATATGGGAATCCAGCTAACATAAAACACAAAAACCTCTTCTCCAAATGGACTTATTAGACAGTCATTAATTCCATTTTTTTAAAGGCAAAATCAAGGTTGAGAAGTGGAAAACTCCAAAAGAGCCTTGAACCTGGACATCTCCAGCATCTACCCAAAGTTTATCTCTGCATATTTTATGAATATTCACACACAGAGTGAATAGTGAGGAGGATTTGGAAGCAGCAATTCCCATTTAATGCTCACTCCCTGTTCCCTGCTCAGGAAATGGAGCAGCAGCACAGCTGTGAGTGCAGCACATGGAGGAGGAGCTGCAGATTTGGGTTAAATGAGACTCTGCCATCATTTGCTCACCAAGCTCACTGCAATTCTCCAGATCTGGCCAAAGCACATTTCTCACACACCAAAGGTTTGATTTGTCCTAAACCAGCACCTCCTGCATCCCAGAATGGTTTTAGAGAGGTGGCAAACTGTGAATGCACAATCTGAGCTCTCTGTGACTGCAATAAATCAGCAGAGAAGAAATAAATAAGCATTTAATACAGAAATTTAAAAAAATCCCGTGTCTAATTCCTGTGTGTAGAAAGGAAGTTCAGACCTTAGTGAAACACTGAATTACTCAAAGTCTTGATGCTCTGTGGGATTAGAGAAGTGGTTTTACAGCACAGAAATGTTGTAATCATCATAGTCAACATGAAAAGCTCTCTGACAGAAAAATCTTGCACACAAAGTCTACATGCAAGATCAAAAGGGGTTCTAGAATTTGGGTTTTTTTAATTATCATTGTGTTTTTCATATATCATTATATTATTTTATATTCCATCCTGCTGGCCACGTTGTTGGGATGTGTTCATGACAAAAGCACTGCCAAGGGAGGCAGAAGGAGAAATGAAATTAAATGGAATTGAGAGTGGCAGGCTCCAGGTGCCTCCAGGAGCACCCAGGCTAAGGTGCACACACCCCAAACACCAGCACCAGCAGCTGTTGTACCCCTTTCCAAAAAAAGCAAAATAAATCCTGGCTAGCCTAAACCAAAGCATCAGTAACTCTTGAAAAACAACAGGGGGACAAAAAAAGTTTCAAAATATGTGTTCCATAAATAAAAAATACAAGTCGAGCTGCAGTATTGATCCCAGTTGTGAGCTGGGGTGGAGAGAACAGCAGAGCTGGCACTCACAGCCCTCTGAGCTGACAATAAATCCCAGCTTTGCCATCTCCACATTACCATTCTGCACCTCTCCATTGGAGGGAAGTCATTAATTAGGCTGCAAGGTGGAATAATTCCACAATTCCCTCTGGCCAACTCCTTATTTACAACTTGTGTGGGACCTTCTGCAAACTGATGGGTAAAAATCACCTCTCAGCAAATGCCATGCAGGGGGGTAGAGCAGAGCCACAGAAAGGTAAAATTGGTGATGAATTTGTGGTGCAGCTGATTGCTGATGCTGGAAAAAAAAAATGAGTGAAAAAGGTGTGTGAGGAGTGCTTGTGGAGTGTGCAATAAATCTGAGTTTGTTTTCAGTTGTAGTCAAGAAAAGTCACTCAAATGTGGCACCAAGGGAACACAGTTCCAGGGATTTTTGAGCACAGTTTCCTACAAGGGGGTTGGCAGCAAGGTTTATAAATTCACCTGAGAGAGGGAAAAATGCAAACCAGATCCTCTGGATATCCCTGAGAACAGCAACTCAGCTGGTGCACGTGTGGGACAGTGACAGTGTCACTTTTTTTGGCCAGGAAAACATTTTTTTTAAATTTCTATGTTAAACACATATTTATTTCTCCTCTGCTGATTTATTGCAATTACAGAGAGCTCAGGGAGCTCAGGCTGTGCACTCATAGTTGCTGCCTCTCTCTGAAACCATTCAGGGATGCAGGAGGTTGTAGGACTGGTTGTAGGACAAACTTTGCAGTTTGAAAACAAACAAATCAACATTTAATGGGTGACTTTAAAATCTGGCTCAAAGCAAACCAAAGTTTTGCAGCTCTTTGTGACAGAATTTGTTTTGATGCAGCTGAATTTCTGAGAATTTGTTTTGATGCAGTCGAATTTTTGAGAATTTGTTTTGATGCAGCTGAATTTCTGAGAATTTGTTTTGATGCAGTCGAATTTCTGAGAATTTGTTTTGATGCAGTCGAATTTTTGAGAATTTTTGACACCTTCCTGCTGCACCAGCTGAACACCTACAGGGAAGTGGGCAGGAGGGGGAAGCAAACCTGGGAAAACAGCAGATTTTGGAACTGCTCAGGAGATAGATTTGTAAATTCTGGCACAGCTGACACCTCCCACAGGGACATTTATTTCCATTTATTTCCATTCTCTCAGCATTTCCATTGAATCCCACAAAACCTCACCTCATGGTGGGGAGTTGGGTTTTCAAAGCAGCCACCACCAAACCAAATTAGGTCTCTCTAATCAAATATCAAATAAACTCTGGTGCAAGTCAAGCTGGCAGGAAAATTCAAGCCCCAGACCCTTCTGATATAATGCTGCAGGGAAGGAAATATTCATTTTCTTGCAGGTAAATTAGCCACAGATTGGACCCAAACATTACCAGAAAATCCATCAGCTTGCCTTCATCTAACCCTGGTGTGTGGAGAGGAAATTCAGACCTCAGTGAATATCTGAGTTTGATGTTCTATGGGATTAGAGAAGTGGTTTTATAGCACAGAAATGTTGTAATCATCACAGTCAACATGAACAGCTCTCTGATGGAAAAATTTTGCACACAAAGTCTACATGCAAGATCCAAAGGGGTTCTGGGGTTGGCTTTCAGTTTTTCTTAAATTATAATTATGTTTCTTTTCCATCTCTCTCTCTCTACCACTCCTTTTTCCTCTTTATTAAAGCCAAAATCATATTTTAAATGCATTTCTCCAAGGCTTCAGACCATTTTTATAGAAAAGAAAGTGAAGGGAGAGACAGCATCTCATGGGTCAAATGCCAAGATGGGGAGCAGAAGGACCAGAAGCACATAAAATTCTATAGAATTCACAAAAGTTGGAAAGAAAGTAAAGAAAAATATTGGGCTACATTTATAAATTTAATAGGGGTTAGCTGTGTGAGATTCCACGAGCTGTTTTGCTTATACAGAAGGCCTTAAAAAAACCAAAAAATGTGCTTTTAACTAATTCTGTTCAACAAGTTATCAAAAAAATATCATGGGGCTACTGCAAAGCCAGCTGAGACCCCCATAAATCTCCTTTCAAACCCAATGACTTCATGTCAAGCTTTATTTGATAAATGCACAGAATAAATAAGGTGTGTGCTTTGCTAAGGTATCCCAGGAACCCTCAGGCACAGCCAACATGGAGATGATGGAAATCAGCCTGGCCAGAGAATATTTCTGTCCAGCTGGCTTGTGGAGAGTGCTTCAGAGTAACACAGGGGGGGAAAGGAGGTTAATCTGAGAAATATTTTAAAGGGAAAAAAAGCTGAAATATTTTAAAAGAAAATATTGGGTTGTAATCATGTCTTATAGAAGTACCACCAAATCCTTACCAGCCATTAATTCACTTTTATAAGAGCCTGAATGAAGTCATGTGGAAGCTCTGACCCTACAGCCTGTGCTCTTGCTGGAATAATTTAATTCACCTGCACAATTGGACATACACACCTCAGCATCACCAAATATATTCTGTTTCGTTCAAAAGATCCACACACCTATTCCAGAAGATTTTGGTCTTCTCAGAGCTTGGACCAAGCTCAGGAAATCACAAGATCAAAACTAAACTGGTGCTAAACTGGAACTCATTCCAGGCTTTCCTCAGCAACAAATGTAGAAATAAACCAAACCACCCAACTGAAAAATGCTCCATTTTTCACTGCCTCAGCCAAACTTCCTGACTTCACTCCACCTTTTCCTGCTATAAATATTTTATATATATAGCTAATAAAGATAATGAGCTTCAGCAGGATCTGAGGACTGGCAGGGTGTTCAGAGAGCTGGGGATGCACATCCTCATCCAGCACAGGCAGAGCTCCAGGGAGCAGTGGAGGGGAATCCACCCATGGCACTTCCAAACTCTGCCCTGGAATTTGACACCAGGACAGCTCTGACTGCAACTGCAAAATCACTCAGGGATTGGGAACCAAAAGAATAAAGTTTACAGCAAAAAAAATAAACAAACAAAAAACCAATAAAAATTAACATTCCAATATCCCTACTGTGAGAAATTTCACTTCTCCCAGGTTTCCAAGGAAAGTTTGACTTTTTAATGCTTTTTCAGGCATACCAAGATGCAGAAGCACTAATGGAAAACAAATACAGATAATCCTGCTGCAGACCATTAATGGAATAATGAGATGTCATTAACATGTAAAAAGAATTTAAGGAGCTAACAGAATTTGAGAATGATTGACATGTGGAAGAAAAATACCTATCCAGTATTTGCTCGTTTCATTAAACTGTTTAGAAAAAATCTTAATTATTTAATCCAAATTTTCAGTCTCTGGCTCATGAATTACCCATAAGCAACTTCATTTTCTCTACTCTCAAGGAAAGAAAATAAAACTACAAAAAAAGATGAGGGAAATGAGAAAAAAAAAGCCCTGCAGACAATTAAAGGACTAAGCTGCATTTTGCTCCTCACTCCCAGATTTCTGATTTTGGTGATCAAATATGGGAATATATAAAATTTAGGAGTTCACACCTCACCTCTAGCAGAGAGATGGGCAGGAAATCCACACTCCAGGCTGCTTCATCACCTCCAGCAGCAGGAACCAGGAGTGTGCAGTCCCAGAACAGCACAGAAACTGCTCAGAAATAGTGGCTTTATGAGAAAAACTCTTTTCTTTGCATCTCTCCCATCCTGGGGTTTTACCTGCAGCCTCTAAACTACCCCAACACTGTTGCCCAGCAGAAAATATTCATTGGACTCAGGTGCCTGACCCAGGTGTTCTCCCTTAGGGGAAAACACTTTTTGGGGCCTTAATTAATGTCTACAGAGCCCTTTCACTCCTGGAGTGTGCTGAAAACTCTTCTCAAAGTGTGGAATCCATGAACTGCTGTTGTGGGTAGTAATCCATGTGGAAAAATAGTATTTTACACAAAATAATTCTGTTATTTTCCTCAGGGGAGGCCTGTATTTGTTTTCTCTATACTTATGGAACAGCTAAATGCAAAACATTTGTGAGGAGAACCATCCTGATGGAAAAAGAGTGAGCCCAGGAAGGCAGCTGGAGTGTAACTAATATCAACAGATAAAAGCACGGAGGGAGCCAGTTATCCAAGGCTCTCACACTCATTAAATTAGCATTCCCTTCTCCAGAAAAGCAGAATTCAGCAGTTTTGCCCCATTAAGTTGCTCCTTCCTGAACACACCCAGGGTCTCTGCAGGGCTGGCTCAGGGGGTCTGGCTGTGCTTTGGGAATGCAGCTCAGAGCAAACCAAACACACACAAGGCAAACTTGCATCAATGTCAGCTCCAAGGAATTTTTGCTCCTAGAAAACTCCTCTGAATTTACTGCAGGTCTTGCCCATCAACATCAAATTGCCAAGGACTAAATATATATATATATATATATATATATATATATATATATATATATATATATATATATATATATGTATATATATAGATATATATATATTTAGATATATATATATCTATATCTATCTATCTATCTATCTATGGTATATATATCTATCTATCTATATCTATATATAAGGCATATATAGATATAGATAGATATATAGATATGTTTATATATAGATATATTTTATATATAGATATATTTTTATACATAATTAATTATATATAATAATTTTATATTCTATACAGTTAAATATATTTATATATTACATATGCAATAGAGAATATATAATTAATTATATATTAATTATATATTCTATACAGTTATATATATTTATATAGAATATATAATTAATTATATATTAATTATATATTCTCTACAGTTATATATATTTATATATTACATATCCAATATAGAATATATAATTATATATTAATTATATAGTCTCTACAGTTATATATATGGAATATAGATTATATAATATATATATTTATATATTATATAGCATTAATATAATGATAAAATATAATTAATATTAGTTCTAATATATAATTAATTCTATAGTAACAATATATATTAATGTATTTAATATATTTAACCTAGGAATGTGCTCAAAGCATTAATCACAGCCAACAAACTAACATTTCTTCACTGTTAGCTCAGCTCCTTTTGGGTTCTGTGCACTGCAACTGAATGGCACGAATGGACTGCAGAGTCAAAGCACCAAGGAGAAAAATGCCTTTTCTGGGGCAGTTCTGGAGCAGGCAGAGGATGCACCTGCACACAGGAGTCTCACCTGTGCAGCCCCCAACTAAACTCTCCCCTCTCTGCCCCTGCTCTCCCTTTCTGCTGGGACCAGCACTCACAAAGCCACCAGCAGCACAGAGCAGCCTGGATTCCAACCAATAAATAAATATATAATCAAATAATCAAATAATTAAATATATACACAAGGTTTAATGGGCAGAATTGCACCAGGAGCTCTTGACAGAGCTGTCCTTCAGTGCCATTTTTTACTGTGGCCCATGTCTGAAGAGATGGATGGATAAATGAACAAATATCTGTTTGTCCTTCCCCAGCCCTGTGCTGCTGCAGCAGAACACCCTTTGGTTCTGATGTCCCCTCTGCAGCATCCACAGTGTTTGTGTCCCTCAGGAATTCCCACTGGAGCCTCCGTGGATCAGGAGCAGCTCAGGCTCTCAGATTTCCTTTGGATTTCCACCCTCTCTGGGAGGATGCTGTTGAAGCATTCAGGTAAATAACTCAGCCATGATAGGGGTGGGACAAGTGACATTTCTGGCTTCTCTTCAGAGCCACCTGTCAAGGCTCAGGGTGCAGAGAATTAAAAGCTCCAAGTAACAGTGGCTCTGTGAGACAGCACCCCTCACTCTGACTGGCTCACTGTCAGTTCATAACCGGCAGCATGCTCTTTAAAATCCTCTGTAATTTTTGAACTGCAAGGGATTTGGGGATCTTATCAGTGAGGAAATAAAATTGTTAAGGTTTCTTTCTCTCGAGTGTTTTTCAGGCTCCCTAATAAATCTGTGAGCTCCTTGAGTTGCTTGGATTTGTCCAATATTTTAACATTTCCAAAGCTGCAGAACTGAAGGTGTAAAGTTTGTGTGCTGCCAGCACAATGTCCCCAAGTCCCCTGGGTCACAGCTGGATGGACAGCTGTGCACAAACTCTCTGTGGCATTAAATAGTTTATTAAAGAATAGCAACACTGCTCAGCCAAAATGTCTAAGAAAGATTTTTTCTTAATAATTTTTCTATAATTCACTATAAATTCTAGTGCAATAGATAGATGAAAGTATTGATATTCCAGGTGATGCCCTCTCTGCCCTGTCACTCTGCTAAGATCTGATATCTGATATTCCAGCTCCAGGGAAGGCTCTGACTCCACACTCAGAGCTGGGAATTCTCTCACCCTGGCCCTGTGCTGAGGCAATGCCTGCTCTGTATTTAACCCCCTGTATTTGCAGGTTCCCTGCTCAAGCTGTGCCCAGGAAATGGGATCATTCCTGCTCTAAAGAATTCTCACACAACAACCTGATCTCCTGTTTGGATCCATCCCATGGCAGCTGATTCCTGTGCCAGAGTTCCCTCACCCAGCCACACACAGCATGGTTCCCTCAGTACAAAGCCACATTAAATCAGAATTTCAGCTGCAAACCCAGCCCAGATGAGCTGCAGTGCTGCTGCAAGGCATGCAAGGGAGAATAGTCACTGCAAAATGTTAAATATTATTTTTGCAGGGAATTTTTAGTGTCTCTGAGCTACCTGCCTTGGCAGAAAGGATTGCTGCCCACTAATTTAGAGCCATTTTACCAGCTCAGCACCTGAGGGATACTAACCTGTGCTGCTGCCAGAACCATCCTGCTACAGCTGTAAAGAGATTTTCCAGCTCAAATTAAAGCCCACATTGGTGAGGCCTGAGAAATGCAGCATCCAAAGCAACCCTGACTCAGGAATCAAACCAGCAGCTTCAAAAATGGATGAGAATAAAATGCCAAACACGGCATCTCAGCCAGGAAAAAGGTTATTATTAAATGTTTTCATATATATATTTATACACACACATATATATTTAATCTAGGAATGTGCCCAAAATATTCATCAAAGCCAAATTCTGGCTCCTCTCCCAGCCCTGCTCTCTGCAGTAGTTTTATTCTGGATCCATGTGCAGAAAAAACACAAAAAGTCTTGGTATTTGAAAGACTGATAAAACTTAATTTATAATTTTGTCTCTGAACACTTCAATGTGGGGAGAAAAACCATCAATCTCAAGAAAAAATATTGTGGAGGTGCAGTAAATGAAGCTGTGCCATGCAAATCCAGCTCACTGGGAATGGTATTTTCCAGAAAATTCAGGTGTTACCCAGAGCTCCCAATGGCACAGGGAAGACTCCAATTGTTGCTAATTTTCAGGCAATTAAAAATTTAAAAATTCAATTAAAATTAAAAATTATAATTTAAATTCAATTCCAGCCAATTTTCAGGCAGCAGAATTTAAAATTATCCTTGTATCTGGAATCCTTGGGTTTTTTCTGGTTCCTGCTTTTTTCAAAGGAGGAGGTAGGGAAGGGACTGAGTTTTAAAAAGCAGCTCCCAACAAGTGAGTGATGTTAAATGCTGCAATAAATTGGGGCCGATTTGATTTGACTTCCATGATATCTGAGGGAAATGAAAATAAAGTCTGCAGGAAATGTGTCAATTTTTCACACGAATCAAAAGAGAGTGATTGTTTCTGTGACAATAATAGAGTTTGCCATAAACATTTCTACAGGGGAAGCATTATTGTACTCTGATCACTGCAGCAAATGGCATTAGGAAATATTCACATGGCAGGAGAAAATGATTTTATGAAGGTGTGGGGGGAGTTGTCTGTGTGTGAACACAAAGCTGTGTTCAAACATATTTCTAGTTAAAACATAAAAATGGAGCAAACAAAAGAAACCCCCCAAAAATGGCAACAAGTGAAATCAATTTCTTCATAGAATGAGAAGGGAAAATAAAGAAGCAAAGGAAAAGTGAGGGAAAAAAGATGTTAACAAAATCCAATGTTTAAGATCTTCCTTTTTTGTGTGTCTTTGTAGTGAATAAAGAGAACATTTATCTTCATTTCACCCATTTCCCTGGTTTGTTCTGCATGTCAGTATAATGTGAAGGCCAATGAAACACACAAAAAAGAGAAGAGATAAAATTATCCAGACTGTAGTTATGGCATAATTCTGTAAGGCTCCTGATTTTCCAGGAGCAACACTGTTGCAAAAACTGCCGTAAAGCACAACTGTCGTAAAAGGTGCCGTAAACTGCAGCTGTTGTAAAAGGTGCCGTAAAGAGCGACTGTCGTAAAAGTTGCCGTAAAGCGCAACTGTCGCAAAAGGCGCCGTAAAGCGCGACTGTCGCAAAACTGCCGTAAAGCGCGACTGTCGCAAAAGGCGCCGTAAAGCGCGACTGTCGCAAAACTGCCGTAAAGCGCAACTGTCGCAAAAGGCGCCGTAAAGCGCGACTGTCGCAAAACTGCCGTAAAGCGCAACTGTCGCAAAAGGCGCCGTAAAGCGCGACTGTCGCAAAACTGCCGTAAAGCGTGACTGTCGTAAAAGGGCCGGCCCCCGCGCCACCTCATCCAACCACAGCGCTGCTCCCGGGATCAGCAGAGAACCTGCGCAGTTCTCCGCCCCCCCCACCCCCCCCCCCGCAGGAAATATTGGGGGGGGGAGGGGAGGAGAGGTGCCTGCAAACAGCTCTCAGCTTTCTCCATCAGAGTTTTGATGTCCTGAATAAACATCTCTCTCAGAAACTTCAGGGAGAAACAAAGGTGGCCAAAACTTCTGGAAATCAAGATATTTTGTTTATCTTTGACTTTTCAGTCTGATTCTGCTGCCCCTGCCCAGAGCCAGCAGGGCAGTGCCACTGATGTGCCACTGTCAGTGTCCCAGCCAGCCCTGAATCCCTGCTGGGAACGTTGATTTCCCCATGGAAATGCCCAAATCCCAAATGCCATCTGAGTCAGAAGCGCACTTTCAAGCCCTTGCTCCAAATCCTATTGGCCCCATTACTTGATATTAGTTTGAAGAATATGGAAAAAAAACCTAAATAAGGATTCTGGGTTCAGACAGCAACTGTTTGAATAGAGAGAACATGAAATTGCTTGGAAAATTTTCTTAACTCTTAGGTCTTTGCCTCTGCTCAGTGAACTTTACTCTTGTGATTCAAAGTGTCATTAGACTGCCATTATCATTACAGCTGAATACTTCCTCATAATTGAAGAATGATTTAGAAACTAAGTAGCCTGACATGGTGGCATATTTTATCCTAACAACTTCCAAACATGCAAATGTGCTCCACGGACTCCTTTTCCAAGAAACTAGGCAAAAAAATGAGAGCAAAAATATCTAAAGAGAAATTAATCCACTGGAAAAAGCATTAAAATACACTGAAAGTAAATGTAATTGTTTTTAAACCCAATGTTTTCGTAAGATAAATTCAGCATTGGACAGGCTCTTTAAAAATCAATTTGCACTCGCTTCCTCTATAAAGATTTATCCCAGAGAAAAAAAAAATCCATTAGTATTAAAGTGCTTAAAAACTTGGCAGACTATCTCCAAAGGCATCAATTTCTACTGCTAATTAACACTAATTATTCACTCAGCAGTTGTAAGTTGCATTTGGTCCCTGAGGGTAGATGAGAGATTTGTCTCTCTCCGTTCTGTGTATTTGTTCCAAGAGATTTTCACATTCAGGCATCACAATGGTGTGGACTTGGAGATCTGAACTTTCCTCTTCTGCTGCCAGGAGAGTAGCAAGAATTTCTGGTGTAAAATAAAGGGGACATGTTGAGGGACAGCATGGTGTCCCATCCTGAGCATGGCATGGAAGGTTTGTCTCTCCTGCTTCTCTGTGGTACGGGCTCGACCTCACACATTCTCTCAGTGTCCATGTGGGGTCAGTTTGGCATTTTCTGCTTGCTCAGGCTGGAAGGTCCAACCAGGCTTTTAAGCAGTTCTGCAGAACTCTGAGGTTATTGCTCATGAGCACAGTTACCAGAAAGCCTTTCCTTTCCTTTCCTTTCCTTTCCTTTCCTTTCCTTTCCTTTCCTTTCCTTTCCTTTCCTTTCCTTTCCTTTCCTTTCCTTTCCTTTCCTTTCCTTTCCTTTCCTTTCCCTTCCTTTTCCTTTCTTCTCCTTCCTTTCCTTTCCCTTCCCTTTCCTTCCCTTTCCCCTCCCTACCCTTCCTTTTCCTTCCCTTCCCTTCCCTTCCCTTCCCCTTCCCTTCCCTTCCCTTCCCTTCCCTTCCCTTCCCTTCCCTTCCCTTCCCTTCCCTTCCCTCCCTTCCCTTCCCTTCCCTTCCCTTCCTTCCCTTCCCTTCCCTTCCCTTCCCTTCCCTTCCCTTCCCTTCCCTTCCCTTCCCTTCCCTTCCCTTCCTCCATCCCCATCTTGTCCCCATCTCCATCCCATCCCCATCCCATCCCCATCCCATCCCAGTTTGGGTTTGGCCCCATCCCAAAACTCCCCCTCCTTCAAGTCCCCTGAGCAGCCACCAGCCCTGGACATTCCCCAGTGGGGGCCAACACAAAAACCAGAAAAAAAAATTCTGGGAATTGCCTTTCTAGGAATGTTTATGTAGAAGCAGCAGATCATCTCGTTCTCATAATGTTTCACCAGACTGATTAAATGAGTGTTCCCTAATCTAAAAGTTTGTATTTCTGATGCCAAATTAAACTGAAATGAATATTTTATTCCCTCCCCTCCTCAAAAAAAAAAAAGTAGTGAGAATAAGTGACCTCCACTATTCTGGCAATAAAGGGAGGAGTTTAAATATCCAAATTCCCCAGGATGCTTTTTTAAATAACTCTCATATCCCTATATTTTGTTTTATAGCCAAGCAAGGTCCAGCAAAAAAAAAAAAATTTTTAAAAAATTCTAATTTCTTGATACAAGAAGGAAAAAAAATGGGGCTGGCTAGAAAAGCTGCAGAGAGGAATATTAATGCAGCACAACACCCCCTGTGCCCACGAACAAAAGATAGATAGAGATAGATGTGTGTGAGAGAGAGAAGCAATAAAGGGTCAGTAATAAAAGAAATATATCACTTGTAGAATTGACTGGGCTTTACTTGAGATTTATAATCCATTCTAACTGGAGTAATTTGTGACTCCTGCAGCCACCCTGGCTATCAGACATGGGAACTTTGGAGAGCACCACCCAGGAGTCAGAGACATGAAATGTGTGGGCTTCTGGCTCTTCCCTTGTTCTTTTCAATAATATTCTTTTTCACTGGAATTTTTTTATTTTACTCCATCACCCACCAGGCAGCAGGTGACAAAAGCAGCCAGAAGGGGTTAAGTGGCTTGCCCTGAAATTGCACAGGGAGTCAGAAAGGGAATTTGTCTGATTCCTGAAGGCTCCTCACTGCCCAGCACAGCCCAGCTCCAGGCTGGATGCAGGGATCTGCCCTGCCCAGAAAAAGGGGATTTCAAACCCTTGGCACTCTGTCCCAGGCATGTCTGAGCATCATTTGAAATCTCAGATTCATTGCTCATTCATAGGTTTAAGTACTCGTGTAGCCTGGTTTTAATAAGAAAAGGAACAAATAAAATGGAGGTGAAAGAGCAGGGAAATGTCTCAATTTCCAGTAAATGCTAAAATTTAATTCCTCAATATAACTCCTATCACCCTGCAGAAATAGGAGTTGCATGAGGATGTTGCCTTCAGGTGGGATTTGCAAAGGAGGAATTTAAAGAATCCAATATTTCAGTTAAAGAGGGCTCAGGTTTTGGGTTGCTTTTGGGGTTTTGTGGGTTTTTAATTTTAGTTTGTTTGCTTGGTTTTTATTTTCCTCTCTTTACCTCTCAGTTGTTTGTTGACCAATCTTTTTAGGAAAATCCTTGTTTCACTTTTCCCCTTGACTCTGAGGGAAGTATGTCTTGCCTCGTTAAAGAGTAATTATGATATTCTATTAATGATTTCATTAATAAGAAAGGACCATAAGTGACTCTTGAGGGTTTGAAAGTCCTTATTGAAAGCAGGAAACTTGGAATAATAATCCCCTATGGATATATATATTTTTTTTTCCCTGCATTCTGAGGAACTGTTATTTAATTAAAAGGACCCTGTATTTCTGTTTCTGGTCAGTGTGAATAAATTAAGGTGATTAAATTTGAAGCACTGCATTAGTTGAGCTGACAGTTCCATTGTTACCAACTAAAAGTAGGAATCTGCTAAAAATAGCAATCAGCCATAGGAAGCTGTTCTTCTGTTGTGTTTGCAGCTTCTTTTTTGCAACATTTTATTTTTCTATAGGTACTTAATTTGTTTTTCCTGGAAGATAGACTTCTGCATGTTTTGTGTACCCAACAAGTAAGAAATAAAAAAAAATAATAATAAAAACTGTTTTTTAAACAATCTTGCCTCCTGCTCTCTTGAGCAATCTAAAGGAATTTGTAAAGGACCAAACTTATAGAAGAAAAAAAATTTCACACAAACTGTAAGGATAAAAACACAATTTAACTTTGTGTTTAGGGACTAGGAGAATTTCTCCAATATGAGAACATCATTTGAAAGCACAACAAATGCAATTCAGCTGACACCAACATGATGAGCAATCAAATAAATCTTGATGGCCCTACTGAAACCCACCTGAATTTCTTGCAGGAGCTGTAGGAGATTCTGGATTTGGGATCTGCAGGTTCCTGCCTGGGTTTTGTGATAAAAAATGAGGAATGGGCCCTGAACAGTCCTGGGCTGTGTTTGTGTGGGTGCATCCTCAGCAGATGGGTGTCAGATGAGTCTGGGCTTCCAAAAAACTCCTAAATTGGCCTGTTTGAAACAAACCATGTTGACAAACACTCACAGATGGATGTAATGATGGTTTTCATTGCAGCTGAGGAAACAACCTTGTGTGTTCCACTTGTATGGTAAATTTTTTTTATTTTTATTTTTTTGCAAAAAAATCTGTCATTGTGAATGCCTCAATTGCCCTGAATAATCACTCTGGGGATTCTCACAAAATTTTCTGTGAATGAGCAAATATTTACTGAAGTATGCAAGAGTCCTCTAAAAAATAAATGAGAAATTCAAAGTACTGCAATCAGTGTATGTTTACAGAAGGAATTTCATTAATTTGGATCTGTATGGAAAAAAAAGGATCAATTTTTCCAAATGGAAACAGGTCCTACTGTCAGACCATGAAAAAAGATTGAAAGACTCCACTTGACTTTACCAGGCTTGGCCTTCAGTCCCTAAATCCCAAAAATCCTCCCTGCACTCCTTTCCTCTTGGAAGCTCACAATGGGCAGTAATTGGTGGATTAATTTATTTTTTTTTAATTTCCACTGAATTCATGGAAGAAAACGAAGCTGCAATTCCTGCAGAACAACTGTGTTTACACAGAATCTACAAAGAGCTGTCAAAACAACCTCCATCATGTCATTACATGGAATTCAACTCCTCTCTGAGGCTCCAAAATTTAGCAGTGGCCTGAATTTGAGAATAAAAACAATCTTAAACAGAAAAGAATTCATCAGGGAAATACTAAACCATGCAAGAGGTAATTCAGGAGATGATCCAAATGCCAATTTGGGCAGGATTTCACCTGGGACCAGTGATGAGCTCTAATATGTGAGAAAAGGTGTTAATAAGGGCCAGCAAAAGGTAAAAACTCACGTGTAAATTATCTTTTTGTAAAGCTGATTCCAAAGCATTCTCCTCCCCTTTCCTTCTTCACTTTTATCATCAAATAACAAATGACCTATTTTAGCTCTGTGGCAACAGAAAAATAATTAAATAGCTTTTGCCTTGGCTGCCAAATATTTCTGGGGTGTATTTACAGGCAGGAAGACAGTCCAACAACGGGGAGAAATGCATTTTCACAAAGATCACAGCAAAGATTTCAAAAATCCAAGAAAATTCTCTCCACTGCAGGGCCTGGCTCATTCCAGAAGCATGAGACTTGTCATGAAATAAAATAATAATTTGAAAAATGGCTGAATAAGTCCAGCTGGTTTAATACCAGCAAGAATTTCCTTCCCATCACACGCTTAGGATGAGCTGATAAAAACAAATTCAAATCAGAGGGCATGGAGCTCTACCCTCAGCCAGAACATGAGCCATGGGCACCCCAGCCCAGGTTGTTCCAGAACCTTCTCCCTGGCCCAGATTAGCACAGGCAGCTCATCCCCAGCCTCTCCCAGCACTCAGTGGTGACACTGCACTGTCACTGTGCTCAGGAGGGGCTGGCAGCAAACACCTGAGAGCCCTGGGCTCACCTGAGCTCCTCCATATTCATGCCTTGTTTCCACACAGCAGCAGTCAGGAGCTTCCTGAAAATGCCCTGGGTGTCATCACCTCCCAAACCCTGCCAGGGAGCTCACTCCAAACATTTATTACTTTCAGACAGAGAAGATGCTCCCCTGTGTCTTTGTTTCAATTTAAATTCCATTTGTGCTCTTTTGTCAAATTTTCCACGTTGAAGTATGAATAATGCTGACATTAACTCTACCCCTACAAGGTTTGAGCTCTTTAATTAGATTCCCTTATTCCACTTTTTTTTTTTTTTTTCCTGAGGTTAAGGTTTTCAACTAGCCCTCTTTTAAAACTGAAGACAAAAATGTCATTGCTTGACTCTCATGTTCCTGCTCTTGTTCCAAGCACCACAATATTCCTTTCCAATGGAACTGCCTGCTTTGACTGAGCACCCACAACAGCAACGACAGAATTCCCACAGAATTCAGATTTGTCCCATTTTGGGTATGAATCCTCCAAAACAGCCTTGATCCTGCCTGCCTAAAGGGCAGCTCTGATTTCAGAGCATCCTTTTCCACTGCTGTCCCAACCACAAGGATGCACAGAACATGAATTCCTGGGTTTGATTTGCTCCTTTTGCTTTCCCCATCACTTCTGGCTCTCCTGCTCACAACCACTGAAAATCCTTGCTACAGAACATGAATTCCTGGGTTTGATTTGCTTCTTTTGCTTTCTCCATCATTTCTGGCTCTCCTGCTCACAACCACTGAAAATCCTTTCTACAGAACGTGAACTCCTGGGTTTGATTTGCTCCTTTTGCTTTCTCCATCATTTCTGGCTCTCCTGCTCACAACCACTGACAATCCTTGCCTGTTTCTCAAGGGAAGAGCAGTGCCAGGAGCTATCACAGAGCTCCTGGGTGTTTGAATTCCTCAGAGCCAGCTGCAGCTTGAGAAGCACCAGTAATGATTCTCCTCCTGTGCACACCACCAAGTGCTCTTCAGGAACCTTGAGAAGGATCCATTTATGAGTTCACCCTTAAAATATGCAAGTCCTGTTGCTCCTGTAGACAGAGAATCTGAGCCTTGGCTTTGAAATGCTCAGGGCTGAAGGAGTGATACTGAAGGGGAAACTCTCCATCCCTGACTTCTCTGCTTTACCCCCTTGAAAAGGGAGCACCTCTGAAAACACCAGCCCCATTTGCTGTCTCAGTGCCAGGGATGTGTTCCCTGCTGCTGCCTTTTTTTTTTTCCTGGAAGTGAATTTTTGAAGCTCTTGGAACAAATCATTCTTGTCACAGGGAGATTTCTCAAGGACACCTTAAGATGTAGACAGGCAGACATTCATGTCTCAGTGTGCTGGGAGTAATGCATGAAAATCTCTTTTTATGGAGGATATAACAGAGTCATTTAACTGCTCTGGCCATGAGCTCTGGCAAGTCATTCCTTAACCCCCCAGTGCTTTATATCTTGGGAAGTGATGCTAAGACAAGATAATGTCCAGCCTGTAAAAGATTTGATGATAATGATTCTAAATGCTGGGTATGAAGAACAAACTCCTTAGGCTATTTTCTAAGTTTTAAATAGATATGGGGGGAGGGAGGGGGGTGGATAAACTGTATTATCCATTGTTTTTATAATGGCAAAATTACTGAAGAGGTTTGAGTTCAGCATGTAGGAAAGATGTTATGCCAAAAAAATCAAATTGCAGTATATTGTCTGTTTCAAAGCAACTTCTGAAGCAGAAATTAATTTCCCACTTCTATTAAGAGGATCCCTGACAGTTTGAGAGAAGGGGGAAAAAAACAACTAAAGCAGAACAGTGTAAAATGGTAAATTCCCTCAAACAGACAATGCTAAGGGACAATCCACATTCTCCAGGAAGATGAAAGTGTGGTGGCTGCTGCCCCAGGATGGATGTTCCAGGTGCTGACACAAACCAGAGCGTTCAGGTGCAGCTCTCTGGCAGCTGGAACAGCCAGGAGGAAAAGAGGAATCTGACTGTGTCCAGCAGCCCCAATATCTAATTGTATTCATTAAACCCTAATTCTGCTCCTTACCTGCCAGAAAAGGAAATAAATCCATCAAGGAGGGGCAAGAGCCAGGTTGTGATTTGTTTCTAAGGAAAGAGATGATGAGCTAAACTCCCATTTTTTGGGAATGTGAATGGAAATGTGACAACACCTCCAGAAAGAGCTGGATTTGACCCTGCACAAATAATCAGGTGTTGTGGTGGTGTTGTGGTGAGGTGAGGGATGAGAATTGACTCCAAGTTCTCAGAAGGCTGAAATATATTATATCATATTGTATTATATTGTATTATATTGTATTATATTGTATTATATTATATTATATTATATTATATTATATTATATTATATTATATTATACTATACTACATTAATTATACTATATTATACTTAATTAATTATATTATATTATATTATTATATTATATTATATTATATTATATTATATTATATTATATTATATTATAAATTTTTTTTAACTTTGATTTTTTTCCCTTTCAATCTAAAACCTGTTTTGAGTCTCCTCTCTTTTTTTTTTTTATTTTTTTTTTCAGCCCTCTCCTTCTGCAGAAGTTGCAGCTCCCTGTGTCTCTTTTTCCCTGCCCACATCATCCTGCACTGCTCAGTGTGGTTTCCCTTGTTTCCTCTCAAAGAAAACACCGTGATCTCCCCACAGCCAGCACAAAGGGGAAACCAAACCTTTCTTCTCTGTGTCCAAGGAAGTTTCCTTGACAGGAAAAGTGCAGAGAGTGTAAACATTTGCTGTGAGCAGCTGAGATCAATCCCTGCACGCCCTGCTCAGGGTCACAGCAGCACTGCCCAGCCCAGAGGCACTGCTGGGGTCACAGGGCGGGCACAGCACTGCCACCCATCCACCTCAGGGGCTCAGCATCCTGAGATGCAGTCTGCCAGGAAAATGAGGGAGAAGAGAAGGAAGAAAGGAGAATAAAAAAGAAAAAAAGAAAAAAAAAAAGAAGGAAAGTTTTTATTTTTACATTTTTTATAAAAATAAAAGCTGTTTTTGTAGGAAAGCGTCAGAAAAGGTGGCACACCAAAGCACAGCTTGAGAAAGCTAAGTTTTCCTTTGCTTAGGAAAAAATAATTGTGTGGGGGTGGTTTGTGTCCAGCCTCCCCCCATTCTGAGCCTTCTCCCTCCCCTGCTTTCCCTTTCCCCACTGTAACCACTGCACACGTTTATAATAATATAATATAATAATAATATAATATAATAATAATAATAATAATATAATATATAATAAATATAATATAATATATAATATAATACAATACGACATGACATGACATGACATGACATGACATGACATGACATAATATAATATAATATAATATAATATAATATAATATAATATAATATAATATAATACAATCCAGTAAGCTACTGCAGATTGCTGGGCTGAGAGTGTACCTGAAAAGCCATGAGGTATATGAAGTATGAATGCAGGGGGTGAATTTTTCACCTTGCTGCTGTCTCATCCTGACCCATTCTCTGTTTCTAAAAGCTCCCAGTTCCAGGCTCCCCTCCCCTCTATTTGTAAAGCCCTTTTGGAGTTCTCTTGGTGCATTTGCATGAAGGACAAAAGGCCAAGGGACCCAAGGCAGAGGCTGTCCCCTCATGACAAGTCATGAAATAAAATAATAATTTAAAAAATGCCTCAAGAAGTCCAACTGGTTTAATACCAGCAACAAGCTCCTTAGGACAAGCTGATAAAAATAAATTCAAATCTGTCAGAGGGCACAGAGCTCTACCCTCACCCCAAACATGAGCCATGGGCACCCCAGCCCAGGGCTGTTCCAGAACCTTCTCCCTGGCCCAGATTAGCACAGGCAGCTCATCCCCAGCCTCTCCAATCACTCAGGGATTCTCAGAATCCCTGCACGTGGTATTTGAAAGTATAATTGCCACAGCAAGACAACACAAACCAGAAACACTAACAAATCTTATTTCTTCACATCCCCCTTCTAATCGAGAGCCTGAATAATTTACTGTGGCTTGGCAGCTCTTGATTACATTTTTGCACCTTTTTAAAATTGTCTGAATGAAATTTTAAGGCAGGCAAAGATGGCACATCCTTGTGCTCTGTTTGTGCAGGAAATAATACTGAAAATGCCAGTTTTTAGCAGCCATCAGCCAGATTCACCAGCATTCTTCTGCCAGGAGAGAAGAATTCCTGATTGCCCCTGGGTCCAAGGATGAAGAATTCCTGACCTCTCCTGTATCCAAGGATAAAGAATTCCTGACTGCTCCCATGTCCAAGGATGAAGAATTCCTGGGCCCAAGGATGAAGAATTCCTGACTGCTCCCATGTCCAAGGATGAAGAATTCCTGATTGCCCTCGTGTCCAAAGATGAAGAATTCCTGATTGTCCTCATGTCCAAGGATGAAGAATTCCTGCCTGCTCCTATGTCCAAGAATAAAGAATTCCTGGGTCCAAGAATAAAGAATTCTTGGGTCCAAGGATGAAGAATTCCTGACTGCCCCTGGGTCCAAGGATGAAGAATTCCTGACTGCTCCCATGTCCAAGGATGAAGAATTCATGATTGCCCTTGTGTCCAAGGATGAAGAATTCCTGGGTCCAAGGATGAAGAATTCCTGACTGCCCCTGGGCCCAAGGATGAAGGCTGCAGAGGGCAGTGAGGATTGCAGGGCTCAGTCAGCACAAAAAGAGATTAATAATAATAAATTTTTAATTATGACAAGCTGACTGTGTGTCAGTTTATTTGGTTTATGGGTATAACAACACCACACAGCCCAGTTAAGGGTGGATTTTATGGAAAGACAGGACTTGAAGGACCATCTCTGTATCATGGCCTGAGTCTTGTCTTCTATCCCTGCTAAAGGAGTCTATAGGATCATATTAATGAAATCTTTATAATTACCCTTTATAGAACTTTAGACTGTGGATAAATTAGACAGATATCTTGGGGATACTGAGCTTGGCAGGAATTCTCATAAAAAATTTAACAATATTTTGAAATTGGGTCTTTCTACCTTAAGAGTAAGCAGATTTCCTTGTGGTATTTCTAATACACATTACTGAAAAGTTAATCTGACACATTTTTTGTGCTTTTTTCCTTTTACTCTTATACAGGAGACCCATTAAATAGGATGAAAGAAGTGCTGCTTGCAGTGTACAGGTGAATTTCACTATTCAGCTTCAAACCCAGGGAATACAGAGGGGGTTACAAGTGCTAAGCAGCTCCCAAAAATAGATCCCCTGCCCTTCTCAGAAGGAGGAGGCAGAGGATTGTGAGGGAGTGAATGCTGGCAAGATCTTTGAGTGTTTTAAACTTGTTCTCCCAGACCCATCTCACATTGCAGGAAGAGCTGGGTTCCTCTTTTATCTTCCTCACCAGGTCACATATCCATAATACAAGCCTGGGGATTTGTGTAATCTAAATTGTCCTTCTGCTTGAAAGGGAAATGTGGAATGTGGTCGATATTTTTTTACCCTGTTGGAAGTGGAGCTGTGCAAGCCCAAATAAATCATTTGTATGTGACAGGCCCAGAGCAAATGAGAAAAATATTCTCTTCTCCCCATTATGCCTAAAATTTACAGGGTTTTAATGATTTAATGAAATGGAGGGCAGAGCCACTGAAGAATTCTAAAGGAATTGGAGGAATATGAGAGTGCTTTGTCCTTGCTATTACCTATTGATTAACAGTGGGGGAATTTTGGCTGAAAAAACCCCCCAAACTTCTGTCCTGTAAATCACAGAGAATCAATGCCTCCTACAGCTGCTCCATGGAACTGAACTGTGGGGAAAATTGAGCCTGGGTAATTTCTAACAGCAAACAAAGGATCCTGGCAATGCACTCTGAGGCATGCATAAGATGCTATTGGAAAATAAATTTTAGAATGGAGAGATAACTTTAAAAGTACAAAGAAACTTATGAGGATTGTTCTTCGTCTCATGTTGCTGAGGCCCCAACTCTTCACACAGTGAATTAATACTTGGTGTCAGTGTAGCTTTGCAAACTGCAGCTTCTTTATCATTTGCCCTCTAGGAGCACCTTTCACTGAATGGCTTCAAGGCCCATTATTAAAATGAGGCTGCACAGTGTGGAGATTCTGGAAGGCAGTTAAAAATAAAAAATTTAAAAAAAAGCCAAAAAAAAAAAAAACAAACAAAAAGGACTATTTTTGTTTCTCATTATTCTAACAGTTTTGGGGCTTCTTTAAAAAAAAAAGGGGGATGTGTTTCAGTAAAAGGAAACTGAAGGATTCTGCAAAAAAAAATCAGTATCTTTTGCTAATATATGTTGGAAAAAGAAGAAGAAACAAAGTGATTGCCTCAGAAATCCCAACAGCAACCAAAGGAAACAATCATAAAAAGTTGTATGAGAGAACCTTTTCAAACTGCCCAAAGGGTTATTCCCATTTAGCACCACATAAGGTCCTTCAAATTATAAATTACACACAAGAGGTTAACCCTGGAAATCTGATTTAGTTATTACCTTTTCCTCATACAGAACAAATGAAAAGAAATACAGAGAGGCAGAGGAGAAATGAATCCATCAGAGACTGGAGCGTGTCAGTGGGAAGCACTGACATTTCAACTCAATTCTGCAAATAAAAGGAATGTTTGGGGAAGGGAGGGATTGAGGAGTGGGAGCTGGAGGAAAGGAGGAGTTCATTACATCCCCCAGGGCTGGGCAAGGACTGAGTGCTGCTCTCCCTCTTGAGCTGGGTGTAAATCAGTTAAACTGAGCTGGGTGTAAATCAGGTTAAACTGAGCTGGGTGTAAATCAGGTTAAACTGAGCTGGGTTGGGACAGCCAGCAGTGGAATCCTTGAAATAGAGGCACAGAAATGAAACCATCTTCCAGAAAACTCTCAGCCACCTCCCTGCAGGGCAGAATGATGCACAGTGGGCTGGCAAGGCCATGCTGGGGTAAAGAACCACTTGAACTCCACAGTTCCTGCAGCACACCCAACACACAAAATAATAAAAACCTGTGAAAAAAACCCTGGCACGTCAGTAGCACCTAAGATTGTCCAATATTTCTTCCAACAAAGCAGGAGGAATGATTCCCAGCACTGTTGACTCAAACCATCACAAAAACATTTTTAGTGCATTGTAAAAGCAAGATCAATCACAGAATCACCAGGTTGGAAGAGACCTTCAAAATCATCGAGTCCAGCCCAGCCCCAACACCTCAACTGAACCCTGGCACCCAGTGCCACATCCAGGCTCTGTTAAACACACCCAGGGATGGGGACTGCACCACTTCCCCAGGCAGAACATTCCAGAACTTTGTCACCCTTTCTGTAAAAAAACTTCTTCCTCATATCCAACCTGTATTTCTCTTGACATAGCTTGAGTCTGTGTCCTCTGGTCTCAGTTTGGTGGGCAGAGCTGTTCACTGACTGAATTTCAAAATGATTTATTTATTATTTTTGGCCCCAAGCACACCCTTCCAGCCTAATGAGTTCTTTTCAGAGTTCCTGGCCCAATAAAGTGTCAGATTTGCTGCAGGTTCCTTGGCACCCCAGTGCTCCCCTGAACTCTTGCCTTGCCTCTGCTCCTGCTGGGCTCACGGTTCCTGTGCCCACCACAGCTCTGACGTTCAAACCCAAACCTTGCAGCTTGACCTGTGCAGCATAGACATCAGAGACTGCCAAGGAGGTGACATCAGGTGCTGAATTTGGTGAATTTGTCGTTGCAATGGCTGAGCCCCTCTCCTCACAGGTACAGAAACTGGAGGGAGTTGTTATTTGCAGAACAGAATTACAGATTAGGGAGGAATGAGCCTACATGGGTGAAGCTCAGCCTCTACAAGAAAAGCAGCAATGGCTCACAGGATGATGGTGCTGTGGGCTCTGTTTGCCTCTCTGGCAGGGTCCCTGCAGGCTCTGCTTTGCCTGCAGCCCTTTCCTGAGCTGCTGTGGCACCCTTAGGAACAATTCCTGCTGAATTGCAGGGGGCTCATTCCCACAAAATAATAACCAGTGTGCAAGGAACTTCCAAAGCATTCCAAAAGTCCTCTCAGAGCCAAAAGGATCTCCCTCAAAGGATTCCCCAGGAGTGTCCCCTGTGGCAGAAACTGCTGCAAACAGCAGCTGCCCCTCCTGTCCCTGCCTTAGAGCAGGCACAAGTGCAATCTGTGCATCAGAGCTGCCCTCCCCAGCCAGGGATAATGAAGCAAGGCACAATGAAGGTGCCAGAAGTGCCATTTGGCACTTTATGAATGACAAGCAATTTGTTTGAACACTGGTTTTTTCCAGCTCCATAAAACCTCAATTCTTCCATGGCGGGGTGAGGCCAGAATTGCAGCAGAGCAAAGAGCTCTCCAAACAATTATCTCCAGTTTGGACCTGGAGCAGAGAGGTTTCTGATGGAGGAACAAGGTTGTTCTCCTGTGTTTGCAGCCAGCTGTCTGTGTGAGTGACACATTTGTGCTGGAGCAGTGTGAAGTGCTGCCACTTCCCCTTCTGGAGCAGCTGCTTGGAGAAGATTCCACTGAGATGAGCTCAAACCCCAAATAATAGAGCAGTTAGAAAGCAACCCCTGTTTTCCTTTCAATCCCAGACTGTGGCAGTCACATTTTCTGGGAAAATGCATTCACCCAAGATTTTCTCCTGGGAAGCTGAGAAGCCTCAGATAAAAAGGAAAACAAATTCTTATCTGATTTGCTTTTCCTGTGTTTTGTTGCTTTGGAATGTGTTTGGAGATTGTTTACCCACAGGTGGTTGTTTCATTGGTTTATTGTGAATTGTTTTTACTCATTGACCAATCAGGGCAAAGCTGTGCTGGGGCTCTAGAAAGCGTCACAAGTTTTCATTATTATCTTCTGAGCCTTCTGTAAGTATCCTTTCTGTATTCTTTAGTATAGTTTAATTTAGTATTCTTTAATATAATATAGTATCACAAAATAATAAATTAGCCTTCTGAGCACTTGGAGTCAGATTCATCATTCCTCCCTGCCATGGGGCACTCTGCAAATAAAATCCCAGACCAATACTAAAGCTTGAAAAGATGGTTTTGTACACTGAGGTGGGAAGAAGGCTTTGGTAGGATTTAGGTGCTCAGATTTGGTAGGATTTAGGTGCTCACCCTGCTCAGATTTAGGTGCAGAGCACCCTGCAATCAGGGCAGCTGGGAGGGTTTGCTGCTCCTCTGCCACATCTGCTGCCACATCTGGCTCCTATTTCATCTTCTCCACCAGGTCACACATCCCTAACACACAGGCTTGGGGATTTCTGGGATCTAAACTGCCCTTCTACTTAAAAAGGAAAAGCACGATGTGTTTGGTATTTTCCACCCTGTTAGAAATGGAACTGTGCAAATACAGAAATGTCCAAGGTGTGACATTTTTTGGCCCAGTGGTGCAAGTCCTACAGGTGATGGAGGGAACACGAGCTATGAAATGAGCCTGTGTGCAGAAATATGAAAAAATACCGTGCCAGAAAATCCAGCAAATATAAGATTTTTGATGCCTAAGGGCGCTGGTGATCCTTTCTTTGTCTTTTTGTCAGTAAAAGTGATTGACAACTGTCCTCAAATCCAGTGAAAGATCTGCAGCTTCTAATATTTTGCAGGGGGAATACACAGGAACAAAAGCAATTAGGTGTCGCTGCAAGAGTCCTTTTCCTCTCATTAAATGTATCCAGGGAAAAGCAGAAAAAGAACTCTCTGCTTTGCAAAGGAGATTTTTTTTTTCTCCCTTCTTTCACAAACTGTTTTGTTCCTATGGCTTTTCTTTTAAATTCCCAGTGCCCAGCTGACTTCAGCTCAAAGACTACAGATATAAACTGAATTTACTGAAATTAGCATGCCCCAGAAGTCTTTCTCAACAAGTATTGCAGAACTTTACAAGCAGGAGGAAAGCCTGAGAGACAGGAGGGTTCTTTCAGCAAAACAAATGCTTATATTTTTGCTTTAATTGGTCAGGAAAAAAGAAAGAGAACAAAGTGCAAAGGAGATTCAACAACAAGTGTCTGGCTTTTATTTAAATCTTATTTTTATGCAGTAGTGAAAGAAACTTGGAAGTGCTTTCTAGTCATAGGGCTTAAATTCTTTCCAAGAGCATATTCAATAGAGTCCATCAGAATATCAAAAATCAGAAGGAAATCTTGCAAGAGTTTGATGAGAACAGGAGATATCTCAACTATTCAAGCAAACCATCATCAAATTTTGGAAAAATGTAAGAGTAGAAATGGTGAGCCAGGAAGACTGACTCAGTGAAATGACTCAGCCAGAGCTTGTTTGCTTAGCATCAAAAATATGAGAAGGAATTGATCTGATAAAGAATGAAAAGGGACTGTGAGTCACTGTGGTTCTGTGGAAGAAAGATTTGCCAGACTAACCTAATTTCATATCCTGGTAGAATTACAACTGCAGTTTATGGAGGTAAAACCCTTAAATTCCTGTAAATGTAATGTTACAGCAGTGTAATTTACAATATTCTGTTTAAATTTAGTATTTTACCATCTTCATATAAACATTAAGTGCATCAATAACCAGCCATATGGCAGATTTTATAAACCTGTTTTCAAGGAAAGTTGTCATGGAAAAAAGGAATTTTTGTGCATGGCTACCTCCTAGAATTCAATCTTTTCATCAGTGATCCAGAATTAAATATAAAATCACTATTGAGAAAATTGGAGGCTGCTCTAGCTGCTGCTTGAGAGAAAAATTGGTAAAAACCTGCACAGAACTGCTTGGTAAATTGGGGGAATTCAAGCAAAGGACACTTGGAGACAGGGAAATGCAACAAACCCAAGGAATGCTGGCCATGCCCATCCCAATCCCAGAGAGGATTTACAGCCTGGAAATAAATTACTCCAAAAAAGGTTTGCTGCTCCAAGTGGCTTTGGAGCTGAATGGATGAGTTTGCAGGATGGTGCTGCAGCAAAAAGCACTAATGAAATCTTTATATAAACAGAGGCAATGTGAGCAGGAGCAGAAATGTGATTTTTATCTCCTCCTGAACACTCTGATAGAGAAACTCTTGCAGTCAAACAGATGCTTTACAATGGGGTGCTTAAAGGCTCACTCCATTTACCTTATCATGGCAAAGAAAAGAGGTGTCTCAGGATGAAGGAGGAGATAAAAATGCCATGTCCTCCAGTTTTTATTTCATCTGGTGGAATAAAAGACAGGAAGATAAGGAAAAGGAATAGAAGCCCAAAAAAGTCAAACACTCTTTTTTTCAGATTCAGTCTGGGTGTGAATGCACAGAAGGGATTTGAGTAAAAAACCCCTCAGCAAGAGCAGCGTGGAGGAAATCCATGATATTTTGTTTTCTTGGGAAGTTTGGATCAGTGGAGGCCAGGTGCAGGCCCAGGTCAGGCCTAACCCTGTAGGAACTTCCACCCTGCCTGCCTTTATTCCAATTGTTTCCTTTAGGAATTGGACACTGCACAAACCCCACCTGCAATATCTGTGTTGGAAGTGGAGGATGTGAGAAGTGTGATGGTTTAGTGCCACACATTCCAAAAATTACATTTCCAACCACAGAAAACACTTATTTTCACATAAACAGCAAAGGCTGCATCTTTTTTCTTTTTTCAGACCCTTTTCTGTTCTTATCCTTTCTTATCTTTTCTTTTTTCAGACCCTGTGCAAGGCCTTCTGCAACTTTCTCATCTCATAAATATTTTCTTTTCCTAATTAAGGATTTTCTTGTCCACTGCAATGAGTTGGCTTCCACTCTTGCTCTGCCAATGCTCCCCAGTGTTCTCTTTTTTGGCTCAGGGCTAAAATCTGGGGAGACAAGAATCCTTCTCCCTGCCAAGGCTGTTCACATCTAGCTGTTGGACACTGAATCCAAGAGGAGACTGTCCCAGGTCCCTTTAATTTATTTTTTTCAGCTTCCAAAGGGAGGCAGCACAACAGCTTTTCTCTGCTTACCCTTGACCTGCCTCTCAATTTGTGCTAATGATTAGTGGAACACCCAAAAAGGAGCTCAGAGTTAAATGACATCTATCTTTACATTTTTGGGGGGAAAGTAGAGCATTTAAGAATTTATTTATGCATTCTTATTGTAGAAAATGAAGAAAATGCAGAGGTTTGCTTGTACCTTGTCTGATCCACTCATCTGCAATGGACTCCACCCCACAGCTGGGAATAAAGCCACTGAATCCCATATAATGTTTAACACCAGGCTATTTCATGGTCCTTATTGAGAATTATTATTTTAAAAGAGAATTTAGGGGAATAAAATCTACTGGCAAGGAGAGGGGCCTTCATAAATTAGGGCCATTGCATGAACAGATGTGATCAGACAGATTGAAGCTGTTGCTGCACCAAAAAAAACTTTAAAAAAAAGAAAGGAAAGGTGTTGAGAACTCTGCTGGAAAGGAGTGCTCAGTGTAAGAAGTACAGTCTATTTCTATAATGCTGCAAATTTAATTCTGGAGTGCTGCCATCCAGATAATGGGGTGAGGGAAAAGGATGTAGGACTGCAGAGCACAGGCTGCCTTGTGCTGCTTTCTGGATGATGGAATTTGTTGGCGATACCTGAGGTTTTGGCTTTTCTATTTTTCACATTCTGTGCTGCTTTAGTGTGTGGGTCTGGGTTCACATCAGGGGATGCTGAGCTCTGTGCACAGAGCAGGGACACAAAACAATTCCTGCTCCAGCTGGGCACCAAGGACAAATGATCCAAATCTCAGCCCAAGAGCACAAACACCGTGGGCTGCAGAGAGAAAAACAAGCAGGGTGGGACTGCCTGGGCTAAAGCTGGGATGGGACAATGAACTGCAAGATGCAAATGGAGCAGAACTGATCCCAGGGACAGAGCCCGGGAGCGCTCGTGCATTTTGGGGCCATTTGGGTTCATCTTGGGTTCATTTTGGGGCCATTTTGGTTCATCTTGGGCTCATTTTGGGGCCATTTTGATTCATCTTGGGTTCATTTTGGGACCATTTTGGTTCATCCTGGGTGCATTTTGGGGCCATTTTGATTCATCTTGGGTTCATTTTGGGACCATTTTGGTTCATCTTGGGTTCATTTTGGGACCATTTGGGTTCATTTTGGGTGCAGCCCTGGCTGGGCTCTTGTGCTGCCCAAGGTGGATCCATTGAGGAGATCCTTTTAATAAATCTCTGCTTATTCTTTGGCTCTGTCCAGCCTCTGCTCCAGCTCAGCCTTCCCAAGGCATTACTGGGAGACCATTTCCTTACTGAGCTGCACTGCAAGAAGGAAATGCATTTTCCATCTGCATTAGAAATGCAATTCTTTTCCCATTTCCATAACCACTGTGTGAGCTCACTCCCAAAACCTCTGGAGGCAGTGCCTTTGGAGGAGACCACAGTGCCACAGTGCAGTGCAGGAACAGGAGGTGAGTGCTGCTCTGGTGTGGCTGTCCCAGCCAAGAAGGAGTGAAAGTTGTGCCTGAAACTCCCTGAACTTGGCTGGTTTGAGCCTCCAGCCCCACCCTGGCTGTGCACAGCCCAGAGCCATCAGGCAATGGGGGACAGCTTGGAGCAGAACATGTTCCCCCAAAACAGCTCCTGCTCCTCTGTGTCACAGCTGGGGCTGGAAATGAAATGGCAAACAGCCACCGAGGAGGAGCCCTCACTGCTTTGGATTTCCTCTCTCATCATGATCCAAGCCATCTCCAGAGGGAGGGAGTGAAAATGAATTTATTTACAGCAGGCACACGACTCAGATCAGCTGGAACGCTGAGGAATTGGATCTAAGGAGTCATTTTGATCTCTTATGAGTAAAGCCTCAGCATATTATCACACACATGCAGCACTGTGGCACTGAGGAAACCTCTCCAGAAAGGATTCTGCTACTAATGGAGGCAGACAGAGGAAATGAGAGCGAGCCAGAATGTCTTGGTATAGAAATTTCAGTCTACAATTGTACATTATTTCACCTCTTTCCTTGTGCTGAATTGTACATGAACAGCTCCTGAGTTTCTGACGTTATTTCAGCTCCAATAAATTCATTTGAATAGTTATTGCCTGGGTGCTCACTTACAAATATTCAGTATGAAGAATATAAATTGTTTTGGCTGCATGCATGGAATTTATTGTATGTTTGTGTTTCCCCACATTTAACATCCAGATCAAGGTTTCTGGAATGAACACTGACAGTTACAAATGTGCCTTCTCTTAAAATTACTCTTAGGTTGGCAATTGTGATTAAAATTGCTTGGTGGGAGACTCACAAGAAATGAAGTCTGGAGAAGGACTGAACTCAATTTTGATGGAAGTTCTACTCAGAACTTAAATAAGATCTCAAGAGGGATGGTGGGAGTGGAAAATGAAAAGTATTATACCAGCTTTCCATGCAGTCACAGCACAGTGAGGCACCAAAATCATGCTATTTTCCTCAAAAATCATGATAATTTCCTCAAAAATCATGCTATTTTCCTCAAAAATCATGCTATTTTCCCCAAAGTATTTGATCCAAACCCCAGCACACACACTGAGAGGACGAATATTTTGCAATGTAGCTGCACTTCACCAAGCAATCCTAATTAACACCCTGAAATGCATCTTCCAGGGAGAGGCAATCATCCTGCACTTGTCATATCCTATGATGGCCAATTGTTGCTGTGAGAGGGTTGCTCTGGCAGGAAATGCTGACCTGGGATCTGTGGGTAGTTACCTGTTTAATTTTCTCCCTGAGCAGTAAAAAAAACCCAAAAATTCTCACTATTTTGCTTACAGCTCATCACAGCTCCCAGCTATTTCTGCCACTCTTCTTTTTGCAGCAAGCCCTTCTGATGTCTCCAAGTCCTCCAGAATATTGCGTTCAGGAGCAGGACACTTAATTACCCAGCCATTCAGCAAATTATTCACTCCAGCATCCTTAATTCCCTCCAGTGGCTGCTATTAAAAAGTCAGGTTGCTACAAAGCCCTGCCTGCTGCCAAGGCTGGTGCCTGACTTACAACCTGTGGGGACTTTTATTAGAATAACATGGGCCACTTGTGTGCTGAGAACTCTGTGAATATTTCACTCCTTCCCTGAATCAAAGCTTGGAAATGCCACAGCTCTTCCCCCTGCATTGAACAGTAAATCACTGTGGTTTATAATCCATCATAAATGGAAGCTACCAACCCAATTCATTCCTCTTTCCAAGCAGTCTCTCCTGCAATCTAACACTAAATCTGTGTCTCCATTGATGCAGTAATCAGTTTGTTCTGTTTGATTTCTCTCCCAAAGTAGACGAACTATGAAAATATCTTTTCCAATTTTAATCTCCATTCTGGTCCAAGAAACAGAAGTAAGCAATGGATCAGAAAAGTGGGAATACCCTGAGCAGGCGTTTAACAGACATTTTTGTAACTCAGCTTGTACATGAGAGGTGAGGAAGGAAAAGGAGAATTAATAGAACATGTATAATTTATTTGCATGTGGGTAATGTATGCATGATCTCACATTAAGACTCTCATCTAAGAAGCCATAATGTAAAGTCCATATAAAATATATATAAAAGTGAAGCTAGATCCTTAGAGGAAGAACAGTGAAATATTGTATGGATTATAAATGAACTAGAGGTAGAAAATAAGCTCCTGCTGAGGTTGGCTGGCCAAGCCATTCTGATTGTACAGGGAGTTGTCATTCCTTCAGAGGATCCAAGTGAAATATCCCTGGCTGTGGATGTGCTCATGGTGGCCTCACAGGTGAACATTCCTGCACAAAATGGGGAGAGGCTCGCTGAGAACAGAACAAAGCTCCTCTGGAGCTCCCAAGGAGGGAATCATTTCTGTTTTACATGTTGGTGCACAACTGTGGGTGCCAGTGGCAGCTGAATACCCAGGAAGTACCAGTTAAAATGAAAGAGAATGTTCCCCCAACCCATCTGCTGCTGAAAATTTAGATGAGCTGGAATTTAGAGGATGTTGGATTTCATCCATAAAAAGGACTGGGTAACAATAGAGAGAGATCCAAGGTTCATGTTGATTAGAAAGTGTCAGATTTTGTGTTTTCATTATTTTTTTTGCTCTTCCATGAATAAAAAGAATAAGGAAAGCTTCAGAGACACAAGTGGCTTCCAAATAACCACGTTCCTCAGTAATTCCAAAAGGGGGGAAGTGCTGGCTCTAATTATTTCATGATTCCTCTTGATAATAATTACTTGGTAAAGGGCACACACCACAAACAGCATAGAGACAAATTGTGTAAAGAGAAAAACAATATTTCTGAAATATTCTTGGGTTGCCTACAAAAGGCAAAGAAATTAAAGGAAAAATAAAAAAGATTATTTAGAAGAAAAAGCAAGTCTAAAAGCCCTTGAGAGGGACATCCCAGAGACCTGAATATCTCAGCCCTGAGGAAAGGGAAGCCACAGGAATCCTGTGCACCACATCCCAGAAAGACTTTGGATAGTGGGCACAGGGCTGCTTCTCTCATCTCAAAAGGAGTATATTACATGTGGAAAAAATTCAGAAAGTGGAAACTAGGCTGCCTAATAACTCTCCATAAAAGCAATAATAGAATAAGTTGGGACTACTCAGCCTAGGAAAAGAATCATTTGGTGGGATATGACAGAAGTGTGCCAAATTTGAAAGGATGGAGAGGCAATAACTTCTCATAACTGTTCACTGCTGCACCCATGAAAAAGCAGGGACGTGGAGTAAATGCCCAGGAGCACATTCCACACTCCTGAAAAGAGGTAATTCCTCCCACCACACACAGCAGGGCTGGGAAACAATTGCAAAAGGATGCTACAGATGCCAGTAATTTACACGGGCTCAAGGAGGCACTGAACATGTACTTGAAAGAGAAATTAATTGCACATGAAGGATTAACAACCGAATTCTGCTCTCATTATTCATGGCCACACTGTCAGCAGTGGGACTAAGCAGATAATGGGTTTATTCCTCTCTCTCACAATGCAGGCTCGTGTAGAGCTGCAGGCAGTGCAGGCAGAGCCAGCTCTGCCCTGGGAAGCTGTGGGAGGTGTTTCAGAGGGGCAGGGTGAGCAGGCAGGATGGGGCACAGGGCAGGGATGGCAGCAGCAGGGTGGGTCAGAATGCTGCCAATTTGTGTGGTAAATTGATCTCCCCCAGGGATCCCTGCACACCTCAGGGCACTGCTTCCTGTGCTGCCCCAGCAGCAGAAAAACAGAGAATTCCTGATTCCATCCTCACAGCACAGTGCCCAGGACTGTGGCTTTGGGGCAGGTGTGATGGGTGAGTAATGGGATGGTTGACTCTCACAATTAAAGGCCAAATATCCTGTATATGTTAACAGATGTTTTATAGATTTATAGTTATGTTTTACCCCCTTGTGTTGTTATCAGGGGTGGCCTGAGTTTGGGACATTTGGGCTGGCTCATTACTATGGCAGCACCTGACCTCCAGTATTGTATGTGCTGGGAATGCCCTGATGAAAGCAGGAATGATGAATCTGACCCGATGTTCTTAGAAGGCTAATTTTTTACTTTATTATATATATATATATATATATATATATATATAAAATAAAGTAATATATATACTTAATATTTATATATACTATATATATATAAAGTATATATATAAAATATATATATAATATATATATAAAGTATATATATATAAAATATATGTATATACTTTATATATATAATAAAGAATAATATAGTATATATAGAATATATACTATATTATACTATACTATACTAAAGAATACAGAAAGGATACTTATTGAAGGCTAAAAAGATAATAATGAAAACTCATTACTCTCTCCAGAGTCCTGACACAGCTTGGCCCTGATTGGCCAAGGAGTGAAAACAACTCATAGCAGAATCAATGAAACAATCACCTGTGGGTGAACGATCTCCAAACACAGTTCAAAGGAGCACAACACAGGAGAAGCAAATGAGATAAAAATTGTTTTCTTTTTCTCTGAGGCTTCTCAGCTTCCCAAGAGAAAAATCCTGAGTGAAGGGATTTTCCAGAGAATGTGAATGCCACAATCCAGAAAAGATTTAAGGAAGTGATTTCCACCACTGGACAGTGAATAACGAGTCAATGGACAGAACTTTGGGAGGGGCTAAAGGTTAAAAGGTGAAACCTCCATTGTGTGGGTGAGCACACGGTGGGGAAAATCCTCTGCTCCTGGCACTGTAATATTTTCTCTATTCAGTCTTCTGTTGTGTTTTTGAAAGGCTTTAATAAACTTTTTGAGTTATTGGAAGTGAGCAGCGTTTTCCTCACACAAGTGTTTGCCTTCACCTGTGCAACAAAGCTTTGAGATCCCATGTTTGGGGTTGGTTGTGTCAATTTGCAGCCAGATGGAGACCCTGGGGATGATCCCAAGGATCTTGGGCAGCTTATCCTGACCAGGCTTCTCCAGGCTCAGCTTGTAGCAGCACTGCAAGATCTGTTACCAAACCCATGAGGCAGCAGCACATGGACTTAAAGGGCTTTAAAACACCTCATGTGAATGGGAATGTCACCCCAGGCCATGAGAAACTCTGGGAGTTCCAAAGGTTCTAATGCTTGAAATGGGCTCCTGATAGAACCATTTTGCATATGAACTTAATTAGAATTCTACTAATTAGACAGCCTCTTTGTAAAGCAAACGTGCAGGGATTATCATATGATGTTTGGAGAAAAATGAAAATCAAGTTTGTTTTCCAAATGCAATGCAATACCCAGAACAATGGAGATGGCAGCTTGATGTGCACGAGATGTGCCAATATTTGCTCTGCACAATTGTTTCTCTGAAGATTAGGGGGGCTGAATCTATAGACATGGCAGATAATTTGAGTGGAATTACACTCCAGAACATATATTTTTTTTTGTTAGGAAGAGCTGCAGTAATAGATTCTGATTAGGCATTCAGTTGGTAGCCAGTACATGAATTCCAATTACTGAGCCAGTATTCAGAGTAAATTTTCATTGAAACCTTTCAGACCAGGAGTGAGTAAAACCTTCCAATGGTTTAAGCTGTCCTGAACCACTTCAATTAATTTGTGGGTTTGTAAAATTGATGTAAGGCTGCAGAGGAGATTTCCACCCACACACCTCAATTTAATCCCTTTTCCCTCCCCAGAGACAGCTCTATCTCCCTCCTCCTTCTCCACCCTGATCCACTTCTCACAGAAAGATCATCCAGCAAAGCAGAGATCCTACCAGTGAATTTCCCTTTAGCCTGCAAAAACATCAAGCTGTTACCAGAGGAGCTTCATGTCAAATGCAATACTATTAGCAGATTTTCCTAAATACTTATTTTCCTACTAAATATTTTCCCTCTATGTAATGGTACCCCTCTATCCCCCAAATCTCTCTTTAGCCCTTTATTTCATCCTAACTATTTTGGTTCCACTGGTGCAAACAACATTAAAAACTCCTTTTTAAGGATGGGTTTAAAGCCCTGTTGGACTGTAAAGAGGCAGAAACATGTGCCTAAGTGAAAATCTGAAAATCCTTCTCTGAGGCATTTTCTTGGTGATTATTCAACTCCCTCTGCTCTCAGTGCTTGATATTTAGAAGATCTCCAGATAAGACTTAAGAACCACATTCTCTGTTATTATATGTTGGATATTATTTTAAATAGGCACTTTGCACATTACATAAACAAGAATAAACATTAAATAAACAAGAAATAAGAATTTGCAGGCAGAGCAGCCAGGTGGGAACAGGACTGGAAGGAGAAGAGCTGTGGTGACAAGAGAATGATCTCAGCAGCTTCATCCCCTCCATTCCCCAGATCACAAACCAACAGCTCTGGGAGACACACAGATATCTCAGTATGAGAAAATTCAAGATAAAAATAAAAGCTGTGCTATTTGTGTGGTAAATTGAAATGTTAGCACCTGTAACCACAATAAAAATGCTATTAATGGTTTACTCTGATCACCTGGAGTGCAAATCCATGCTGCAACCCGTGGAAATTTTGTGTAATATAAACCCAACCCATCTGAATTATTGTAATTTGGAGTGGCAGGAAATAGAAGAGGGAGGGATATAAACAAAAATATGTATTTGGTGAACACTGTTGCAATAAAAAACTGAGGTGATTCAGGTAAATCCCAGGCAGCCACTGACAATGGAAAAATAATCTAATGTTCCTCATTAGGTGAATACAGTTTATCACTTAAAAAACTCCAGGAAAATACAGGCTTGAGTCTTTTTATGACCAAATTCCATCCAAACTGCTGCATGCAAATAAGCCCAGTAGAAGCAGAATCGTTCAGTGCACACAAATCCAAACTGCTGGATCCAGAGCAGGCTCATCTGGAGTAAAATCAGGTCATTCCCTCCAAGAGATGGAGGGATCTACAATGCCCAAAACTTTCAGAACAAATCACATCTCTTTAAATTGGCCTCATTAGCCTTTCCTGCAGAAAACCAAAATGCAATTTAGTTTCTTAAAGGGACTTCTCTCAACTGTAAAATTCCTAGGACTTGGCTTATGGAATAATTTATTTTTTTTCCTGAGTTCTGACTAAAAAAATGTAAACTTAATAATCCATGAGGCCATGAGCAACCTTTGTTTTCAGCACAGAGAGCTTTCCAGTTAGCTGGAACGAGCTTTTTGGGTTTAGACACTTCCAGGCCATTAAGCTAATTAAACAGATGAGCATTCATTCCACCAAAATAACCAGTTGCTCCAGGAAGTGATAGTGGCAATTAAGCAAGTGACACTCTTCCTTCTGAGAGTCCCAGCGAGGGGCTGAGTGTGCTGAGTGCACAAACAGAGCCAAACATGGACTGGAGATCTGGACAACTTCACAGAGCTCCCAACTGTGACCCAGTTCTTTAAGAAATTCCCAAATTCCAGGCCCCATCAGTTTCCTTCTGACCCAAAGTGTAATTCTGCATCTCCCAGCACTGCCAGATGTGCTGCCACCCCTCTCCCCAGCCAGCAGGGCCAGCTGCTGTTTACCCAGGAGTGTTTCTCATTTCAGCACAGTCAGCTGAGGATATTTACAGCAGGGATATGAGAAAGCTCAAGTGATTTAGCTGGATGAGCTTGAATTTAACAGGATTACTTCTTCTTTTTATTAGAAAGCTACAAAGCGATTCTGCTATTTTTTTTTTTACTTTTTTTTTCCAGAAAGGTCATGATGGTGAGAGCAGAATTATCTGCATTCCATAGAATTCCTGCAGTGTGGCACATTTAACTGGTTTCACCATCCATCATGCAGAACTGTCTGCTGCACACTCCAACCTCTGGAAGGTTTAAAAAAAATCGAGCTGCATTTTCAGCTCCTCTCAAGTTAAGAGCACACAGAGTTCAGGCAAAGCCTGAATCCAGCTACCACCCAGAAAATTCAGAAATTCCTCAGAAAAAGTGATTAAAATATAACAGAAATAAAACTGCTGCAGCTTTGCCTTTTTCTCCCCACAGAGAAGGAAGGAGAGTTTCAAAGAAGGGTTTCAAAGTTACAATTTTCATTAGCAGAGCTGGATTGCTGCAGCACTGCTTCCTAAAGAGAGAGTTACACCTAGATTAAAAACTTGATTTGCAAACACAAATCCATGGGGACAGACAAATGGCTGGTCACAAATTGGGATATATTCAAGAACTCCCAAATTTAATATAGTTCATTTTTTTTTTGTGCTGGTGAATGCTTTGCCTGTTAAATCAACAGTTTTTTCCCCTTTTCTCCAAGGAAATCTTTTACCTGAACCAGTTGGGGAAGGGCCCACTTGAATTTGCTTTTCTAAAGGAAACCCCTTTGGAGGTTTTTCTCCCAAAAATTGCCCTAAACCAGGACAATTTTGGTAGAAATTCCTTCTCCAGGACAACACTGGAGAAGGAAACTCCAATTCTTGGGTCAGCCTGAGGGAGTGATGAGTCACTTTTACATTAAAATATCCTCTGCTTTTCTGAGTAATCCAAGGAAATATTTGGGTTGTTCTATGCAAGAGACAGGAAAATAATAAAATATCCTTTCTGGGTTTTTTTTTTTTTGCATGGAAATTCACATTTCTAAATATCACAGCACCTTTCTACAGGTGAGAGGGAGGGGTTGGTGACACCATCAGGTTAATGTCATTTAATCTCTACAAACTCCTCTTCTGCACCCTGCCCTTCCCATCAGGTGTGCTGAGTGCTGCTCCATTTCTGTACAACTTTTTGTAATTGTTGTTTTCAATCAGACAACTGTGGTTTTACAAACAGGCAGAAGAAAAACAAAAAAAGGTAAAAATCCTGGCGTTCTGGTGACTTAGTGACTTCATTTTTAGGGGCATGCTGAAAATGATCACTGTTCTATAAACCAGATTCCTTCAAATACCTCCATAAACCCAACCCAAAGCCAGAGCACAGCTTTCCTCTCTGGTTCTGAGCCACCACAGGAGATATTTGAGTGATTTTTGGAAATCTTGAGCTTCCCAAGGCAAGTTCAGGCCCTTGGCAGCTCCTCCAGGCCAAACTACACTCAGACTTTTCTTGGTGCAGCAGCAACTTCATTTGTCTGACTGTATAATGGAAAAGAGACTTGTCAGCAAGAACACAGCCAGTTTGTTCTGAGTTTAAGCTCCATGACAAGACAGCAATCTTCAGGCTTTTGAGCATAATGCATTAATATAATTAGTAATGTCCTGGTGTGTTGGTTTGGTGGGTTTTTTTCCCCTCAATTTTCTTCTCTTTCCCCCTGCTTTTTATCTTATTTTTAATTTTCTTTTTTTTCTTATTAGCAAGGCAACACCGCATTAGAAATAGCTCTTATCATTTTAATAGTCTTTAAATGAGGCTGGCAAAGCCTTAAATAAAGAGATATTTTGTTGGAGAAAATAAAGAAAATAGAGAAACTGTTTGTAAAACATAACTCTTGTGCCCAAAGGGACATATCATTTTCATATTTTAAATCTGCACGCATTTCAGTTATTTTGTGTTTTTGCAGCAATCAGTTCACATTATGAGAATAGGGTAGTATAATTATGGAAATTAAGTACAGATTTCAGTTGAATGAACTCATCAGATGGAATTACAGCCTTTCTAGATTGGTCGTCTGGCTTTATGTCAGATGATTTGCATAAAACATTTAGCTTAATGAGAAGTAAACAACAAGACTGCAGAATGTATTAACCCAAGGGGGTCTGAGCTGACATGTAAGAAATATTAAGGTTGTAGCTTTTTTTTTTTAGTAGTATTATTATTATTATTTTAAAGACAAAAAGAAAGCCTTGAGAGCAGATTAGGAACATAAAGGTAATTCTGGTTTAGGTCATAATTCTTCATGAGTGGTATTTTTCACCACCTACAGTCACCCACTGTGAAGTAATTTTTCAGGTTTATTTATTTTCAGTTGCCTGTAAGCAGAATCTGACATAATCTAGTTACCCTGTCAGATAGTGTTCATGGCTGCAAACATGTCTTTGTGTTCAGTAGTTGAATTTTCTTCTGGTCAGTGATCTGGAACTTGCTCAAATTACTTTCTGGGATATGTAGTCATTTATCCATAATCTCTGGAGGGTCTAATTTTCATTGGGAAGTGCAGAACCGAACTGCACTTTTGCATCTTTAATCATTAAACTCAGCAATGCTGCCATCCCAAAAGCATATTGATAGCAAGGCTGCTCAATGCTCAGAATATTAAAGGGCTCCTTTTGCTGTTCCCATGGCAGCATCTCCATCTGGGAGGGTGTTCTCCACCCTCAGCAAAGTGTGTGAGGGGTGATTTGAAATCCCTGGATTGAAATTAGGATTTTCAGGCTCTGCCCCTGGGCTGCCTCCCAGCTCTGGAGTCCCAAAATGTGATTTATTCAGGGTTTCATCCCCTGTAAATCCCCTCCAGAGGTGTCTCCCTCTTGTGCCACAGACTGAGGGTGGCCACTCACCACAATCCAGAGTGACCCTTGCTCTGTGTGCAAAGAACCAGAATTATTCCCCCCTGACTGTTGCTCTGCTCTCTAAGCTTTTTGGTGTTTACATTTTTGTAATGGAGTTTCTCGTGCACTTTTCATGTAAATAATGATTGGTTTGCATTCCTTTCTGGAGGAGGAGAGAACTGATGGACTGTTGGTTTGACCAGTGTGGTTGGAGAAGTGGCAATTTCATCCTCCAATCCACGGATTGGATTTAGAATTAGAATTCTATAAATATGAAAATCCAAAATAGAGTTTAGAATTCTATAAATATGAAAATCCAAAATAGAGTTTAGAATTCTATAAATATCAAAATCCCCAAATAAACACACTTTTTAACCTTGGACATCTTAGCATGTGAGTGCCATTAATTTCATTCCTATTGTGACCCCTGACATTTCAGACACCCAGGGTTAAATGAAGCTTTCAGCTCTGCACCCCAAACACGAGCAGGAGCATGGACAGATGATCACAGCAGGCCAGGCTGGTGCCTCTCCAGCCAGAGCCACCCCCCAGCTGCACATCACAGCCCTGCTGGGGCAGGCAGCTCCCTCTGATCCCCTGGCCAGAGCCTCTCCAAGCTCCAGCCCCAGGGATTGCTAATAAGGCACTTAATTACTGGAAAGAAATGTCCCCAGTCAAGGATTAGCATTCACCATCCTCACACAGGGAAGAAGGAAAGTCTGCAGGAATAAATCAAACCCTGGGGCTCTACTTTTCATTTAACCCACATGTGAGCATTCCAGGTTAACCAGCAAAGAGGTTGTTCAATTCCAATGCAAATATTTTGATTAATGCAGCTCGGATTTAAAGGCATGAAATAAACTGCAGTGCTTAGACAGCCTCCTGATGGTGCAAATTTTAAATATTTTTGTATTCTAATAAAAAAAAAATCACTGTATGAGACTGAGTAGAGGAGGATGAATAATCTTTCAGGCTTCCATTACCTTTGCCCAGGAAGGATCAGTAGTGGGAGAGATTTCCTTACCCCCATCCATGAATGCTGGTGACAGCACACAGAGAGGAGAGTCACCAATGCAGTGGCTTGAAGAACAGCATGCCCCATGTTGTGCTTACATTTCAAAATAAAGAATCATATGGCAGTGGGAAAGGGAATAAACCACTCTGCTTGTGCTGCCTCGTGTGTTCTTTCTACTGCTGAGCTCTCCTTAGTGAAAAATTGGCCCAGGCTGGAAGAAGCAGAGTAGGAGATGAGGAGGAAATGGTGGAATGGGAAACTGCTGAAAGGCAGAGCCTTGTGTCTGCCTGAATACAGAGACAGCAGAGGTGGGGGTGCCTTAAAAGAGTCTGTGAGAGCCTGTGAGCTCATGGCTGGCTGCTTTTAGTGAAAAAAATTGAAATGAGGAAACTTCAGCCTGCTGCATGTGATGCCTCAGGTTTTGGCTTTTCTATTTTTCACATTCTGTGCTTCATATGAGGGCATGGTGAGCTCTGTGCACAGAGCAGGGACACAAAACAATTCCTGCTCCAGCTGGGCACCAAGGACAAATGATCCAAATCTCAGCCCAGGAGCACAAACACCGTGGGCTGCAGAGAGAAAAACAAGCAGGGTGGGACTGCCTGGGCTAAAGCTGGGATGGGACAATGAACTGCAAGATGCAAATGGAGCAGAACTGATCCCAGGGACAGACCCCGGGAGCGCTCGTGCATTTTGGGGCCATTTGGGTTCATCTTGGGTGCAGCCCTGGCTGGGCTCTTGTGCTGCTCAAGGTGGATCCATGGAGGAGATCATTTTAATAAATCCCTGCTTTATTCTGTAGCTCTGCCCAGCCTCTCTTCCGGGTCAGCCTTCTCAAGGCATCAGATGAATGTGCAGATTTGGCAGGGATGGATGATGATGGGCTCTGGTGAATTAAAGGCTGGTGGCTCAGTGGTCACACAGCCAGGGTGAGGAGAACAGGATTACTGCTCAGTTCAGAAAAAAATTATGGAAAAAACATTTGGGGCCTGGCCTGCAGCAATTCGGGGAATTGTCCTTGCTCTACAGCTGGCTTGGTGCTCCAGTTTGAAACCAGACCATGTGCCACGAACACCTTGAAGAGTTTCACACCCTTCTGGCTGCTCTGGTGGGTATCACCCAGAAACAAATCCCTGTCACACCTGCAAAGGTCTCTTCAGACAACACTAAAGAACTCCTGACCTGTTGCTTCTGAGCAGTGGGCCCAGTTTTGCCCATGGGTAACAGATTCTGAGCCACCCACCTGCCTCAGAATGCTGCCAGTGAGCAATCACCACCATCTGCACCACGGGGAATGATTCCCCTACAAAGCCTCTAAACACCTTGGGATGGTTGGGATGAAGGAGGTTAGAGTAGTCTCTGAGGCTGGTGTGTTTTAGATGTGAAGAAAACAACATCAGTCCTTGCTGTGGTAGCAGAGAGGTGGAAAATGAGGTGCATTCCATGGAGCTCGAGTGACTCAGCAGCAAAGCTGCTCCTCTCTCCATCCCTAATTGAACTGAAGGATTGTTTCTTTCTCTCTGCCTTGGTTTATGCTCTGCTATAAACCTGTGCAAGGCCCTCAGCTCAATCAGCAGCTAAACAAAGTGATAATTCGTCCTTAATGAACACCTTCCACCCATTGAGCACAAAACCCTTTCCAAAGGTAAACGAGCGCTCAAGACGTGGGGAAAAACGACATCCAATTATAGGGGATTATGAAATGAAGCTGAAGCAGACTCTGAGTACCACAAAGTGCACTCCTGCTCCCTCCTGCTGTCCTTCAGGACCATCCTTCACAGAGGTAATGCGGCTTTTACTCAAAATTTCACTGAGTACCTGAAAATTCCATTTCATAGCATATGGTGCAGACTCATCTCTTTTTTTTTTTTTTTTTTGAGAGGAACACATTTCTTGCTCCTAGTTCAGGCTGAACAACTTACACACAATTACAAACAAGATTCAGCACTATTTTTTAACTTGGTGCAACCTGGTCCCTTTTCCTGTGCCTTGCAGAGTGTGATAATTCTGCTCATCACAAGGTTGGTACCAGCTTTTCCCTGTGGGATACATTATGTCCCATGAGTTTCTAAAACCATCTTTACCTAGAGTTTAGGAAAAATAAAATTTCTAGCACCTGGCCTAGAAACAGCTCCCACTCACCTAGAGTTTGGGAAAAATAACAGCTCCATTACCTAGAGTTTGGGAAAAATAAAATTCCCATCCCCTGGCCTAGGAACACCCAGCAACACCAGGTGCAGAGATGAGATGTCCATCAACATTCCAGCTGATCACCCCAAGGGCTTTTTTCCTAAAAATGTAGTCCAGTGAGTTTTCCCAGAAAAAACATATCCTAGGGGCTGGGAAAGGGTCTGGAAATGTGGATTTTGGAGGAGGAAAGCTTCACAAAATGAACATTACCCTCCAAATGTCCTCTTAAAGCTGGGCCTTGTGCAGAGGGGGGTTTAGGGTTCAGTGAGGAATGGGAGCAGCAGAAAGCACAGCCTGGGGACTCCAGCACTCGGCTGCAATTCTTTGGGGATGTAATTTAAAGATTGTGAACAATGCTCAAGTGGATTACTGCAAGTGAGCCCAAGCCACTTGTCCCATAAATCAGTGTTAGTGCTCCTGATGCCTCTCCCTGTGCCTCATCCATCTGTGTTCCACAGACTCCCATTAGCTACAACTTTTTATCAATTTTGCAGCAAATGAAGTGGAGGGTGAGAAAATTCCCTGCTCTCTTTGGAGCCAAGAAAGTGATAAGGAAGCTACAAAATTTCAGAACTATGGGAAGGGAAACCACAGCAAAACATTAATTCCCCCCCAGATCATTCCCTCACGGACTGTTCAGAGTAAACAGGGCTTCTTAGATCTTTCATTTTCTCCTGATCATGAGGGATTTGAGACCTCTGGACCACTCAGAAAAGCAAACAACACAACTTGTAATCACAATTTCATGTTTGATGCTGTCTGAGAGAGCACAGGGAAAACTGTGGCTGGAACCACAAGTGTTGATTGTGTCTCAATAGCTGTTAAAATGGATGAAAAGAATATTTTGGTTTGCACCAGCATTGCTGCTCCCACACTTCAAGCAAATAATGGCATTTCTGAGTGACACCTTTGAAGCCAAGAGGAGGAGGAGGAAGGAAACCTCCTTTTGCATGTGTCCTCCTCCTCTGCACCTTCACCCCTGGGTGTTGGGAGTGCAGAGCACCCTGGGCCCAGGGATGCTCTGCCTTTGGTGCCTCAGGTTTTGGCTTTTCTATTTTTCACATTCTGTGCTGCTTTAGTGTGTGGGTCTGGGTTCACATCAGGGGATGCTGAGCTCTGTGCACAGAGCAGGGACACAAAACAATTCCTGCTCCAGCTGGGCACCAAGGACAAATGATCCAAATCTCAGCCCAAGAGCACAAACACCGTGGGCTGCAGAGAGAAAAACAAGCAGGGTGGGACTGCCTGGGCTAAAGCTGGGATGGGACAATGAACTGCAAGATGCAAATGGAGCAGAACTGATCCCAGGGACAGACCCCGGGAGCGCTCGTGCATTTTGGGGCCATTTTGGGTCATCCTGGGTTCATTTTGGGGCTATTTTGGTTCATCTTGGGTTCATTTTGGGGCTATTTTGGTTCATTTTGGGTGCAGCCCTGGCTGGGCTCTTGTGCTGCCCAAGGTGGATCCATTGAGGAGATCCTTTTAATAAATCACTGTTTTATTTAACTCTGTCCAGCCTCTCTTCCAGTTCAGCCTTCTCACCTCACACCTCTGCATCACAGAGAACCCCAAACATTCCCACACCCCCCTGGGAAATGATAGGCATTGTTTTAAAAGGAGATATCTAAGGAACTTGCCTATAATTGAAATCATGCTGAATTTTTAATTCTCTCCTTGGATAAATCCTTTCTGTCCACAGTTTTTTTTCTGATTTTTTTCCTATTTATTAATTTTTTAAGGTTAGATTTAGAGCAGAACGTGTGTGGGGTGGGTGTGCTGCCCTTTGAGGTTTCTTAGCAGTTCAATGAGGTTTGTAAAAATGTTGAAAAAGACCTGTTGATTGCATCTGTGTGTAATTACCAGTTGTGGAATGTGAGCATGCAGTATGTATTTATTGAATTATGCTCTGAATGTGAATAGTACACTGCTGCTCCTTAATTGCCTACTCTGAGAGGTGGCTGACAATGGGGCTTTTCATCTCCTCCCACTTCTGCAGGGAGAAATAAATAAAATTTCCTCTTTTTTGGATTTTTTGTTTAACAATCTGCTGACATTTTGTCAGCCAGAACACATACATTAAGAAATACCATTTCAGTACCAGTGTTGCTTAGTAAATTTTAAAAAGGTTGGGGAAAGAAGTAGCAATAAGAGAGAGAAAAGTACTCAAAACCAGATATTATGAATAATGTTAGTTCTTCATGAAATGCCCACAGAGGTCACTGAGAATTTAAAAGCATTTTGCATCAGGTTCTTACATGTTTTGCTCTGTTGTTTTTCTTTTTCCAAAACAAGTTCCAATTTTCTGCCAATGCTAGAGGATGAAACGTCACTGAAATCTCTGGAAATGCACCAGCTTATTTCAGAAACATATGTTGTCTGTAATATTTCCAGAGAAAGACAAAATTCCAACAAAATCTGTCCCCATCAAGGACCCTCACCCATTCCACAGCAGGAATTTCACAGTGATCATACTCATTTATGAGTGCATCACTCCCACTCTGCTCACAAACATTGCTCACAAACCTCAAAGCAGCAAAACCACGGTTGGTACCCTTGGTTCCTTTCCATAATAAATGCCCTGAATACAGAGATGTGTTTATTACACCTGCAGCCATTCACACTAATTCAAAAGGAGCTTCAGCAAAGGGCACCTTAGGACATGGTGTGGAGGTATTGACAATCTCCTGATTTAATGCATTACCACATGCCACGTGTGACTGGAGCAGTTTTATATCCCTGACAGTGGAGCAGACATGCAGCTTAATTGAGTTCAATTTAGAAGGGCTGTAGAACAAGCCATGTACAGTGGAAATTCTGTATTTTATGGTAGCGCTGTAACAATTCTTTAACAGTAGCTGGAACTCATTTCCACACTTTCTGACTTAACAAAAGAAAACTCAGCCAGGGCTCCCAAGTATAATTAAATTGGTATTCATCACTCAGCCATAAAGAGCAGCAGAGCACTGTGAAACAAAATCTCTGGCAGGGGGTCTGAGCCCTTCTGTTTCAATTTCCTGAAGGCCAAGACAGCTGAAAGAAGATAAGCAAACATCCCTGCAGAAATGGGAAATCAGAATGGATTTCTGTGAAGGACTGGACAGGCAGCAGCATAGCAATGAAAGTGCTCAAGTGTTTACAAATCCTTCCACGGGATGCTGCACAGCTTGGGAGATGGGGACTCTGCATGCAGATGGAAAAATGGAAAAACTCCTTCTTTTTTTGAGGAGCTGATGCAAACCCTGCTGAAATTTGTGCCAAGTGCTGTAGTTCTGTTTCCATGGATTTGGTGATGTCCTGTGTGATCCATCCCACCAGCATCACCCAGTCCACAGGACCATGAGGCCACAATAATCACACCAGAAATGGGCAAGTTTGAGTTCCTGATGTCTCTGTGGGTCAGGAGCACAGCAGGCATTTCCCACACAGATTGAAATCACTGAAATAACCACAGTTATTTCACTATATACTATACTGTATGTACTATACTTCATATATTTCATGATATTATTTCTATATATATTAATATATTAATATATTTCACTATATTATTCCAACAACCACTGAAATATATATAGTATATATATTATATACTATATGAAGTATAGTATATATAGTATATATATTATATATACTATATATACTATACTTCATATGGTATAGTGAAGTATAGTTTGTATACTATGCTTATACATTTCACTGTAGGATTTCTATAATATTATTTCTATATCTAACTATATTATTTCAATAACCACTGAAATAACCACAGTTATTTCACTATATACTATACTGTATATACTATACTTCATATATGTAATGACATTATTTCTATATATATTAATATATTAATATATTTCACTATATTATTTCAATAACCTCTGAAATAACCACAGTTATTTCATTATATACTATACTATATATACTATACTTCATATAGTATAGTATAGTGAAGTATAATTTATAGACCATAAACTAAGTGAAGTATAGTTTTTATAGCATACTTACGTTTCACTATATGATTTCTATATACATTAATATACCAATATATTTCAATATATTATTTCAACAACCACTGAAATAACCAGTTATTTCACTATATACTATACTGTATATACTATACTTCATATATGTAATGACATTATTTCTATATATATTAATATATTAATATATTTAACTATATTATTTCAATAACCACTGAAATAACCACAGTTATTTCGCTGTGTACTATACTGTATGTACTATACTCCATATATTTCATTACATTTTTCTATATATATTAATATACTAATATATTTCAATATATTATTTCAACAACCACTGAAATAACCACAGTTATTTCACTATATACTATACTATATATACTATATTTCATATAGTATAGTATAGTATAGTGAAGTATAATTTATATACTATAAACTAAGAGAAGTATAGTTTTTATAGTATACTTACATATTTCACTGTATGATTTCTATATATATTAATATACTAATATATTTCACTATATTATTTCAACAACCACTGAAATAACCACAGTTATTTCACTATATACTATACTGTATATACTTACTTCATATATGTAATGATGTTATTTCAATATATATTAATATATTAATATATTTCACCATATTATTTCAATAACTACTAAATAACCACAGTTATGGTCTTCCAAAAGAATTGTTCTGAGTAACAAAACTCTAAACTAAAAAATTGTGTCCCTGGGGATTCTCAGCTCTAACTAAACTCTGAGTAAATAAACTCTAAGTGTCTCACAGAAATGGGTACAGCTGATGAGGGGGTTGCTTGTTTTCACAATCATTGTCATCCCTTAAAAAAAAATAATAATAATAAATAAATAAAAGAGAACAACAACCAAACCCAGTGAAACTTGGACTAAAACCCTGTCACTGCAGGCAGGAGTTCCTGCTTAGTGGCTCTGTTTTGCTGCAGTTTCTTGAGCCCTGTCTGAGTTCCAGCAGTGCTCACAAATGCCCTGTGCAGCATTGTTGCTGCACATTGTGATTTAGCACAGCACAGGTTTTAATCACTTATGGAAATTTTTGATGTGGGGCTTCAGGAAGTACTGCTCAAGTATTGATTGCTGCTTCTGTCTTGTGCATTCTGAGCTAATGAAATTTGTAGCAAGGACCAAAACTGGGCAGTGCTGTCAACAGAATCGTGGCTCATCTGGCCATGGCTCAGGCCCCACAATTATATTAAGTGGTTTTATGGGAATAAAAACAGGAAGCCAGCTGAACTACCCTCGAATGACCAATGAAAACAATCCAGATATTCTGTTTGCAATGCTCACTTCACAGCACAAGCATCAGACAAACAGCTTTTCCTGGATCTTTTGCACTGTCAAAGGAAGAGGGACAGAGAATCATGTGCAGCATGTGGCACCCCAAAGCCAGCTCTGTGCTGGGAACCAATGCAGAGTGCTCACCTGTCACAGTGGATCCTTGGTGGGATTTCTGAAGCCATATCTAAATAAATTCCTTCTGCCAAGTGCATTTGATGGGGTTCCCAACCCAATAATATGATTTTTGTGAATCCCTGTTAACACCAGGGTCTCAATATGTGTTTTTGTCCTGCATATCTCTCCTGATTTGCATGGCTGCTGGTGTTTTTTCTCTCTTGCCTCAGCCAGGCTTTGTTATTTTGCTGATTCCCCTGCTGCTACCCTGCCTCTGGTTCATTCCCTCACCTCTGACCTGGACCACCTTTCAGTGGGAGGGGATTCTCAGCTGCTGCTGCTTTCTGTGTCCTCTCTCCAGTCCTGCTCAGAAGCCAACAATAAAACTAAAAGTGCAGCAGCTGAAATTATAGTCACCTTTCTCCAGATTTAATAACAGCATGAGAAGAGTTATAAAACTTGTAAAATCTCATTTTCAGAGCTGAATTTTGTAACTAACCTGAAGTTTCAAATAAAAAAAATAATAACAGTAGCAAGAGTCCAAGACGTTTGAATGAAGCAGAGGGCAGGAATCACAAAGTTATTGGAAAAATTTAGAATGTTGCAGGCAACAAAAAGGAGGAAAGGCAGATTATTCTGGTCCTTGAATATGCTTATAATTAATCTCTCATGAATAAAACCTTGTGTCCTGTCAGCATGGAAACCTCCTGTGATCACTGCCTTGCCTCCTTTTCTGAATAGGCTGAACACACCAATGAAATTCAGCTTTACACCTGAAATGCTTCCTGTCAAAACTACCAAACACATCTCTCAAAAAAATTTTCATTTCAACAGCTGCATTTTTTTCCACAGCAAAATTCCAGCGGGCTGTGCTGAGTGGATATAAGGAGTAAGTTTTTGTGAGGGTGGTGAGGCCCTGGGACAGGCTCAGAGAGGGGGTGGGTGCCCCAGCCCTGGGAACATTCCAGGTCAGGCTGGCTCTGAGCAGCCTGATCCAGTGGAAGATTACAGGAGTTGGGACATTTAAAAGTCTCTTCCAGCCCAAACCACTCCATTATTCTAAAAAATGTAGCTAAAAACACTGTCAGAGACCAGAAGATTGGTGAGGATGGAGGGAGTCTGGTGTACCCTGCAAGTGAAGCTCTGTCCCTTCCCTAAAAATGAGTCCAAGACCTTGTTTAAAGGCTTTTGAATTCAATAAACAGAGCTCAGTGATTTAATGAACTTTGGATCATATTCATTGCTGAAGCAGGAGCATTCAAACAGGAATTGTGTCCCTGGCAATGAGGCACAGCCTGGCACCCCAGAGCAGAGCAAAGGGCAATTTCCAGCCAGAGCCATTTGGGTTCTGTGCTGGGCTCTAACAGTGGCAATAACACTTCCATCCAGGGGACACCTGGATGCTTGGAACAGGACAGAGAACATCAGCCCATTTCATTTTGGCTTGCAGATAGCTGCAGGTGGCAAAGCTGTTTGCTTGCTTACAGCCCAGGATGGGCTCCAAGTGCAAAGAAAAAGCCTCTGGTATCCCACAGCCCCCTCCTGCACCTTCCATATGGATTCATTTAGGATTTAGCCTGACCCAGATGTAAAATGAAACACCTTCCTCAAGGGGAAAAAATATTATATATATATATATATATATATATATATATATATATATATGAAAGGACTTTACCCAATTCTGTAAATATTTATAAAATACAATCAGAACACTGAATTGTGCAGCATAACTACAATTTGTCACAGCACAGTTATCAAAGGCACTGCAGTGAATTTAATAATAACAGAGCCATCTTGACAGGCAAATGCTGAAAACACAAGGTCTGAGTTCTGCTCTTTACAGATGCAGGAGCTCTCCATGGTAGAAGCAAATGCTGGAAGCAGAAATCTGAGTTCTGTTCTTTACACAGGAGTTCTCCATGGTGGGGGCAAATGCTAAAAACATCAGATCTGATTTCTCTTCAGACTCATTTGTGAGTCCACAAAGATCAGTTGAACCCTTTCTGTGGTGGCTGAGTTTGGGTATCAGGTTTTATCACATTTCCCCTAAAACCAGCTCAGGGGAGGTGTGGGAGGGGATGGGCACAGCTGGATGCTGCTGGGGATGCTCTGGGGGTTCAGGGATGGGAGGCAGGGGATTTGCAGCACAGCCAGGAATCTGTGCTGTGGCATGGATGTGAAGGGCAGATAATGAGGATGTGAAGAACAGATAAGGATGTCCACATAAAGGATGTGAAGAGCAGATATTGAGGTCACAGGCAAAATGGAAAAACATTTCTGGAGCCATAGGGAAACTGGATTTCCAACTCTGGGAATGGACCAAAACTAAGCGTGGAGGTGAGAGCCCACCTACCTGGACAGAGTGGAATCCTGCTTTCCCTCCATTTTAAAGAAGGAGACAAACTACATGTAAATGCATACAAGCTTGAGAGAAAAACAATCTATGAAGCCCATCTAGATACTCAGAAAAGTTACATCCTAAGGAGGAAGAAAAGCCACAAATGAAAAGGAATGATAGGAATAAAAAAATGACATGAAGTCCCTACACAGTTATTTCCTATGAACACTCTCAGACAATGCACAAGACATGGTTAGTGAAAATCAAAGTTATTTTCTCAGCCCAGGCCATTTCCCTGTGCTTCATCTCCACCAGCATTTTTGCAAGCAGAAGCAAATCTTCCCTTTAGTTTATGACACACAGAGCAGAAGGAGATGAGCAGAATAAGGGCAATAGAAACCCACTTTTGTCAATAAGGGAAGAAACATTTCACTGGGACAGACCCAGCTCTACCTGCCAGCAATTACCCAGCCTTGGCTCTGGAGCCTCAAAGGACATTTCCTCCCCACTGCACCACACAGGGGGCCTCAAATGGAAGGAAAATGGATTTGGAGAGGCCTCTGCAGTGAGGGCTGGGAAAGGGACAGAAAGCAAAAAGCAGAGATTGAAAACTCAGCGAGTTCCGTCACAGCTCTGGTGGGCACAGCTGGAAAGAAAGGCAAAGGGAGGGTGGGAGAAGAGAGCTCTTCCTCCTTGATTCTCCTGTGCCAAGAAATAGGCTCTTCTTTGGCTCTAAAACTGCATGACTTTAAAGGCTCCTAATTTTTAAACAGAAGGCATGATTTTTCTTTCTCATTTCTGTCCCATAATGAGGCCAAATTTTCACAGAAATGTTCCTTTCTTCAGTAGGAAAATAAATCATTTTCTATGAAAGCTGCCATGGAAAAAATAATCTAAATTATTATGTAATCCTAATTAATTATATTTTTAAAATTACTTTTCTTCTACCTTCCTTACAAAACCCAGAACTCCACCGTTTATCTTGTTATATCTAAATTAGCAGCCTCCCCAAGCAGGTGTTACACTTGGAAGACAACATGTTGCAAGCAATTAGAGAATTGTATGTAAATACACAATTTGTCTGAGGAAAAGAAAGCTCTTTGGTGTGATTAAGTATCATTTAAAAAAATTGTGCTAAAGAAAAGTAAACAACTCCCCAAGTGAGTGATGCAGGGTTGGAAAACGTGGTTCCCTGGGGGACCAGCCCAAGGAGCACAGAAAGGTGTGAGAGTGCTGCCTCATTTTGCAATCTTTGTTCCTGAGAGGCTTTGCTCTTGGAGGAGTTGATGATTCAGGATGTGATTTCTCCTCCATCAGCAAGTCCTTAATAAAGGAATGGACAGCAAGTCCTCAATAAAGGAATGGATTTGTGGCACAAATCTTGGATGCTCTCACTGCTGGGGGTGGGAAGCACGAGCAGGGAATGCAGGTGAGCAAAGGGGGACAGGAATGCTCTGAGAAAAGGCCACAGATAGGAAAACTGAGCCCAGTTGGGGATGTTTTTCCAGCAGATTTTATCTGGAGTTTGGTCATCAACATCCCAACAGCCCAAAGGGGAGGAGAGCCAAAACCTGCTACAGAGCTCCATAACCCCACCCATGGATTCACAGCTGGGCCTATCAACCATGGAAAACTCTGCAGGAAATCTGTGAAAAACTCCTGCACTCCACAGAAATCCCACGAAAATGCAGCTGGAATTATCTCTATTTTACTGCTGGATAAACTCTTGTGAGAGACAGAAAACGAGTGAGCCTTCTCTCTGCCCACTTTTGGGTGTCCACTGCTTTCCAAATGAGTGAAAATCCCCACCCTGATGCCTCTCTCCTGTCAAATGACACATTTTAACAGGAAGACAATGAAAAGGGAGGGATTTTTATTCCTATTTCTGCCACTAAATATTGTAACATCACTGGCTCTGAGGAGACTTGTCACTTTAATTAGACCCTTGAGGCCCTGGGTGGCTGAAATCACTTCTCAATAATCCCACACCGATAAGTAGCAAAAGCAGAATTCTGTATATTTTCCACCCCAGTGTGTACTGGCATTGTCTAATAAGCACTTTGGGCTACTTGTAGAAAACTTCTTAATAGCAGAACAAAAAATTTCCACCAGGCCTGACCTTTCTCTGTCCCTCAAGCCAGAGATCTGCAAACCCAGTTATCACAGCAAAACTCAAAAAAAGTGTGACCACAGCACGAGCATTTCCACAACAGCCTGAATGATGCCTTGGGAAAGCTGAGCTAGAGCAGAGACTACACAGAGCTAAATAAAGGGATTTCTTAAAAGGATCTCCTCAATGGATCCACCTTGGGCAGCACCAGAGCCCAGCCAGGGCTGCACCCAAGATGAACCCAAATGGTCCCAAAATGAACCCAAGATGAACCAAAATGGTCCCAAAATGAACCCAAGATGAACCAAAATAGCCCCAAAATGAACCCAAGATGGACCAAAATGGTCCCAAAATGAACCCAAGATGAACCAAAATGGCCCCAAAATGAACCCAAGATGAACCAAAATGGTCCCAAAATGAACCCAAGATGAACCAAAATGGTCCCAAAATGAACCCAAGGTGAACCCAAATGGCCCCAAAATGAACCCAAGATGAACCAAAATGGCCCCAAAATGCACGAGCGCTCCCGGGCTCTGTCCCTGGGATCAGCTCTGCTCCATTTGCATCTTGCAGTTCATTGTCCCATCCCAGCTTTAGCCCAGGCAGTCCCACCCTGCTTGTTTTTCTCTCTGCAGCCCACGGTGTTTGTGCTCCTGGGCTGAGATTTGGATCATTTGTCCTTGGTGCCCAGCTGGAGCAGGAATTGTTTTGTGTCCCTGCTCTGTGCACAGAGCTCAGCATCCCCTGATGTGAACCCAGACCCACACACTAAAGCAGCACAGAATGGGAAAAACAGAAAAGCCAAAACCTGAGGTATCATAAAGAATGGTAACTCTGCACTTTGGCTGAAAAAAAACCTCTCCCTCCTTTTGGAGCCTTGATTCTGCCTTGCCTTCACTGTTGCACATGATGAATAGCATCCAGCAAATTAATATTTAAGAATTCATCACTGAGAGGTGATTACTCAGCTAGAGCAGACTCAAGTTATTGATGCTTGGCTCCCTAAGTGGGTTGGTTTTTTTGTTTTATTTGGGATTTTTTTTTTTTTTGGAGCGCCTGTAAACTAAATTAAGACATTTTAAACATTGTAGCATTACACATCATTAGTTTCCCTGATCTGCATATTTTAGCAATTGTTTATGTTGTGTAGCATGAAGAGGCATTTCTTCAGAATTATTTCTGAGCAAAGCTGGGCAGTTTGGCTGCTTGTGTGTAATCAGGGATTTAAAATCAGAATGATCAAAGAGCCTCAAAAATATCAGGGGCCAAAGTAGAGAAATAGTGTCACATAACAACACTCAGGAATACAGAACTTTAAAGCATCAAATACAAAACTCATGAAGAACTGGCATGGCACAGGAGATGTGGCAAATTTTTTTGGAGGACACCACTGCCACTGGAAAAATGTTTAGATTTCCCTGCACGTACCAGTCTGTGTTGAACCAAAACCACACAGACCCTGGTCATAGTCAGTTGAATGAGAGAATGAGGATCCTGAGGGCCTGATGTGGAGTGGTGTTGGGCTAGAGCCAGGTGGAGCTGGAATCACATTTGGCTCCGTGCCACAGGGCAAGAGGACTACACAAAAATAATTATCCCAACAATATTTTGCACTGTTAAGCAACAAAGGCATGATTTTCAGTGTGTAATGCCTATTCACTTGTAATTGATCCAAATGGGACCTCATTCTTCATGAGAAGGGCTTGGAAAAGGGCCTGACAAATTGTCAGCTCTCTGCTGTACCTACATATGTTCCACAGCATACAGGGGTATAATCTTGAATTAATGCATTTTATAACTCGAGCAAAACTCATCTGGTTCTGTGGTGTAGAACTGAATGGCTGCACTTGGCAGGCTTTTGTAAGCATTTAAGACCTCTCTTTATAGGCAAAATAACAAGACTCATCAATCCCACATTGTCCTCATTGTAAAAAAAAAATAAAAAATAAAAAAACCAAACAAGAAAACAACAAAAACTCTGAATCTGGAAATATAATTTGTGAAGTGTCCTTGGGTTACTCTGAAGGCTTTAATTGGCTGTGTTAAATTTTATCTGGTTAGATGTGCAGCCAATAATTCAGTAGGGCTGAATCAGCTGCTGGTCCCCATTCAGCCCAGAGCTGGATTATTCCGTGCCCTGGGATTCCACTGGGGAAGTTTCTGGTGTTATGATCAGAGGGAAAAGCAGCAATCATAATTTAAAGAAAAAAAGACACCTCAGCATGACAGCAGTGCCCGACAGAAAAGGCAGAGCTGGGTGCATCTGTGTGGAGTGAAAGGTTTGATTAAAGGAGGCCAAGCCAGGTCTGGAATACCACGGAGCCATCTACTGGGAAGTGCAGCTCTGTGCTCCTGCCTCCTCCTGCTCTCAGCTCCCAGAATTAACCCCTCCTTGATGCCTTAAGATTTTAGCTGTTATATTTTTCAATATTTGTAATCCTGCAATTATATAGTGTATAACTCTGAACTCCATGTACAGTGTGAGCTGTCCCATTTTGGGCAGACACAACAATTCCTCTCCAGGCCTGGCAGCCAAGGACACCTCACTGCCTCAGGGCTGGGAGGTGGAAATAAAAGTGAGCTGGGGTGAGCAAACTGGGGTAAATGACTTCATTATCAGAAGCTGGAATTAGCAGATGAACCCCCAGTATGGAAATGGACCAAACTTATAAAAGTGTGCAAACCCGTGATCCATCATCTATTTTGGGTGTAGCTCCTGGAGGGCTTTGTCTTCTCTACATGTACCTGAAGGCTCTTCAATAAATATAAATAAAATTGTCCTTATCCTCTTAATTTTGTCTGACTTCTGTTTTTAGTAGCCCCAGAGAAAGCATCATCCTCACCTACCCATCCACCTCCCCTGGCTGTCCCTCTTGGTGCTGCAGGTGAATTCCAAGCCATTCTTGGCCCTTCCCACCCTCCTCTTCCAGGGAAAAGGGAGGAATCCCAGTCCCAGCTGGGTCTGCAGAGGAATGAGATCCTCTGAACACCCCTGAGTTTTGTGAGCAGGGAGATGTGCCCACTCTCCAGGCAGATTTGAGGACAAGAAGTCACATCAGGAGGAATTTGTTGTCCTTCGAGGCTGGCACTTGTTTCTGCAGGGAGCTGGAAAAGTTGATCTTGCTTTTACAATGCACTAAAAATGTCTTTTATGATGGTTTGAGTCAACAGTGCTGGGAATCATTCCTCCTGCTTTGTTGGAAGAAATATTGGATAATCTTAGGTGCTACTGAGGTGCCAGGGGTTTTTTCACAGAATCACTGAGTTGGAAGAGACTTTCAAGATTGAGTCAAGCCCAGCCCCAACACCTCAACTAAACCCTGGCACCCAGTGCCACATCCAGGCTTTGTTAAACACACCCAGGGATGGGGGCTGCACCACCTCCCTGGGCAGCCATTCCAGAACTTTATCACTCCTTCTGTGAGAAACTTTTCCCTAATATCCAACCTGAATTTCCCTTGGCACAGCTTGAGACTGTGTGCTCTGGTTCTGCAGAAAGAGCCCAAGCCCAGCTGAGCACAGGCACATTTCAGGAGCTGGACAGAGTGATAAGGTCACCCCTGAGTCTCCTTTTCTCCAGGCTGAACAGCCCCAGCTTTCTATTAATTCTTCCTTTTTGCTGTTATGGGGGTTTTTTCCCCTAATTTTCTTCTCTTTTTTTGAAAGCTGTTTGTCTGCCCAGGCAAATGCTTTGTCCACACAGCACATGCTGCTTTTTCCCCAGCAACTATTCCATTTCCTGCAGCCATTTGAAACGAGGGCCTAGATTGAAAGAATCATTCTCAGCCATCATTTTAAACATAGCCAGAGCTGCATTTGCATCTGCCTCAATCAAGCAGCTTGCTAAGTGAAACAGCCCTGCTAAAAATGAAGCTGATTGCTTTTTGTGTCCTGCAAAATGGCTTGGGTAGACAACAGCTGAGCAAATACTCCTTAATCTGCTTTGATATTAATTTCACATCTATATTTGAGCTCACCATTGCCTTGGAGTTTCCATGCCACAGGATTTCATCCCTGGGAGAGGAGGAGTTGAAGAGTTCAAGTGGTGCCACAGGGAATCAGTGTAAACACACAATTCCCAATGGTGCAGAAGGGCTCTGTGCTCCAGAAAACTGAGGGAAAGAGCAAAACCCTCATTTAAACATGGCCAGTTCCACACAGCTCATAAAATTTTAATTTTATTAAATATCATGTATAATTTACCTATGTGTAAATAATAAATATATTAACCTTTATCTTTAGTGCTCAGTGCTATTATTTTTTAAGAGCTTTATGGAACCCAGTGGAACAAAGACCTTCTCTGTGCTTGACCTAAACTCTTGTAGGCTGTAAGGGCAGCTGTGCCAGAATAAGGGCAAAGAACTTCAGGGTTTGGGTCAATACAAACAGAAAAAACATGGAAGTTTCTATGGATGCAACACAAATATTCTGCTGCTTGGACCCCACACCACTCACAGGAACTTTGTGGGAGTGCAGGAGCCAAAAGGGCATGAACAGAGACTGAACTGACAATCCTGCCCTCAGCTCTACTGGCAGGTAAATCAAAATAAGAAAACACACTCCACCAGTGAAAGGTTAATTAGTTGGCCCTTTTTTTCAAATGTGTGGTGTTCTGCTGTCAGGTTTGGGCAGGTTTGCCTCCAAGTGCAGCATCAGATGGGTTGAAACCAAGGACAATGAGCAGAAAATGTTAATTACAAGACAAAAAAGGATTTCTGCCTGGAGCTGGGGCTGGTTGAAATGGGAGCTGAGGCCTCCCTGGAGTTTCCACAGCTGGATAGAGCTGACTATAAAATTTAAGGAAATAACAACCATAGATTACTCTTTCCTCTCCTTCACTGAAGCAATGTGCCCCCTACTTTTTTTTTTCCATGTTAAGCTTGCTCTTCCCACAGATAACAGAGTCAGAGCTAAGCTGTCAAATCAGGGAAAAATTGTTTCCACCAAATAATTTAATCTTTAAAAAAACCCATCCTTACCTTCACTTCGTGGAAGGCTTTTCTTAGAACCATTTAAAAACCATTAAAAAAGAGTTTTTATCTTTTTTTTTTTTTGTCATCCCTTAAACACTGAAATCCTAAAGCACTTCTAATTAACCACAGTTTGTAGGGGTTTTGTGAAGCCATTATGCTCTGCTAAGAGGACACACACTTTATCAAGGCTTGAGCACACTCTAATTAATAGAGATCACATGTAGCCCATTAATTAACTCAAATTGGTAATCAAGCATGCAGAAATAGTGCTTAACTTACCCCTGGTGGCCCCAGGGGCAATGCATTCCCTGAGAGGTGGTGCCATAGTGCCCCAGGAGCACCAGTGGTACCCCAGGGTGGGGTGCAGAGGGGTTAATTTCACAGAAAACACAATGGCCGAGGATGTGTTTGCATGGGAATTTCTGGGCCTGGGAAAAAAAGGATAAATTAGCCTTAATGGGAAGTTAAAGATTTCCTAAACAGCAACCCCTGCCTGCTCACCTGCTCTGACCCTGAGCTCGTCTGAAGCTGCACCAAGGGAAATATAAGTTGGATATTAGGGAAAAGTTTTTCATGGAAAGAGTGATAAAGTTCTGGAATGGCTGCCCAGAGAGGTGGTGGAGTCCCCATCCCTGGGTGTGTTTAACAAAGCTTGGATGTGGCACTGGGTGCCAGGGTTGAGTTGGGGTGTTGGGGCTGGGGTGGACTGGATCATCTTGAAGGTCTCTGCCAATCCAGTGATTCTGTGAATTCTGTGATTATTGCCCACCCCTTCCCATCCATCCCTCCATCCCTCATCCATCCATCCATCATCCATCCCTCATCCATCCCTCATCCATCCCTCCATGCCATCCCTCCATGCCATCCCTCCATGCCATCCATCCATCATCCATCCATCCATCATCCATCATCCATCCATCCATCCATCCATCCATCCATCCATCCATCCATCCATCCATCCATCCATCCATCCATCCCTCCATGCCCGCCCTGGAGCAGAGGTGAGGGCAGGGATTGTCCCACAGCCCCACAGAGAGCTGGAGCTGCTGAAAGGGCAGCAGGGGAGGAGAACCCAGGGGCAGAAGGACAGGGCTGAACCAGCCCAGAGCAGCTGCAGTCCCAAAGCCAGGCATCAGAGTGCACCTCATTATTTGTAGGAACACTGATATTTCTAGAAGTTGTGTCAGCCCACCTTTCTCAGGAGCTCATGGCAGCAGAATCATCTTTGGAGATGTTTAATTCCTTCCTTTGGACTCTCTGCAGAATCTACATTCCTAAATCAGAGCAGTTTTACCTCATCCTTGGGAGAATCAGGTGGTGTAAATCCCCACTTGGGAAATTAAACGTGACTCAACAGTGGGCACTCCTAATCAAGAGTAGCTATTACCATCTTCATGGGAATCAGGAAAAGAACTCATTCCACGTTCATATTTAGGTCATCAGCTTCTTTTCACATCCCTTAGACCTTCCCTTGGCACACTGCTGCTCCACCAGAGTTACATTTGGGTGAATCATAACTCCAAAAACCACTGTTCCTGTTTTCCAGGAGCCTTTACAGTCTGCTGAAGGTCACAATGAAGCCAGAACAAAACAAAAATAACCCAGCTAACGAAAAAATTACTTCTGAAGCACTTTCCCCTGCTCTGATTCAGTGTAGTTAAATTACTAAGTAAATCAAACTCTAATAAAGCATTGTCCTCTGACATGAAATCACCACGCTATAATTCTGCTTCTAATCACTGCTGGTGCTAGGAGACAGTGAGCACTGTCATTACAGGCTGTGATCTCATTCAGCCTCGTGGAATTTTTACACCAGAAGGAAAAACTACTTTAATCTATGTGACTTCCAGTAGAATCCAGGTCAAAATGCATCACTTGGTAACATCCTGAGCGTGTTTTGTGGTAGGAGCCAGGACAGGTTGTAAGAAGGATTACAAAATGAAATAATGAAAGCTGTTCTATAGTCTGTGTGAGAAATTTTAGCACCTGAAGCCTGAGTCGAATTTCTGCTGCCTCCAGTTTTCTGCCACAGGTCCCATCCTGCCCTCAGCCCCTGAGTTACTGTGTTTTGGCTCAAAGTCAGCACAGGGCAGTTATTTTTCCACTGACCTCCAGGGCCATAACTTCAATTGGAATGAGTCATTACAGTTAAAGCAAAATTAACTGGATCTCATCCTGCCTTGGCTTGTTAAATTAAGGAAATGTCTGCTGTGCCTCATACAAGCTGTTCCCTTACGTGGGCTTTAATCAAAGCACATCAGAACCTTCATTCCAACTGGACAATGCCATGATTACCTTGAGCTTTCCACATCAGCAAGTTGTTCTGAAGCTTGTCAGAAGGGAGCAGTGGTGGGTTGGCCTTGAGCCACTCCCTCAGTGCTCTGCCTCAGCAGAACTAGGGGAGAAAAGGAGAGGGAAAGGCTCACAGGTCAAGATGAAGACAGGTAAACACTTTAATAATTGAAACAAAGCATAGTGTGCTGCTACTACTGATTAAATTGTGGTTAAAAGGAGAGAGATATACCCCTACAAAACCAAGTGATGCCCAATATAGTTGCCCACAAACCTCTGGGTGATGCCCAGCCTGTCCCAGAACCAGTTCCCCAATTCCCATGCTGGGCAGGATGTTCTGAGGTGTGGGATGTCCTTGGGCCCAGCTGTCCAGAACCAGTTCTCCAGTTCCCATACTGGTAGGATGTTCTGAGGTGTGGGATGCTCCTGTTTGGCCCAGTCTGTCCCAGAGCGAGTTCCCCAGTTCCCATACTGGGCAGTTCTCCAGTTCCCAAACTGAACAGGATGTTCTGAGGTGTGGGATGCTGGGCCCAGCTGTCCACAACCAATTCCCCCAATTCCTGTACTGAACAGGATGTTCTGAGGTGTGCCATGTTGGGCCCAGCTGTCCATAACCAGTTCCCCAGTTCCCATACTGGGCAGGATGTTCTGAGGTGTGCCATGTTGGGCCCAGCTGTCCATAAACAGTTCCCCAGTTCCCATACTGGGCAGGATGTTCTGAGGTGTGGGATGCTGGGCCCAGCTGTCCATAACCAGTTCCCCAGTTCCCATACAGGGCAGGATGTTCTGAGGTGTGGGATGCTGGGCCCAACTTTCCATAACCAGTTCCCCCAGTTCCCATACTGGCAGGATGTTCTGAGGTGTGCCATGTTGGGCCCAGCTGTCCCGGCTGCGCTCCCTCATGGCCTTTCTTTCACCTCCTCACTCAGATCCACATGGACCTCCTCGATTTAGGGCCAGCACCACTCAGTAAGAACCAAACTCACCAGTGTGCTGCCCACAGCACCCTCACTGAGCTCCAGACTGAGCAGAACGAGCTCCATCCCAGCCCAAACCAGCACAGCCACCAGAATTTCACCAGATCTTCTGTGCCCAACCCACGGCAAGGCCCAAGCGGGAGCTGGAAACCTCCCCTGGGTGCTGATCCCAGACCCAGGGCTCCCTCTGCAAGCTGCCATGCAGCACTTGGGGAGTGTTTAGTATGTGCCACACCGATTTTGTGCAGGGATAATTGGTTTTAATCAGAATGTTGTGCAGCTCTGAGTCAAACACATTACACAAGTCTAAATATATTGTGTCAACACCGCTCCTGTGCACGAAGCAGGGGTAGGCCCAGCTCAGGAGCTCCATGGAACACCAGGATTCTTTAGGAGGAAATGTTGATTTAATGATGCCTTTCTCCAGAAGAGCCATTACCCTAATAATGATTTCTGGTATGGAAATAATGGAAGGGAAAGAGAGGAGGTTTAGGGATTGTGGTTCCTGTATTCCCTGTGTGATGTGGGGCCCATTCTGTCTGATCCCATGTGGGATCTCACTGCCATCCCTTCACTGCCATCAGCCCAGGAGCCTGCAGGAATTAAACATCAAGGCACCTTTTCTAAATTTAACAATGGTAGGGGGGTGAGCGAGCTGTCCAGGCATTATGTACATATATTGCTTTTCAAAGAAAAAAAAATCAAAGAAACATTTCATATAGACAATAAAGGACATTTCCCAAAGACAATAAAGGACATTTCATATAGACTATAAAGGACATTTCCCAAAGACAATAATGAACATTTCACATAGACAATAATGTACATTTCATACAGACAATAATGAACATTCCACATAGACAATAATGTACATTTTATACAGACAATAATGTACATTTCATATAGATAATAATTAACATTTCATATAGACAATACTGTACATTTCACATAGACAATAATGTACATTTCACATAGACAATAAAGTACATTTTATATAGACAATAATGAACATTTCACACAGACAATACAGATAATTTTTGAAGGTGCTGGGCAATGGGGGATCCTCAGAGCAGGAGAAACCCCACAATTAAAGGAAAGGGCAGCCAGCCCCCATCACAAAACAGAGCCCAGTGCCCATGCATTCCCCTGGCACTGGTTTGAAATCAATTTAAATGGGGTGTGAGAAGCTGTGGGCACTGTTCAGTGCAGAAGGCAGCAGGGGATGATGGAGAGGGGATCTGGCTGAGGAGCCAGGCTCCTGTCTCTGGCCATTCCCTCTCACAACCTCCTGTGGTCTCAGAGGGGGGAAAGAAAAGAAAACCATTTGCTTCAGCTGGCAGGGGGAATCAGGAACAAATTGTCCTTAAGCACCACTCTAAGTGAATTAAAGTAACAAACTCACCTTAATGATCCCTTTGGAACAGACAGAGCCTTTCAGTATTTTACTGCTCCTTCAATTCTCCATGGAGGAACAAGCAGTTCCTGCTTTTCCTCAGCTTCATCCTGTTCATTCTTTAGACCACAACTCGCTCAATGCTTTATTTTAGCCCTCAGCTCCCATTGGCACTCAGAGTCCATCACGATCTGATCGTATTAAAGGCACCATTTTCATTCCTGACTATTTTAAGAGCTCTATAATTTTTTCCCTTTACAAAGCCACCCTGCCCCAGCAAAATATACAGTGTATTGTTCAACAAAATAGAGCAAATACAGACATTTTCAGACCATTCCAAATAATGGAAAAGAACAAGAGGAAACATGAAAAAACGGCAGCTTAAAAGCAATTTCCAGATTTTTTTTTTTTATTCATTCAGGACATAAAACTTCTCTTGGGCTGCAGAGTCTGGGCCTGATGATATGGGAAAGAAATAGATATTTTTAGGGTGGAAAATTGGGCAGCTTGGCTCTAGAGCAGAACGTTCACCTCTCATTATCACCGACCTACCTGAGCCAGCACCCAAAGGAGCAGGAGCTCTCCCTTCCCACAGAGACCCTGGTGGCCCAAGAAGCCAAATCCTGCCATAAATTCCACGGCATCCTGCACATAATTCTCTTTTTCACAAGCCCATGCCCATTTCACACTGCTGGGCAGTGAAGGACAGGAGTAAAATTCAACAAAACTTGCAGGCACTGAGAACCTACCAGGGGCTGCCACACAAAGAAAGGATCCACCCCATTATAGAAATGATCTTCCTTTAAACCCGAGAGAAATTCTCCTTGCAGAGCAATTTGCAACAAAACCACTCAACAACATTGTGGTTACAGTGCATTTTCATTGACATATTTTTTAATTCAGAAAAAACCCACATTTTTTTCTGTGCTGGGCCTTCCAGACCAGTGAGTAAAAGAGGAGAATGTGGTGGTGCTCACAGGGGTCTCGGGATGAGGGAAGAGATGAAAATCTTGTCTCCATGTTGCAGAAGGCTGATCTATTATTTTATGATATAGATTATATTAAAAGAAAATCATATTTTAAACCTTACTAAATGAATAGAAGAAAGGATTTTATCAGAAGGTTAGAAAGGAATAGAAAACAATGATAATAAAATCTTGTGACTGCACACAGCCTCGACACAGGTGGCTGTCACTGGTCATCAAGTAAAAACAATTTCACATGCTGGGGAAACAATTCTCCAAATCACATTCCAAAGCAGCAAAACATGGAGAATCTGAAGCTTCTCAGCCTCTCAGGAGAAAAGGTCCTAACAGAAGGATTTTTCATAAAATATGTCTGTGACAGGAGAATGGGGTTTCCTGTTTTCCTTTTTTCCTCACACCAAGTGAGGCTTCACTGGAGCCACTAAAGGAGCTCAGCACCACATCCCCCCCAGCCTCTGTCACCTTTTAGAGCCTTCCTCTCTCCTGGGCTTGGACACAACCCAAGGTGCAGCATGTGTGTAGCACCAGCTCCTGATATTTTGAACAGTGAAGAAGAACCACCCACCACCCTGGCTAAAATTCAGATTAATTAGGGTCCCTCCAGTCTCTGCTTTCTGATGATTAAAGGCTTGCAGGAGCCTGCAGAGATGACACCTGTCAGTGTGAGTTATCAAAAGACATTAAGCACACATTTAGTGGGGGCTGGCTGGGTTTTTAACTAAAGGAAGCATTCTGTTTCATTCAAGCAGTGCTCAGTACTACCAGCATAGCTCTTCTGCATAAGGAGTTATTACAAAGCCACAACCCATTTTGAAAAGGGAAGAGAGCAAAGCCAAATTAAACTGGCAGAGCTGGAAATTTAAACTCTGTGGCAGTTCAAGTTATGCACTACATTTAGCTAAAAAAAAAAAAAAAAAAAGGCAAACCAAAAACCCTAATTCTATTTTAAGGGCTCATTTTCCACAAATGGCTGAGCTGTTTAAGTTAAAGTGAATAAATACCTAATGAGCCATTAAAGTCTATAAGGTTCTATGGCCTCCAGGCACTGGTACCTGGATTCAGCCAATTATAGTTCCATAAGATAAGATGAAGACATCAGGTTGTTATTGGAATATATAAAGGTTGAAGGCACTGTTAATAAGTCACTACAGGATGTGATAAAATTGTTTAAACTGGTTAAAAACTCTCGATGTGCTTTGCCAGACACATTTTTACTGCCCCCTTCCTCCCCCCGAAAAGTCTCATCCCTCCTTTGTACAATATTGCATTAACACCAAAAGGTGATTTGTTTCTACATTTCCACGTTTTTAGCACATACTCTGGAGGTTATGAAATATTAATGGTGGCAATTCCTCAGCCATGGCATAGAGAGAATAGGAAGAAAAGGAAAGAAATTAGGAAATACTGTTAGAAAAAAAAACAACAAAAAAAAAAGAAAAGAAAATCCCTGAAGCAACCATCTGAGAGAAGAGCCATAAATAGTCAAAGTTGTATTTGTCTTTAAGCAATACCAATCCTATGGAAATTATTCTCACATTGTCCTATATATGTGTCCTTAACATTTTTATAAGCTGAAGAACTCAGCCTATTCATAATTAGAAATTTCTTCTGTTGAACACATCCATTAATCTTAAATTATTTTCCCACATGCAAGCACATAGGATTTGACTGTACAATCCAAACACAGAAGGAGAAACACATGAAAAATCACCCTGAACACAGGAGCACAAAAGATTTGTGGATGTGCATCATTTCCATCCCACTGGTTTAGGTTTTCAGGGGGGAGCCTGTGTTTGTTTTCTCACAGCTTCACCCTTAATGCACCCTCTTATTCCTGTTCTTTTGAACCCTTCTGTAAGCTCAGCCTTGCCAAAAGCCAGGCCTGGGTAAACTTTTGACTTTCAGACTGCTCATAACATTTTGGCCCTTGCTCTGAGCCTGCTTCCTGTACCCATCTGTTTTCCTTGGCTTTCCCTGGAAGGTTGTGGGGCAGAGTCTGTCTCCTTTATTGTGTGTCTGGGCAGCATTTTGTGCAGCAGCATCCTGATCTCTCTCCAGGGTTTCTTGCTGTTTCTCAGCTTAACTCTCTGATATTAGAGCAGGGCACCAGGGGGGCTCTCAATGGGACAATTCAGAGCCCAGGGTTAAGCAGATGAATAAATCTGTACAGAATCAGGGGCTGCCTGATGGAGGCTGAAACATTCCATTTGTTGGAATCCTTTTAGCAGCAGAAAATTATCTCCATGCAATTTTCTTTATGACTTGAGGATCAGTTATTTAAAAAACTGTGGCTCTGTCCTAAGAGCTGCCACATAAACCTATGGCCCACAATATATTTTTACAAGCACATTTTATAAACCTCAAGGGCTGACCAACATTTCTGACAGGCACGTTTCCATATTTTCCTTCCCCCTGCTCTCTCACTTGCCCACATTCCTGTTCACTCCTGCAAAAGGTGCCCTGTTCCACATGTACTTGTGCATTCTGGAAAAATCTCTAATATTTGTAAAATCTGGAATATGCTTGTAAAATCTGGAATATTCTTGTGAAATCTGGAATATGCTTGTAAAATCTGGGATATTCTTGTGAAATCTGGAATATGCTTGTAAAATCTGGGATATTGTAGCGCAACAGGAATTCTGTAAAACCATTTTACTGTCCTGATCTGTAGTAGGTGTCCATTGATGCCACAGGTGGAGTGTAGTGGTTTTTGTTTGTTAATTTGAGATTTTGCTAATTTTGAGATTTTGGGATAATTGTGGTAATGAGTGTGGTGGGTTTTAGTGTTGGTTAATTATTAATGTATATTTTGTTGTTGTGAGGAAGGATTAGGAGGAAGGTAAAGTAGGTTTAAAACTTTAAAAGGGTAGAAAGAAATAAATTATCAGCAGTAATAAAAGAGTAATAAGAATGAAAAATAATAAGAATGAAAGGTTTAATGAAGCACTCCAGCCTGCATCAGCTCTTCATGGCTGTGCACATGAAAGGCTGGCTGGAAAATCCTGTCCCCATCCACCTGGTGAGATGATTTCATTGATTTGGACCCCCTGATTTCATCCCCAACCCTCTCATCAATGCCCTGGGACATCTCCTGCCTCCACAGGGGCTCCTTTCTGCACTGCTCTGCTTCCCTCCATGGCAACTCAGCAGCCCTGGATGGTTACAGGCCTAAAAACAAAAAACAAGGAGGAGGAAAGAGGAGAAAGTTACACAGCAAAGCAAATAAAGAACATGACAGTGTGAAAATATATTCCAAAGTGCAGCAGTCCTATCTCAGGCAATAAAGAGAGACTGGAAGTTGGAGCATTTAGCTACTTTCAAATTGCTTTTGCATGAGCCCTGCCTCTTTGTGTGTTAGAGATTGCTCATGGCTGCAAATTAAATATTTTGGGAATTGCAGATAGTGGAGACCCAGCATGCAAATGGCAATGGAGGCATGGCTGTGTAATGCAATCTGTTTTTTTATTAAGGGAGGTTCTTTTCTGCTCTCCTGATTGCATTCCCAGGTTATTTCTTTGGTTTTTATTTACTGGTCCTGGTGTGCATGAGGAGCATCCTGTTAGCTGCAGGCCAGGACCATCAGTTCAAGCCTGCTCTGAGCAGTTGGGGGCTTGTTGGTGTAAGATATATTGATTTAAAAGTCACAAAATATCTTACATATGTAACAGAATATCTTACACAAAATATCTCAAAATATCTTACATACCTGTAGTGACAGGGAAAAAAAAGTGAGGGATGTATAAGTGATTATTAAGAAATAAAAATTAATATTATAATATATAAACGATAAATATATATTATATATTATATATTATATATTGTATATTATATATTATATATTATATATTCTATATTATATATTATATATTATATATTATATATTATATAAATTAATATTATTAATAAATAAAAATATTATTGCAAATATTTTCCCAACAAATAAAGATAGATGATATAAGTTGGATAGGAGGGTGAGTTTTCGTTATTATTATTTTTAAAAGGTTCTGTTCTTTGCTTACTACAAGTGGAGTAACGTAAGTGGCATTTAATAAGAGTACAGTGAAATACATGTTCAAATTCCCACAAGAAAAGAAAGAAAGTCTTTTTGATATCTGTAAGAAGATTTTTAGAAATTAAAGAGTTTGCAGAGTATAACAGTAATCTCATTTAGTATAAACTACAATTACCAGCATCAAAAATGTAATGTGAGAGCCACCTGGAGAGACCAACCAAGCTGGCAAGGCAGAGCTTTCCCATCTGGGGTGGGAGTTAAAGAAGAAGAAATAAAATACTAAAAAAATACTATAAAAACACTGTCTGTACTAAACACCATACTGCAGATAAAGACCTCAAATCCTCCTGCTTTATTCAGGATCTGCTCGGATGAGGAACTGGAATATTCCTTCCCTGGGAATTGGGTATTACAGGGAGGGAAACTGAGACATGCAGGGATGAAGAGCTACAAACCCTGAATTTCTGTGGCTCAGCTTTTTGGGGACACCAAGAAAATATCTCTCTTCTTGTGCCAGTTGAATCCTCTGATTGATTTTGCTTTACAATGCAGGGAGGGAGTGGGAGACTCAAGACTTGAATCTTACTTTCCACATCGAACTACAAAACTGATCTGGCTCCTAAAATAATGCTGCAGAAAGGTTTGGAAGACCCTTTGAACTTAAAATGTAATATATAAGCCAAGGAGAAAAATTATTACACTTAAATTAAATATGGCAACAACAAATAAAGCAGACAATTTGTTGCACAGTATGGATTCTGAAGGAAAACATTGCATCCATTATTTCTTATCATTGCTCCAGGAAAGAAGTTCACAGTGAAGGCAAAAAATGAAGTTAGCAATGATTCTTCACTCGTGAACCTTTCTCCAGGGATGAGTTATAAAGGAAAAATATGTTGCCTGGAAGAAGAGAGAAGGCAAGAATTATTTATGTTTATATATTTAGTAGCACACTTGCACCCATACTTACTCTGCTCTAGGAGAACCATTCAACAGCACAGATACACTTTTTCCTAATTTTGTCCAAATATATGAAAGAACTCTTTATTCAAGGAGCTGTAAAATATCCATGCAAGCTGATTCTTGCTTTTTTCTGGGGAAAGCTGAGCAGGAAGGCTTTCTAAATATCAGCTGGGTCACGGGGGAGCAATAACACTAACCCAGATTATTTGTATCCAAATGTGCAGGGCACAGGCTGGGACCTCAAAGGAAAGCAGGCTGCCAGAACCAGAACAGAAGTTCTCCACAGCAGAGGGGCAGGGGAGGGAGTGCAATTAAGGAAAGGAGTTGGTTTTAAAAGTAGTTCAGGAATATCAAAGGGTGGGGAGCCAGAATGATGAAGGTTTTTGAGGGGAGAGCAGGCATTAGATCAAAGGTAATATTACACGAAGCAGGGCATCAAACACCTCACCAAACAGGAGGTACTGAAGTGTAAATAATGAGTAAATAGAGGAAAAGCTGATGGAAACAGGAAGATGTGGAGGGAGCAGGATAGCCCCAAACACAACAGAGCTTCCATTTAATAAATTTGCTCCAGCTGCTCAGTGGAGGATGGAGGGATTGAGTTTGGTGGTTCCTCAATTTAATGGCCAAATCAAACCTTGGAATCTTTGGGCAAGTTTGTCTACTACAAAGGCAATAGTAAACCTTTTGCAGAGGCATTGAAAAGAAGCAAAAATGTGTTTTCTGCCTCTGAAGGGGATTTAACCAGTTTGCCAACAGCCTGATCCTGCCCTGGGGTGATCCCTGGCAGTTCATGGCCAGGCTGACACAGCCTGCAGCCATCATTCACCAGGGTACATCACTAATTAGGTGAAAGAAATGGGAGCAGCCCCGGATTAAGGCTCTGCACATACCATGTAGCTTGTGGCACTGCAGCTGAGGAAATGAAAATTCTGAGAGAGAAATCCCTTGGCAGTGTGGTGGGTCCCACCTGGCCCTCTGTCAGGGTTTCCTTGGGAAATATCCTGTGTTGAATTATTGATGATGTAAACAAACAGGGATGGAGAGGACTGACACATTTCCAAAGGGAAAACAAAGAGCAGAAAGGCAGGAAATGGTGAAATGTAGAAAAGCTGAGGAATGGAAGCACAGACATTACCCATATTGAAGGATATTCCTGTTATTCCATGGCACAATAACAGCATTATCCCTTCTCACTCATGGTGGTGCTTTGGTAAATCCCTTAAGTAGATTAGAAAGAATTACAGACACTACAAGCAAATCCCCTGCAAACAGGTAAAACAAGCATTTTGAGTGTGCACAGCTACCAACAAACCATGGTGCAGAAATGAGAGGAGGAGCAGACTTCCCTGGATTCCTGGTGGGGAAGCTGCTGAGGAAAATGGAGGTTAGGGATTTAAAGCCTTACTTGTTCCCTTCTGGTGATTTCCATGCTCAGCTGCTCCCCTTCCCTTCAGACAAGTTCAAGATAAATTCCTTCTCTCTCATAAAACTGGAACCTCCAGTCACCTCCAGAGGGATTGCAGAAACCATCTTTGTGCTGTTTTAGTTCATATCTCCATGTGTTGTGATGTGGCTTGTTCACTCAGGGAATTATATCCTGCATCCAGGTTAAGCTGGAGGGGTCCCACTGCACCTAAAAGGTGTTAATTCCTCTCAAGGTTCTGCTGATTTTCACTCTACAGCTGGTATTTTTATAAACTAAGTGTATTGTGTTCTTCTGCACTCCTCTAGTCACAAGGAAGGCTTCAAAACACGACCCAGATCACTCCTTTAATGAGCTGCACAAACAGAAAACCTGAGAATGTATCCATGTCCTCTCCAGCATCGTGGCTGGATGGATGGGTTTACCATAAAGCATTAAATGTCTTTTTTGTTAGCATTCAAAAGAATGCTTGGTTGGTGCCTCCAGACATTTTTCATTTCCCACTTCAAGCAGGATTCAGTATTTATCAGACCTCCTCATGCTTCTCTAATTGGATTCTTTGCCCATTGGAAATGCACAGCAACATTCTCCTCAGAACAATGCACCCAGACAGAACACACCTTGTTTAAAAATACATAAGTACATTTCTTGTTTGAGCACAGAAAAAACAACATTTCCAATTCCTCAAGAAAAACTTCAAGGACATCAGAAGATCCAGGGCAGGCTGGTACTGACCCAGCACAAGTGAGACCTGTGATAATTTCACTTTAATCCAGTTTTCTCCTACAATCACCTACTGCTTATTATTCCTTGTCAATAACTTGGTTTGTATTTTGAAATGCTTCTCTTTGCCATTCCCTGAAGTTTCTGTACTCCCCAAGAAGCAACAAAGGCACCAAACACATCTGAAAACACACAAAGCACAGTCTTGTTCTTCAGGGGGCACCTACATCCCACAAAACTAAAATACAGCCAATAATTTCCCAGAATATGACACTGCATTACTATTACACAGCAAGATTTACTGAATTTACAGGAGGATTTACTGCCTGAAGGACTGTATGAAACAATGGCTAAAGAGTAGCACAGCATTATTTTACAGTGTACAGCAAAAAAATCTACAGATCTGAGAGAATTTTAAGGGCTACCATAGACTGCAAACTCTGTAATGATCTGGAGGCTTCTTCTGGGGGCTTCAGTCCCCAGGATCTGAATCTTACTTTTACTTGAATCCTACTTTCCACATCTCACTACAAAACTGATCTGGCTCCTGAAATAATGTTACAAAAAGGTTTGGAAGAGCCTTTGAAATTAAAATGTTATAGATAAACCAAGGAGAACAATTATTACATTTAAATTAAATACAGCAACAATAAATAAACCTATAAAAAAGCCTATTTTGGGGTAGGACCAGAGAGTTTTGTAAAGGAAAGGTGAATATTGGTGTGAATGGAGAAAAATGAGGATTTCTGGATGTGGAGGCACCACGAGGAACACACAGCAGGTCTCAGAACAGCCTCTGGTCATGGCACTCAGATTTGCAGCTCATCAGGGCTCCAAAAATGTCCAAAATGCACTTTCAAAACCTGCACATGGTCACCAGGCTAAGGCAGGAGACATGAAGTGGTTTGGCAGCTGAAGTTTTCCACCCTGTGATATCACACATTCTAACCAAACCCCACACCCACAATCCCAGTGCTACCAATCAATTTTGGAAGCCTTCTCCACAGCCTCAGGTCAAATACAGAATTTTCTTGTGGGTCTGTGCCCTTCAGCACAGAAAGTTTAAAATTCTCTGCATCCAGGACTCCATTAGGTGGGCAGAGCAGTTCTTAGGGAATGTGGCATCCATCTCCCCCAAAACCCCATTCATGTTATAAATGTGAAAAATGCATGTATTTTATGATTGGCTTTTCATAAATATTAAAATGAATATTCTATGTGTTGTGTTAGGAAGTAATGCTGTATTAATTGTTGGCATCCAGGACTCCAACAGGTGGGCAGAGCAGTTCTTAGGGAATGTGGCATCCAGCTCCCCCAAAACCCCATGAATGTTATAAACGTGAAAAATGCATGTATTTTATGATTGGCTTTTTGCAAATATTAAAATGAATATTATTTGTGTTGTGTTAGGAAGTAATGCTGTATTAATTCTCAGCATCCAGGACTCCAACAGGTGGGCAGAGCAGTTCTTAGGGAATGTGGCATCCAGCTCCCCCAAAACCCCATTCATGTTATAAATAACATTTTTAACCTCAGTGGATAATGTCACTCTCACCTGACATCCCAGTGTTTCCATTTCAGATTTTCTGCTCATCTGCATGACCCTGAGAGGATGTGAGAAGCCACACACACACTTAATTAACAGAAATTAATCACTCCACGAAAGGAGCACGGGCCCTTTGCCATGAATATGCAGGCACTCCAGCAAGGGCAGGACCTCACTTAGGGATGTGCTCTGGCACGGGGCCAGGGCAGTGGATCAGTGTCAGGGTGGCTCCAAGTGACTGCTCTGGCAGTGATGGAGCACAGGCAATTCCTCTTTTCTCACTCCCTCACTCCCATTAACACATGCAAATGATGTGCCTTGCTGTGTCTCTTGTTTTAGCAACCTCAGTTAATTCCCTGTTAACACTGATAATTTTTTTTTATTTTTTTTGTCATGCCCAGTAGACATCTAAGCAGTCTATTGTGGACAGTTTTTTATTGAGACATAGTCGATGGGAAAAGAAACGTGAGAAATACATCTGAGAAAGCAACAGCTGCCTAATTCAAGGCCATGGTTTCTTTGAGCAAGAAGTTGTTTAAGAAAATATGTGATAACAGGAGGTAAAAAAGAAGCCACAAACATCTTGAGAAAGGTGGGACTGACTTTTTATAGCTGACCAATAGTGAGCTCTAGTTTTGCAATATGTGTGAGCCTTATTACTGTGATTATAAAAGTGTGCTTATTAATCAATAAATCTGAGACTTGTCGGTCATCAGAGGGTGAGCAGGTCCCCCGTCTACCTCTGCAGTCTATTTTTTTTTTTTTTTCCTTTGGAGGAAGAGGAAAGAGAGAGAAACAAGCCCTGATGTGGAGAGATGAAGAATGGCAGAGCACCAAAGCCCAGCAGTGAATGCTGAAGGACTTTCTCCTTCCATTGAGAACCTGCTCAGGAGCCAGGGGCTAAAATGCCCAGCACAGAGGCATTCAGACAGCAGAGGTGTTTATAAACCCCTGAACACACTTGTCAGCTAATTCTCCATTGTGGCTGGATCCCCACAACTGCTGCAGAACAATGCTCTGTGCACATGCCTTTGTTTGGGACAGATTTTCCAGACATATGCCACTCACTGGTGGTTGTTAAATGCTCCATCCATAAACCATTATGTGCTTCTGTAGCGAGGTTTCTCTGCAACAGGCAGCTGTTTGACAGGGAATAAACTCCTGGGGACAGCAGCAAATCAAATTAAATATATCTCCACAGAGCTATCACAGGGGGCTGCATGGCTTGATAGGCTGCATCAAGAGCAATAAACACACACAGGAAGAGCAAACCTGAGATACATCAAAATAGTCCAAATGAGCAAAGAGGCTGACAAATCACCAGTGCCTCTGTGAAAGCCATTAGGAGTTTCAATGGTGATTTCAACAGAGCCACTATTTCAGCTGTCTGTCTGTGGGCAGGAAGGTTTTAATCCTATAAAAGTCAGAGATTACCTAATTAGTGTTCTTCTCTCCCTCACTTTATGAACTTGGTTATGGGGAATTACACTCACTGATATGCCAATAAATAAATTCACTGAGGGAAAAAAGAAGAAAAAGTAAGTGGAACATGTTAATAGTTCAGATTTCATTCATTCCATTTTCTAACATTTATTTTCCTAATATAAACCTGTAACCTGGAGTTTAGTATGGGCTAAGGAAAGAGAAGGGCCTGATTGCTTCATGGTACAGAATTAATCACAGATTTGCCTCAAACACTGGCTTATTCTCATTGAGAATGCTTTCTTACCTCCTACTTTTATGTATGCATCAAAGCCTATGGAATACAGACTGGTAGAGACACACTCTGTACCAGGGAGGAAGAGAAACAGCAAAAGAGATGCCAACATAGTGAATAAATTCCTCTTAATTAATAAATTTCATCACATTAGCAATGGCCTAAGCATAGCAGTGAACACTTCAGGGAAAAGCACTCTCATATCTTACTTCAATATATTTTATATCAAAAACCTGCTCTTCCAATACTCCCTTTCTCAGCCACTTGTGTCAGACTGAATAGACTCAAATCCTCAGAATTATTTCCTTCAGGAAAAGAAATGATGAATCTGTGTAGCAGTGAGAAGAGCCTTGTTCTGTTTTAAAAGCTCTCCCTCCTACATCACTCATTGTGTAAAGGCTCCCTCAGCCAGCCCTGCACAGGCTCCTGGTGCAGCTGGGGAGCTGTACTCTACAACATCACATTTTATTGGCTTGATGGGCTCTCTGAGTGATCTTATCTAAATCAGCTGCATGTTAAAAACCAGAGAAATACACCTGTGCTGCTGTGCCTCACAGAACAGATCCTTACATCAAACATCAACTGTGTTTTTCCATGGTGGATCTCCAAGAATCCCTCCGTGGGCTGCTTGGGAAGAGGTGGGGCAGAAACAGAGGACAGCTGTCCCTGCTTAGACCAGCCTGATATTATTTTAAAATTTAGTCCATTCAGTTTGAAAGCTCCTGTGCACCTCCATACCTAATTTTCAGCAAGCAGGGAGAAACCCCCTCAATATCTGAGGACAAAGTTGTGAGGATCAGGTGTCACTGTGCTCTGTGACTGTTCACAGGGGTCTGAGGATGAGGGAGGAGACAAGGATCTGACTCCATGTTTCAAAAGGCTGATTTATTATTTTATGATATATATTATATTAAAACTATACTAAAATAATAGAAGAAAGGATTTCATCAGAAGGCTGGCTAAGAATAGAAAAAGAAGAAATGATAACAAAGGCTTGTGTCTTGGATAGAGAGTCCAAGCCAGCTGACTGTGATTGGCCATTAATTAGAAACAAACAACATGAGACCAATCACAGATGCATCTGTTGCATTCCACAGCAGCAGATAATCAATGTTTACATTTTGTTCCTGAGGCCTCTCAGCTTCTCAGGAGGAAAAATAATTAAAAAATTATTTTTCAGAAAATATGTCTGTGACAGTGCTCGGCTGTTATTGCAACTTCACAAAGATGCTTCAGCACCTTTTTCCCTCAGTGCTCTGGTGGTGGAAATGGGAGATAACCAGGTTCTTGTCAAAGATGGACAAATCTCTCCTGATTTGAAGCCTCTGAAAGTCTTTGCTTGCACAGGTCCAGGGGAAATATCATCAGGCAGCTGAAATCTTTGGAGCATTTAGCTGTCCCCTGCATGCTCCACTGCTTGGCTTGTAGGCTCTGGGCATGAATTCCCTCTCCAGCTGTGTCCCTGACACCCAGAGCAGGGCAAAGCTCAGGGAACATCGCCTGGCTGAGAGCAAACTGTGACCCCAGTCCTGCTGCTGCTCACCAAGAGAATAAAACAGGGGCATGAGGGGCTGGGAGCCAAACCAGAGAAAAGCAGCAAGGAGAGTGGTGGGGTACGATCAGCAACAGGAGATGAAAAATCCCAGATCTGAGGAAGAATTGTACTGGGGTATAAAATGGAAGGTTTTATTTAAAATTTAATTTAGATTGTAAAGATTGGGATAAGAGAGGTTGGGGAGCAGCCCTGCAGGAAGGGATCTGGGGGTGCAGGAGGGTCAGTCAGGGATGTCCTGAGAGCCAGGAGAGCAAATCCATCCTGGGGTGATTCAAACAGAATAAACTAAAATTTATTATTCAGAGCAGCTCTGGCTGTCCCTGGATCCCTGGAAATGTCCCAGACCAGGCCTTGGAGCACCCTGGGACAGTGGAAGGGGTCCCTGCCCATGGATGGGGTGGAGCTGGTGATTTTTAAGGTCCCTCCCTGCAAACCCCAGCACTCTGGCACTGCAGGGAGGCTGTGCCATAAATCCAGCACAGAGCTGCACGTTTGGAGTGTGACATCAAAGATCTACGGTGCAAAATGTGCTTCAAACACAATCTGAAGTTTGAGCAGGACTCAAAAGATGATTATTCAAAAATCCAATTAAAAGTTTATCCTTTGCCTAAAGGCATCCTCTTAACTCCAACAGAACTCGTTAGGAGAACTTTAGTTGCAGTAAAAATATGAAATTTCAAGGCTATCTCATCAGGAGAATATTCTCTGAAATAAAACCACAACAACATTTCTTTTAAAAATTTAAGCAAACACAATTTAAATATTTAAATTGCATTTTAAATACCATTCTGGAACATGAAGTCTATCTAAGTATATTGTGAGATACAGACTGTAATAATGTAATGATTTTTTCCTTATTTAAAGTTCTGGCATCATTTCCTTTTCTTTTGTAATTAGGCAGAAACAACATGTGTCATTTTAATTCTCAATCTTCCTCTTTCTCTACCACTCCCCTGAACAGTCCCAAATTCTGACTCTGGCTAAGATTCAGTAAATAATTCCAATCCAATTCCCAGGAGCTGGGTTAATGAATTGTCTCATTTAAAAGTCACATTTAGCAGAGTTTTGCAAATCTGCTTCAATGACTGAGTTACTTTAATTTTTCTTCATACTTTTCATTCTTTAAAAAGAAAAAAGGCCTATTAGCTTCAACAATTTAGTAAAAATTACTTTTTTCTTGCCATTTTTTTAAAATGGAAACAGAATATCTTTTATTTCCTCACCATCTGACCAGGTACTGTTTAATTGATCCCTTTCAGCCACAGCTGCTCCCTCCCAGAGATTATCTTTGTTAATTCTGCCCACAATTAAGAGATAATAAAGAGGAAGAGATGGATATTGATTAGTATTACACATAATATCAAAATGCCATACAACCTTCTGGTTTTCAATACTGAGCTGTTTAAGGGAGCTAATGCATCCTGCAGGCAATTATGGCATCTCCCAGGACACAAAGAACAGTCCTGGGACACAGAAAACAGTCCTGGGACACAGAAAACAGTCCTGGGACACAGAAAACAGTCCTGGGACACAAAGAACAGTCCTGGGACACAAAAAACAGCCCTGGGACACAAAGAACAGTCCTGGGACACAAAGAACAGTCCTGGGACACAAAGAACAGTCCTGGGACACAAAGAACACAGTCCTGGGACACAGAAAACAGCCCTGGGACACAAAGAACACAGTCCTGGGACACAAAAAACAGTCCTGGGACACAGAAACCAGTCCTGAGACACAAAAAACAGTCCTGGGACACAAAAAACACAGTCCTGGGACACAAAGAACAGTCCTGGGACACAAAGAACAGTCCTGGGACATAGAAACCAGTCCTGGGACACAAAAAACACAGTCCTAGGACACAAAGAACAGTCCTGAGACACAAAGAACAGCCCTGGGACACAAAGAACACAGTCCTGGGACACAGAAGACAGCTCTGGGACACAAAAACCAGTCCTGGGACACAAAGAACACAGTCCTGGGACACAGAAACCAGTCCTGGGACACAAAAAACTGTCCTGGGACACAAAAACCAGTCCTGGGACACAGAAACCAGTCCTGGGACACAAAAAACAGTCCTGGGACACAAAAAACACAGTCCTGGGACACAAAAAACACAGTCCAGGGACACAGAAACCAGTCCTGGGACACAAAAAACACAGTCCTGGGACACAAAAAACTGTCCTGGGACACAGAAACCAGTCCTGGGACACAAAGAACAGTCCTGGGACACAAAGAACAGTCCCGGGACACAGAAACCAGTCCCGGGACACAAAAAACAGTCCTGGGACATAGAAACCAGTCCTGGGACACAGAAAACAGTCCTGGGACACAGAAACCAGTCCTGGGACACAGAAAACAGTCCTGGGACACAGAAACCAGTCCTGGGACACAAAAAACACAGTCCTGGGACACAAAGAACAGTCCTGGGACATAAAGAACACAGTCCTGGGACACAGAAAACAGTCCTGGGACACAAAGAACACAGTCCTGGGACACAGAAACCAGTCCTGGGACACAAAAAACAGTCCTGGGACATAGAAAACAGTCCTGGGACACAAAAAACACAGTCCTGGGACACAAAAACAGCCTGAGTTGATCACAAACAAGCCAAGTGACAGAGCAACATCATTTCTATGATTTGCTCTCAGAGGCAGGATGCAGCTGTGGAACTGAGATGGTTTTCTATCCCCATCCAGCACAGCAGCTCCCAGGGCTCGCTGAGGAGAGGCACCAAGAGCAGCCTCCCCTTTTCCCTCTGCACACCCTCCTGTGCTCCTCAGAAATGGCACTGCAGTGGCACTCAGTGACAGCACACACAGGAACTGGGTGTCTCTGTTCTTTCAGGGTTGTGAAAACTCCCTGGGACAGAGCACACTTCTCTCCAGGGACAGTTATTGTCCTGGTAAGTAGCACAGATGGTGAATATTCAATTTTTTTCTCCTCAGCATCTTTCATGCTAAAATCTCTCCTTAGTAGCAAGCTGGATAATCCAATAGAAAGACAAAAATCATTGGCCAGTGAAAGAAAACTACCAGCACTTAACAGCTGATGGCTTTTATGGGCTGCCTGTCCCCCCTCCATCTCCAAAGGATCCCTCTGCAGTGCCGTGGGTGCTGTGATGTGACACAGAGCTCCCTGCAGGAGCCCTGGCCTCACACTGCTAAGCCATCAATGGAACAGATGATGTGACCTCAGAAAGCACAGCACAGCCAACCAGCACAGCCAACCAGCACAGCCAACCAGCACAACCACCACAATGCTGAAAAGGAAACAACTCTGCAGGTGCTGAGCTCCTGATGGAGACCAGATGTCACCTAACAAATGTACCCATCCACAAGAGCTCCAGCAGGAAGCTGCTGCAGCTTTGCAATCTCCTCAGCCCCATCACAACAGCAGACTGAGCTGGCTGCTGATGCAGGGGTGAGTTCATTCCACACCCAGAGAAAGGTGGCAGCTGCACCAGGGGACAGGGACAGAGCTGGTTGTGAGCACATGTGTCACAGACACCCTTTTGTGAAAAATCCTTTCTTGGGATATTCCCTGCTAGAGCTGAGCAGTTTCAGCAGCAAATGTAAACAATTATTATCTGCTGCTGTGGAATGCAACAGGTCCACCCGTGGTTGGTCCCCTGTGGATGTTTGGATCTACTGACCACTCATGGTGGAGCTGCTATCCTCTCTGCAGACAGACAGACCTTTGTTATTCATTCTTTCTATCTCTATTCTTAGCTTAGCCAGCTTCTGAAGAAGCTCCTTTCCTTTCTATCTCTATGTAGTATAGTTATAATGTTATATATACATCAAAATATAATAAATCAAGCCTTCTGATCATGAAATCAAGATCCTGTCCCTTCCATCCTCTAAAAACCCCTGTGACCACCGACAACACACATGGGTCAGCAGCTGAGGAACCCGTCCTGCAATGTGATGCCAGCCTGGTCAGGGACAGAGAAATGACAATTTTCTCACAGCAGCTTGTGAGAATTTCAGGAGTTGTAGGAATGTGTTAACTTGTTAGTAGAAACAATCTACAGGTAGCGTTTTTCCACTTTGTTTTCCTGAAGGACAGTATGTGAAAAATATGGTTTTTATTAACTAGAGGAAGCTGCTGCAGCTTTGCAAACTCCTCAGCCCCATCACAACCAGACTGAACTGGCTGATGCAGGGGTGAGTTCATTCTACACCCAGAGAAAGGCCACAGCTGCACGAGGGGACAGGGACAGAGCTGGTTGTGACATGGCCTGGTTGTGAGCACATGGGTCAGCAGCTGAGGAACCAGTCCTGCAACGTGGATCAGGAGAGAGAAATGACAATTATTGCTCATAGTGAGAATTGTGAGAATTTTAGTTGTAGGAATGTGATAACTTGTTAATATAAACAATCTCCAGGTAGCATTTTTCCACTTTGTTTTCCTGTTCTTCTCAAGGACAGGAAAATATTTTTCCACTTTGTTTTCCTGTTCTTCTCAAGTGTGTGAAAATGTTTTTTATTAACTAGCCAATCAAGTAGAAAATGTCATATCAGTCTACAGAAACCAAAGAATCCTTTGTAATAAAAGCTCTTTTTCTCCTCTCATCTGTTCTTGTGCCATTCTTAGCTCGAGGGTGACACTGCAACCACGGGGTGCAGGTGGGAATTTGTTTGCCATGCCCAAATGCCAGCATCCATCCTGATGTGCAGGTTGGTAGGAATCAAACCAGACAGAAGCCCTCTCTTCCCCTGAGCTGTGTGAGATGTAGGCAGGCAGGTCTGGGAAATCACTGCAGTGTTAGTGAAGCATTAGCAGCTTTGCTTTTCCTCCCTCATATGCTGCTATCATTTCATGTCACTGAACCAATTCTCATGCAATTGTCTGAGGCTCCAAGTGGAAAAAACTCATTATCCTTCGAGTCCAGCTGTTAGGAATATGGGATTATGTTGTATTTCCATCTGCAATACAGCAGAAGCATTAGCTCTTTTTGAACTATGGCCAGGAGGATGCAGATTTAATTGCCCTCATAGCTCCTCCTGCTTCAAAATAAAACCATCTTTCAAACCCACTGCATTTTCAGAACTCTTGCACTTGAAGTGAGTGACCTGGTTCCCTCAAACCTGAAGAGTTTAACAAGGAGAGGGTTCTCTGCTCTATTCCTGCCAGCCAAGAATGGCTTGTATATGTTTGTACAAGCAGCTAAATTTCACCTTGAAACCTGAATTCTAAGGCAGTTGAGAAAGATCAGAAAGCCCAAGAGAATGGAGCTCACTGATAAAAACAGGAATGTCCTGAGTGCTCACTGTGTGCTGAAACTGCTGTCAAAGAGGGTCACAAAGTGAAGGAGGGAGATGCTGAAATCCACAAACCATGATCTATTCAGAAAGTTTGTTTTATTGGTTTATAAATCACACCTACCTCGTTATTAAAAAAGCTCTTTATCAACTTCAAACATGACCAGAGCCAACATATAAATACATATTTAGAGACTCCTCACCTGATTCCCACGTAACAGTCTGGCTTGTTCTCTCCTATCTGAACACTTCCTTATTGCTTATTAAATTTTAGCAGCCAAAACATGCAAATCTAACATAACATACCTGCTGTACTGAGATCCTGATTTTTCAACATTTGTGCAAGGCTCTTCCACGCTCCAGCAAAGCAAAGATTCAGTGAGTTTTAGATTTAAACAGGAAATACCAGGACATTTTACATGAGATTTTTCTGAGGGTGCAAAAGACAGATATTGTAGAAATAAACAGTAGATTGCTGTTTTGATAATATATTTGACCCCAAATTGACCTTTATTCCAGGTACTTTGGTTCTGAACAATCTATAGCAGCATTTTGACAGAGAAGTGCAGCTCCTTTCAAACACAGCTGATATAATAAATTACCAACAGAATAATGTTGACTCATTTTTTTTTGAGTTACCCCTGGGCTGTACCTGATGAAGATGATTTCACTCTCCATTAATACACACCACAGGTGATTCAAGCAGGTGGAACACACCTGGTGACCCAGGTAACCCTGAGCAGGTTGTGACTGCAGTAAGACACTGCAGGTGAGCACAGCTCTTTGCAGTCAGCAGCACTCACTGTGCTGTTGATGATGATGATGATTTTGATGATGATGATGATGTGCCCCTAGAGCTTGCTGTTCTGCTGGAACTGGGCCACCAAGGCCAGCACCTGCTCAGAGGCCCTGACCTGCTTGGAGGCCAGGTAGAGGGCACTGTTGGAGGCTGTCTCCTGCAGGAAGTACCTGTAGTTGACCATCATGCCACAGGAGGCCCCGATGCCCCTGGGGCTGCTGTCCCCCATCCAGTTGATCCTCCAGAGCACCGAGCCGTTCTGCAGGTGGAAATTGGCCACGGGGTTGAGGGCATAGCCCCTGTGCTTCTCCCCATACAGGTACCAGGCACACAGCCTCATCAGGGGGGAGTGCAGCACCTGGGTCAGCTTTTCTGACCTCACCCACTCGTTGGTGTTGAGCAGTTTCTTTAGTGTGTTACTGGTGGGGTCTCCTGTGAGCTCGGAGATTTCCTGCCATTCAGATTCTGTAAAAAGTTCATTCCTTCCCTGGTCCTTTGTCTGGGAGGAGAGGAGACCAACGAGCCATTTTGTGAATCCTGGGATAGGTGAAAGTGTGGAAAAAGCTTCTATCTGAGGAAGTTCTTTCTGCAGACAAAAAGAGAACAAATAAATCATGAGTTTGGTCATGATTGACACAGAGAAGTTTGAGTCAAAGGGCAGCTGATGGCCTTGGCTTTCTGGGAAGTGAAAACCAGGGAATCTGAGAAGGAACTGATACACAGGGACACAAAAAATGGGAAAAGTTCCCCCTAGCAGTAACAGATTTCCTGCCATTCAGATTCTGTAAAAATCTGGTCTTTTGTCTGGGAGGAAGGAGAGGAGACCAACGAGCCATTTTGTGAATCCTGGGATAGGTGAAAGTGTGGAGAAAGCTTCTATCTGAGGAAGTTCTTTCTGCAGACAAAAAAAGAAAATAAATCATGAGTTTGGTCGTGATTGACACAGAGAAGTTTGAGTGAAACCTGGTTTTCACTTGGCTTTTTGGCAAGTGCAAACCAGGGAATCTGAGAAGGAACTGATACACAGGGACACAAAAAATGGGACAAAATCCCCCTGGCAGTAACAGGTTAGGGATGAAAAGGCACTGGGAGCACACAGAAAATTTTAACACTGCCTGAATCCATTCCTCACACACCATCTCATAAAAGCACTTTTGCAGTACTTAACACCACTGGGTTCTGCTGTTATCCTTTTACAGGCAGAAATAAACATAAAATCACAGGCCACAAAGAAATGATTCTGAAGAGAGTATATTTTAAATAGACATGCAACTTTGAAAAACCAATTAAATACTATTTAGTTTTCACAAATAACTTTTTTTTATATCAAGGACAGTTTATTATTTTAGTCTATTGTAAAATCAAGAGGTATTATATTTAGATTTTTATGGAAAAAATATTTCCTGAAGTTTTGAATGAAGTTCTTTATAAAGGCCAGTTACCTTTAATGATATACCAGCAAGAAATACAAAGTGTTTGAATATTTTTTTTACTGCAGGTATAACACTTGTTTTAACCATATAGAATTTCTTCTCTACTCCTGCTAATTTCTGATTAAACCTTGCTAACTATGAAATCATGTAAATCAAAACACACATAATGAAAACTGTGTTAGCTTTGGGGCTCAGCAGTGAGAAGAATAAAATCCTTGTCACTTGGAGTGAACCCAAAATGGATCAGACAAGCCTCCAGGAGGAGTGGGGAGCCAAGGAACAGAGGGAAGGCAGAGCTGAGCTCAAACCACCCCAGCGTTGGTTTAATTACTGTTCCAACAGAAGAAATGTAAGAACCAAGACATTCATCAACAGTACAGAAGCATCTTAACGTCAGCAGAAAATTGTCTTTAAATGACTACAAATGGTGCTTTTTGTACCTCGAGGATTGCCCAGGTACCCATTAAAAAGCCATCAGGGCTCAGCTGGCGCTGCCAGGTTGTGAGGCTGCAGCTCCTCGCTGCTGCTGAGCTGCACAGCTGCCACCTGCAGCCTGGATCCATCTCTGCATCCCCAAAACCTCCTCCCTTCCCACAGCAGCGTCCCAAACGTGGCCCTGCTGTCCTGTGCCTGCCAGCTCGGTGACACACAGCCAGCCCTGGGGACACGGCTGGGGCACTGCCCGGAGATGAAGCTCGGGGTTAATTGTCGCAGACATTCTTTGTGAAAAATCCTTTCTGTAGGATTTTTCCATCCAGAGCTGAGAAGCTCAGTAACAAATGAAAACAATTATTATCTGCTGCTGTGGAATGCAACAGGTCCACCTGGGATTGGTCTCCTGTAGATGTTTGGATCTACTGACCACTCAAGGTGGAGCTGCTCTCGCTCTCTGCCAAGACACAGAGCCTTGTTTTTCATTCTTTCTATCTCTTTCTTAGCTTAGCCAGCTTCTGAAGAAGCCTCTTTCCTTTCTATCTCTATGTAGTATAGTTATAATGCTGTATATGTATCATAACATAATAAATCAAGCCTTCTGATTATGGAATCAAGATCCTGTCTCTTCCATCCTCTAAAAACCCCTGTGACCACCGACAACAGTTAATTAGACAGGGCAGCCTCAGAATTCTTCTGGAACCAGGCAGGGACAAGAAAAGCAGATCAAGGTATCTCTTATCAAAGGAACACCTCATTTCATCTCCTTATAGAAGCAGATAGAGAAAACCAAGCAAATTATTTCCTAAAAAGACTCACTTCTGTATCTTATTGAACAAAACAGCATTTTTGTCATCAGAGCTCCCAGGAGATCCTGACTGGGTCATGCTCACAACTGCTACAACTGCCACAGTCAGACAGTGAAATTCTAGCAAAGAAATAGAACCTTTTTTCAGGTTTCCACAAAAAGACATGATGATATTTTATTTTAAGAGTAATTCCAAAGCTGATGTCCTTAACACCATCTGTGAAATCCAACCATGAGGTTCCCTTGCATGTGCATTTCATAAAATAAAAAAGTTCCTTTCCAGCCATCTCTCACAGTCCTGCTGTGCCCCTGAACAGAGCTGAGGACCCTGATCCTTCCATGGGTACCAAGCCCAACCTCATCAGCCTGCAGAGCCCCAGGGCACCTGTGCATCACAAAAGGACACATGGCAAAAGGGACAATGAATTATTTCCCACCATGGCAAAAGGGACAATGAATTATTTCCTCCCCTCTCTGTGTGCTAATAACAAGCTCTGCAAAGTCCCTCATGAAACAGTGACAGGGATTCCTGGGGACATTGGCTGCTCCTCGTTCATTCCCCCTTCCAGGAGTGACCTCTCACCCAGACAGCCCCAAACACTTCCCAGGTTGGGAGCTCATTCTCGATTAAAAACACCAAATGGGAAATTGTGGGTTTTTACTTCTCAGGACAGATAAGATATGGGGAAGTGAGCCCATTTTGAAGTGACAGTACCAACTACTACATATCTGATAAAAGCTTTATTCAGAAGCTTATCTGAGGCATCCATTTCTCGTGCAAAAAATAAATAAATGTACTGGAGTGGGAATATTTATGTTTTCCTAAATTGATGTGCTGGTTTCTGAGGCTATTGGTGGAGATCCATTAATGTTTACTTTCCTGTCAGAAACCCACACACCATTAAGAAACAGCTGCCAGTTTTGGTTCGGGGTAGATTTCTCTGTTTGATTGTTGCTTTTTGTTGTTGTTTTCTTTTTCCTTTCCTTGCAGAGGAGCACAGATTTCCCCCATTATCCCTATCTCATCTGAAACTGTCTTACACTCTGAAAGCTGCAGTCCAAGGTCACATTTTTCATCACTGAAATCAAAGCCTGTTTTGGAAATTATGATCTCCCCAGGTCACCTAGATCAAATTAAGGTAGCAATTATCAACAGCCCAAGCAGAAAGCTAAAATCTGCCACCAATTGTTGAGCATTCTATGGAGTCACACAGCAGCTATCAGTTTTCTCCCTCAAATGCCACAGGCTATAAAATCCTAAGCAGTTTTCTCAAAGGCTTCAGCACAGTTATCTGTGTCTGTCATCTGCTGACTGAATTGCCATGATGTACCTTCTGCAGAGCCACAGACTGCTTGGAGTGCCTAGAAACACACTGGGAATTAAATGTCTGGCTAATGAGAAACCCATCCACCTCCTCGTTCACCAGCACCTATCAGCTTGCTAGAAATGATGTGCCTGCACTCCATTTGGGGTTTGTTTGCTTTTTTGTAGTTGTCTGAAATCGTTTCAAAATCCAATTCATTTCTGGGAACAACACAAGCTTCAATTTCAGAAATACAAGAGATCATTTTTGTTGCCTGCTCCCTGCTTTATATACATTAATATAAACAAGAGACTGCACAGACTGCCTGCACAGCCCATTCCCAGATTTGTGCAGGGACAACTGGGATCAAAGTGGTATCAGTGGCCTAATGAATTCATCCCAAAATAACCCCAACAGGATATGCTCAGAAACAACAGAAGCCTGTACACAAATCCCTTCTGTATTATCTGTGTGGCAAACTTTTGTCAAGAAACTGCCAAAAACTGAATCATCTGCTCCTGAGAGCAGCACAGCTTCTCCCAGGATGCTCCCTGTAGGTGACACCAGGTCTAGCTCTGATCTCCAGAATATCCCCCCCACCTTTACCCAATTATACAGAACAATTCCTGGGGCAAATGCCAAATCTTAATGTCCAGGTGAAGGTTAAGGATTCCAGCTGCAAAGTGTGCACATTGGGGAAATGAGGACCCCATTTTGTGCCTCAGCTTCATCCATCCTCCACCTGCTTAATTAAATGAGTGAGATCCCAAAGCAGCAGCCACCCATTTGTACACAGTGCCTCAAACTAACAGGGCTCAGCACTGGGCTGTGAAATCCCCACCAGTTTTCCCAACAATCCCAGTAAAAACTCATTTTCAAGGAATGTTTTCAGGAGGGAATCAGTGCTTGGCATCCTTTGAGGATGACAAGTGCTGCCCCACACATGCTCATGCTTAGCAGTGACCAGTTCAGGCAAATTAGTAAGAGTTCTAAAAAATTAAATTCTATTTTAATTGTGTATTAATGAGATATTAAAGAATATGGTAGTAACTGGATTTATAGACAGAATTTTCTAGTTTAGATCAAGGTTTCAGTAGAGTTTTTTGAAATCCTGTCAGGTGAAGGCTTTGATGCAGAGGGGTTCTCAGCACACTCCTAACTTTGTCCATGTCTTTTCCTGACCTAATGATCCACATTCATGACAGGCCCAATTTGGAGTTTTCCTCATGAAGAATGACAGCTGGGATTTCAGTCTGCAGGTTACAGTGGCACTTACAAGCAGAAGTGTCAGAGCAGGTTACACCAAGGTAGAAGTCAGGTAAAGGATTTTTACTGGAGGATAAAAGAAGTTTTAAGAGCTTGCAGCACCTTGGGACAACACAACTGAAACAGAATTGTGCAGATCAAACAGATATCCACAAAAGTTAGCTCAAGTGGAAAGTTCCAAAAGTGTCTTAATCATCAATTTAAATAAAATGAAAAACAAAATCTTCAACCCTTTCAAATGGTCTCCTCTTCCCAATGCATTTTATTACCAGTTAAATTAAAGAGAGTCTCAACTTCTGTAACCTGGAACACTTGGTGATTTAGCAGCACTTGAAAAAAAGATTTGTTTATTGCAAAGCCATGCAAAGGTGATATAAAACATCCTCCTCCTATCAGAGAGCTCACCCAGCTATTTTTACACAGGCTGCTGGACACTGGCTTAATGAGATGTCATTTTTGACCCAGGATTTTTTTGCTGAGGCTGGATTGTTTCAGCTGCTGTCACCAAGTCCACTCAGCACTCCTGTGCACCGTTTGTCCCTCCTGTAATTCTGCTCCCAAGAATTATGTCCAACCTGAATAGAGGCAACCTTGGCAAGTCCTTTGCTGCACCTGAGCAGAGAGAAGGAGAGCACATGTGTGCAATTCATCCACAGGAAAAGGACTTCCAGAATTTTGGGAGCCAGGCAAAACAGGCTGCCAAGAGGATTTACTCACTGCATGCCCTGCCTCTGGCCTCAACAGCCCTGACTTGGTAGAAATTCCACCCTGGAAGTGCTTTGAAGCTGAAATTCAGAGGGTCTCTCTCCTCTGAGGGGTGAGGTCCCATGGGATGGGAGGCACAGTGTTGGCAGTTGAAGCTGAATGAGGAGGCCTTGTGGAAGAGCATCAAACCATTGTGGGAACAACAGGAAAATGATTTAAATTCACTTCACAGACATAAAATGTGCAGTGGGAGATGGTTCTTTCTCCATTTGAGACAAATTAAGGACAACACTTTGGAATAAAGGCAAAGAAAGTGTGAAGGAGTGGGAAGAACAGAAAAGAGAAAAATATGAACATTAAACAGTGAAGAAAAAACAATTAGAGAGCCACATCCCCAATGGATGAACATTCCTGGATTATCCTTTCTATCTTCTTTAGCCATAGAGTGGCTCCCTGCCAAACAGGGCAATGCACTGAGGTTGCTGTACCTTTATCTGAGCACTCAGACACACACAAACACCTCAGTCCATGTCCACCTTGTCACACAACAATTTCCTACCAGCAGGTTCTTCACACACCTTTAAGCACTGTAGGAAGTTTGAGCAGGGAGGAAGATCTCCACCTTTGGCATTGCAAAGCACTCAAGTTTTCAAGTTATTTAAGACTGAGGGGTTAATTTTATGATTAAAATGTATTTAAAGGCATCTCAGCAAAGGGTTTCCTTTGATAAACACTGAAGAGGGGGTGGGTTTCAAACACTGAAATGTAAAAACTTTGCCATAAGCAGAAATACAAACCACACTCTTCTGTTGGACACACTGAATTTTAAAACCTGCACTAGGTTATCTAAGCATGATGTGTCTGTTTGCCTTTGGAACTGAAAATTTTGCTGGTGTTGCAAGCAATTAGTGATGGCCAGATACAATGTCAATAGGGTTATTTTATGAGAGCAACTCAATTATCCAGACATTATTTTTCAGATGTGAAAGCAGATAACTGCATGAGTTTATTCCAATTTCCCCTCAGTCAAGATCAGACAGATGGCATGGCCTAATTATACCTGGACTACAGCATTTTCAACAATTAATCTAAAAAACATTCCAAAAGCAAGATGCAACAAAATTAAGCCAAAATATCCATTAAAAATAAAATATAAAAAACCAAAAAAACCCAAATCTACTTCAGGGCAGCTAACTATGATTCAGCAATTAAATAATCTATCACTTTCTGGCAGTAGAAGTTTGGAGCATCCAATTTTAAGATGTTTTTGTAAGTAGAACTGAAGTTCTAAATCACAGACTGTTTTCCAAACATAATTACTAATCCAGATGTGAAACAATGAATATAAACACAAGCAGTGATCATTACTTTTAAGTGGTAGATTTGTCAGCAATTTAAGTAGTAAAGACTATTAAATAAATGAATGTGCTCAGTGCAGGAATGTGACTGGCTCTCTCACACCACTCTGTACATGAATTTTCATTCCTTTCTCCAGTTGTTTGGAAGGTTCTCCAAGTACTAAAGCTATTAACAATAATCCCTCAGCCTGCAATGATATTATCTAAATTAACAGAACTGACTGGCAGAGAGTAAATGATTCTTTAGACTTTTAAGGCATTTTCTTTGCTATATTGCAAGACACACCAGGGCAAGGAAATCTCTCTCCTTTTTATTTTTCTCAGTAGATGTATTCAGGGCATGCCTGCTCACTGCATAAATAACCAGTGGCAATTCAATATAACAAACAAAACAATGAATTAATTAATAAATAGGAAGTGTTTCTGTTCCTGGAGCAGCTGTAAGATTTTGGAAAAGGCACTGTCAGGTACTTTGAAGAGAGAATATTTTGATCAGGCTCTTCCCTCTCAACTGAGAGACAACTGAGTTGGATCAGAGACAGAACACAACAGAAATGTCCTCATTTGACTTCAGGAACAACACAAGGAATTCACACTGACCATGTCAGACACAGGATCTACACCTGGCAGACATCAAGCAAGAGCAGGAAATGCTCTTCTGTTATAGGAAATGCCCTTCCAGAAATGCCCTTCAGAAATGCCCTTCCAGAAATGCCCTTCCAGGAAATGTCCTTCTAGAAATGCCCTTCCAGGAAACACCCTGGAAATGCTCTTCCAGAAATGCCCTCCCAGGAAATGCCCTTCCAGGAAATGCCCAGGAATGCCCTTCCAGAAATGCCCTTCCATGAAATGCCCTTCCATGAAATGCCCTTCCAGGAAATGTCCTTCCAGGAAATGCCCTTCCAGGAAAGGCTCTTCCAGGAAATGCCTTTCCAGGAAATGTCCTTCTAGAAATGCCCTTCCAGGAAACACCCTGGAAATGCCCTTCCAGAAATGCCCTCCCAGGAAATGCCCTTCCAGAAATGCCCTTCCAGAAATGCCCTCCCAGGAAATTCCCTTCCAGGAAATGCCCTTCCAGGACATGCCCTTCCAGGACATGCCCTTCCAGGAAAGGCTCTTCCAGCTCTCCACATCTCCAAAGGCTGCTCAGGGAGGAAGTTCCAAGTGTTCCTGGGGAAGCCCCAGCAGCTCCTGGGCTGAGCAGTGACATGAACTGGGAACTAAACCATGCTGGGCAAACAGACCTGACCCCCCTGGCACACCCACCTGCAGCTCCTTGACCACTCTTTTGATGAGGTGAGTCCCAAGTTCCACCCCCTGCAGGCCCTGCTGAGTCAAACTGATGGAGTAGAAAATTGCTGTTGTGATTTTCTCTGGATCTTCTGTCTCTAGAGGTGGCACTTCTTTCACTATGGCCTGGGAAAATCAGGGTTAAAAATAAAAAATGTTAATAATAGTTATTATCAGCATTATGGGGAGGTTTTTCTTTTTAACTTTAAAGGTATTAACACTTTTCCCCACAGTTTTATTCATTAACAATAAAAATCTGATAAAAACCTAGGAAGAGCTGCTTAGTCATTAGTAAGTGTAGAGAAAAACTGTAATATGGTTTAAAGTTTTCAGAAGTAATTGCAACCACTTTGAAATTTTAGTCTCATTTTCTCTATATATTTCTTATCTTTTCTTATTCTTCTTGCTCTTGAGCAAACCCTCAAAATTTCAATTTACATAATACACAAGACAGACAAAATATCCCTGGAATTTTTACGAGCTAATTCTCTCATCTCTTAAAAGACGAAACAAAAGCAAATATTGTATAATTACAAGGAATTGTGGATTTTTAAACAATCACACTGCAATTTGAGCACTTTGCTGTGCACTAAATGCCTCAGTGGCTGTACCTGGATGCTGCTGGAGATGTCACTGGTCAGTGCCACGTGCAGGACAATCAGTGGCTCCCCTGGGATGGCACAGTGAGAGAAGAAGTAGCACCTTCTGTAGGCCCCCACTCTCCTCTTCATATCAACCCAGTTCCTGACAGGGTGCACAGCTTCAGAACTCAAGGAGAAAATTTAAAAATAAAGTTACTATTATCATTAATTTGTTATCATTATAATTATTATCATTGTTGTTATTATTGTTATTGTTATTATTATTTCATTAAAATAGAGGTCAGCTGCCCCACAAGCTCAGTGCTTTTCCCACTGATGTCAGACACAAAACTTTCCAATCCAAAAACAAGAATCAGGCTGTGAATAATGTAAAATTGTCAGCAAGCTGTGCCAAAGTGGATTGTAAAGGAATACTGCACACCCACTCACTGGTGTGTTTGCCAAATGACCTCAAAGAGTAATTAAATATTACTAATTATTTTTATTTGGAGTATTTAGCTTGTACAAGTTCTCTTTGTCTCATCAACATTTAACTAATGTACTTTTAGAGCATTCTAGAGATTATTTTTTTCTTCAAGATTTTATATAATAAGGTGGCCCACCACATAATGTAGTAATTTTCAACTTCTTCACAACTTTGGCTATTTGACAGAAATTCAGAAATCAGTGTTGTAGGTTCAGAAATCAGTGTTACACATTCAGAAATCAATGTTACAGATTCAGAAATCAATGTTGTAGGTTCAGAAATCAGTGTTACACATTGAGAAATCAATGTTACACATTCAAAAATCAATGTTACAGATTCAGAAATTAATGTTACAGATTCAGAAATTAATGTTCCAGACTCAGAAATCAATGCTGTAGGTTCAGAAATCAATGTTACACATTCAGAAATCAATGTTACATATTCAGAAATCAATGTTACAGATTCCAAAATCAATGTTGTAGAGCACACTGTATAAAAATCAAGGTGCTCTGTTCACATGTAGTTTACAGGTGATCCTGTGCACCTCACCAGCCAAAACCACTGCCCAAAACCACCACCCAAAAACCACTCTGGGAATGTGGGAAGAGCAACTGAGGAAGTTGGAAGGAAAGACAGCATTCTACCAGTGCAGTGTGGGAGCTACAGGATCAAATCATGGCACAAATGATCCCTTTACTCTTTACTTCAATCCGTTTTTAAATTGGGCTCTACAGCGCATTAATGCAAATATTTCAGAGTTATACTTTGCCTTCAGCTCAGAAAAGCAGAGTCTTGAAAACAGAGAATCTCTGCAGTCCCAAGCATCCCATCACCTCCTCATCAAGGAGCCTTTAGCACTTACTCACTAATTTTCTGGAGCACTTCACAAGGTGACTGCCACGTGACCCGCTCCAGGTTGAGGAATCCTGTGCAGAACCACTCTGAGAGCATGTTCTTGAGAACTCCATTCATTTCCTACACCAGAACAAAAATGGGATGAGCTGAGAGCATGTTCTTGAGAACTCCATTCATTTCCTGTATCAGAACAAAGGAATGAGCTGAGAGCATGTTCTTGAGAACTCCATTCATTTCCTACACCAGAACAGAGATGGGATGAGCTGAGAGCATGTTCTTGAGAACTCCATTCATTTCCTGCACCAGAACAAAGAAGGAAGGAGCTGAGAACATGTTCTTGAGAACTCCATTCATTTCCTACACCAGAACAAAAATGGGATGAGCTGAGAGCATGTTCCTGAGAACTCCATTCATTTCCTGCACCAGAGATGGGATGAGCTGAGAGCATGTTCCTGAGAACTCCATTCATTTCCTGCACCAGAACAAAGATGGGATGAGCTGCTGAATAAGAAAGGTGGAACATGGAAATGTGAGTGAGGATAACCTTGATTGACTCCAAATACAACACTGGATGCTTAAAGGAAACTTTGTGGATCTGCTTTAGAAGATTAAAAATAGTCCAGGACTGAACCAGGAAAATCCTTGAAGAGATTGTCTCTGGTGCAAGCAGGGACAGGGGAGATCAGGAAAAACACTGTGGACAAACAGCAGACAATGGGTGGAAGGTTTTGAGCAGATCTGACCACAGGCTGCAGTCTCTCAGTAGCTCAGATTTCAGTATCAAGGAAATATCTTTCAGTAGGATGCAGACAGAATTTTTCTTCTCTAAAAACATGAAAATATTTGAGCAAGAAAAATAAAACCCAGGAGCATAAGACAATAGAACTGGAGAATCAAACCAGCTTTGGAGCAGTACGAGATGAAACCCAACTGCAGTGTCAAAGCCTTTCACTGTAACAGTGATTCACTGGAATAGTGATTTTTATATTCCCTACCAGTTTCCTGCTGCCTGTATTATTAAAGATTTCCTGTCTAAATTTATTTGAATTTAAAAAGTATTCTTGAACTCAGCACAGCACAAATATCCCTAAAAGAGATTCCAGAGCTTGTTCTGCTTTCTTCTATTTGCCTTGCACACAGGACACAGTGTGACACAACTTACCAACAGCCTGATCAGAACCTGGGCTTACCTGAAACTAACTTAAAAACCATTTCCTTCAAAACAAAAACTCCTCATCTTCCATTCAAACTTTTATTAAATAGCTACTGCTGCACATAGAAGAGATAAAAATTAAACTCCTATGTACTTTAGCTTGCTACATTAAAGAAAATCAACTGAAAAAAATATATAAATCTAATCAGAAAACCTAAAACATTTTTCCTAAGTTCAGATATAGTCTCAGGACTGTGATAAAAAGCAGAAATATTTCCTATTATAACCTAAGTTGCAGAGGCACTTGTCAAAAGACAGACATCAGAGCAGGTTTCTGATGGCCAAAGTAACTGCTAAAAGTATTCCAAGACTGAATTAAAGGGCAGGTTTATTCCTTAACACACTAGAAAAAATAATTTCAAACCCAAAAGAAACAGCCATTCATCTGCATAGAACAATTCTGTCCTCTATGATTTTTTTTTCCAATACCATTTTTCTAAACAAATTTATTCTGATTGGTTTGTTCATTCTGACTTTAAGGTACCTCCCTTGTGAATCCTTCTTTCTGCACAGCTCTGAAGTTTTTAGATAATAACCATAAATCACTTTGGTCAGATATCCCACAGTGTAGTGGAAGTCTCCAGGCACTCCAGGATTGTTTGGTTTGTTTTCTTTTGTAGGGGCTCACTGTAAACCAGAAAAATGAGTTGTGAGATCTGGGGGCAAAGGAACAGATTCCTCAGGCTCTCCTGCCATCCATGTGCATTTTGAACAGCAGCTCAGCTGCACTGCAGGATGGCAGCATTCCATTCCTGCTGGCAGCATTCCCACTCTGCTCTGCAGCTCCTGCATCACCAGGCTCAGGAGGGGCTCAGGACACTCATCCTGCAGGGAAAATGAACAGTGGGAAGCACTGGAGCCAGGAGTTCTGCTCCTCTGAAAGGTCAGGAGGGGATGGATGCCAATGGCTGTTTTCATTCCAGAGCAGCTGCAGCAATGCTGCTGTAAGCAAAGAAGCACAAGTGCTTTCAGTAATGATTTGGGGGGAAAGAAATATTGATATTGTTGGGGAATTACAAGTCAAACAACCTGTCAGTTGTGAATAATGAAGTTTTATCCAACAACAGGGCACTGGGCAGGAATTTGAATGGCTCCAGTGGGAGGGATCTGCCACCAGCACTGAGTCCAGCCCCAGCTGGGCCTGGAGAGCAGGACACAGGGATGGCTTCAGACCAAAGACAGCAGCTTTAGATGGGATGTTAGGAATAAATTGCTCCTCAGAGGGTGGGTGTGGTGCTGTTCACAGGGTCCCAGGATGAGGGAAGAGATGAGAATCTTGACTCCATGTTTTAGAAGGCTGATTTATTATTTTATGATATATATTATATGAAAACTATACTAAAAGAATAGAAGAAAGGATTTCACCAGAAGGCTTGAAAGGAAAAGAATGGAATGATAATAAAATCTTGTGACTCTCAGAAAGTCTGAGCCAGCTGACTGTGATTGGGCATTAATTAGAAACAACCACATGAGACCAATCCCAGATGCACCTGTTGCATTCACAGCAGCAGATAATCAATGTTTACATTGCATTTCTGAGGCCTCTCAGCTTCTCAGGAAAAAAGACCCCAATGAAAAGATTTTTCATAAAATGTGTCTGTGACAGGTGGGGAGGCCCTGGCAGAGGTTCCCCAGAGAGGCTCTGGGCTCCCATCCCTGCAGTGCCCCAGGCTGGGCAGGGCTTGGGGCACCCTGGGACAGTGGGAGGGGGCCCTGCCCAGGACAGGGTGGCACTGGGTGGGCTCTGAGCTCCTTTCCCACCCAAACCCTTCCAGGATTCCGGGCTGACAAAACTTGCAGTGTAAAAAGACATCAAAGTTTTCACTATCCAAAATTGTGTTTAATTCAGGTCATCTAAACAAGATATTTCATTTAATATCTCACTGCACAGGACAGCTTCACTCCAACAAGGCCAGGCTCAAGTCTGGGTCTCTTATTTTGCAGATTTAGTGGCAGGTTCTCCTATTTTAGAAATTTAGTGAATGTAAATCCTTATTTTCATTGCAGAGGCCTTTTTAGTCATAAAAATTACATCTGCAACACTTCATTAAAAAGAAAAGCAAACACATTCATTATTCAGCAACCCAGTCTTAAATTTGAGCAATAAGACACACTCAGATTAGTATTTCAAATTACCAGCTATATTTCAATTTCTGCTAGCCAAGTCTAATAAATTGTGGTTATTTTTTTTCCTTGTTCCATGTTCTTGCTACGAGACAGCAAATTACAGCCTTTTAAATCTTCACATCAAGTACCTATTTCTTGGGCAACAAATGAGAAAACTCTTATGAAAACCTTCAGTTAATTATTTTTTATTATGAAGGAATACTTCTCTGATGAGGGAACTGTTTCACTTTCCCTCTCAAACTACTAAATAAAATATCCTTCACCAGAGATGAGTTTTCCCATGTTTTTGGAATGTTTGAAGTTTTCAGCTTGATTTATTTAATTTTGGACTTACAGATCTACTCTGATATTGCCAAATATTTGAAGGTGTCTGTGCTGGGGGGTTGGTTTGGTTTGTTTTGGGTGGGGTTTCAGGGAGTTTCTGTTGTTTTTTTTTTTATTTTTCCCCACAAATTACCTTCAGAATCTACATAGAGAATATCCCTGGTGAGATACTGGAAGAAAATCCCCACCAGCAAAACAGGATTCAGTAGTGACACCAATTAAAGGGGACTGGTTTCTGCTTTTTTATTGCTAATAGTAATTACTGCAGTGATAATGGCACTGCTGAAAACTCTCCTGGCTCTTGTGGTTTGTATTACTGGACATCTAAAAATTAAAATCATTATTTCTTTTTCCCCCCCCATTTCTGCACATTTGTACAATGAGTAAATTGTGCTCAAGCACTTTCAAGTGACTTAATCCCTTAAAGATGATATTTTACTGCAACCTGTTGAACAAACACAAAATAGAAATCATTCATCACCCAATATCTGAGCAGCCTGAGCTGCTGCTTTTATGCTGATAGTGCTGAGAAAATAGAAAAATATTTCACATTTACAACACAGCAATGGGCAATCCCAGTTTTAATAGGTCTTTCAAATTACAAAGTAAAAACTAAGGACTGACTGAGAAATATTTGAGACAGTTTGAGCAAAACCAAAATCCCAGGAGGCCACATAATGCATTCTGTAGCTCTCCACCAGCATCAAGGAGATCCATTTAATTTTATTCCCACATTTCCTTGTCAGTGCAGACACAAAGACACAGAGGTTATAAAACTCTTGTTGCACATTTGTCTTTATGCTAGAATTGAAATCAACTCTGCACTAATGAAATGGCTGCACAGGACTTTTGATAGGCAAACACCAAACACTTCTTTATGGACAAACTTTTAACAATGATGGTGCTTTTTTATTTTTCAAGTAGATCAACACAAGACCAAGATTCCAAATACACTCCAAGTACTGCTTAATTATGGAAGGAGATTTATAGATTTATATTTGACAAAATTGCTCTCTTTTTCATTATCTTTTGCCAGCAACTTGAACTTTTCACTGACTTTTTCTAAATCCCATGGAAAGATGAAGAATGTTTTAAAAGCAATCGTTGGATGATTTGCCACCTGAGGTCATAATGTTGTCAATTTTTCACCAGAGTCGTATTTCAAGGGCAGAAATAAGCAAAGTGAAGTAAGCAAGCAAAAAGTAACAAATCTCAAGAGGAAAATGCTGGCACAGGAAAAGTAAAATGTTGCAGGTGAGAGGGTTCTGAACAGAAGGAGGAAGAGCTGCACCCACGAAACAGACCTGCAGCAAATTTCACTCTGTGGATTGCAAAAGCTCATCAGAAATTCAACTGTTTGTAAGGACAGTGGAAAATCAGTGTTGTGTGGTGAAAAGAAGGAACAGAACACATGAAAAGAACATAAGAGAGAGAGGACAAAAACTGAAACAGCATCATGAAAAATAATCAAGCCCAGCTCTGCTGTAAATTAACTTTTAAAACAATGTTTTGTGTGCCAGCACTTCCCAGTGCCACTCTATTGCTTCACAGCAGGGGCCACCTCCTTCCTGAGTGTCAGCACAGGCAGCTGCCACTGCTGCCATGGCCTGGGGACACTCGTGTCCCTCCACAGAACCATGGAATCATTTCTGCTGGAAAACTCCATCGAGTCCAGCCCTTGACCATCACCACCCTGCCAACCAGACCATGGCATTAAGTGCCATCAGCAGTGGTTTCTTAAATATCTCCAAGGATGGGGACTGCACCACCTCTCTGGTCTGTTCAATGTTTAATCACCCTTTACACGAAGAAATTCTTATTTATGTCTAAGCTGAGCCTGCCTGGCCCAGCCTGAGGCCGTTCCCTCTCCTCCTGTCCCTGTTCCCTGGGAGCACAGCCTGATCCCACTGTCCCCTCCTGTCAGGAGCTGTGCAGAGCCACAAGGAACCTCTGAACCTCCTTTTCTCCAGGCTGAGCCCCTTCCCAGCTCCCTCAGCTGCTCTTCATCGGACCTGACCTCTAGACCCTTCCCATCCCCTGAACCCACTGCAGTGTCCTCCCCTGAACTCACTGCAATGTCCATCCTGCACCCACTCCAATGTCCTTCCTAAACCCACTCCAATGTCCTTCCTAAACCCACTGCAATGTCCATCCTGAACCCACTCCAATGTCCATCCTGAACCCACTGCAATGTCCATCCTGCACCCACTCCAATGTCCTTCCTAAACCCACTCCCTTCCTGAACTGAGGGGCCCATAAAGCCCCAACAGTGACCTGGTTTCCCGGCACTGCTTCCCAGCCTAAAGCAGCTCCAGGAGTAGCACCACGAGCAGGAAGTCCCAAACCACATCCCCCAAATTCCCTCAGAGCCACCCAAGCCAGGCCGGCCCTCACCTTGACGTGAGGCCCATCCACGGCCTTGCTCGCCAGCCCCTCCATCAGGTCGGCCCTGAGCTCCACGAGGAAGCGCAGCCCGCCCTCCAGGCGGCCCAGCTGCTGGAAGAGCCCTCGGTACTGGGGGTTCAGGTAGTAGCGGAGCCGGTCCTCGGCCTGCAGCAGCGCCCCGGGCTCCCTGCGCTGCTCTCGGGCCTGCAGCACCTTGGCGGCGGCCTCGGCCACCCGCCCGTGCTCCACGCCGAAGTCGTGGGCCAGGCGGGTCAGGAGCTCGGCGCGGGGCGGCCCGGGCTCCAGCGCGCGGTAGAAGCGTATGAACTCCGCTCCGCGCAGCTCGGCGGGCGGCGGCGCCTTCTCCTTGGTCTCGTAGGGCGGCAGCGGCGGCACCGAGCGGCGCAGCAGCTCCTCCATGGCCGGGGAAGCGCCCGACGAGAAGCGGCGCGGGCCCCGCGCGGCCCAGAGCAGCGGCCACAGCCGCATCATCCCGCTCACCGCCGCAGGCCGCGGCCCCGCCCGCCCGCCGCTTCGCGCGCGCTGATTGGCTGAGCACGCAGAGTGACAGCGGAACCAGCCAATGGAAAGTGAGAAAAACGTGGCGGGGCTGGGGGTGTGTGAGGGGTGTGTCGGTCGCCATGTTGAGTGTGGCGATCAGAGGTCGCGGGCTGTCCCCTCACGGCCCGGGGATCCCCCGGCACCGCCCTGCCCTCGGAATTCACCGGGATGCACTTTGGAACCGTAGAGCCATATCGGACACGGTGCCAGGCTGTGCCAGGGGACGGTCAGGTTACACGTTACCAGGAATTTCCTCACAGAAAGGTTGGTCTGCCCAGAGAGGGGGTGGAGGCACCTCCCTGGTCGAGAAGTTGGTATTCGGTCACAAGTTGAACTTGATAGTCTCGGAGGTCCTTTCCAACCGAATTGTTTATGTAATTCCATGAATCATCAAGATTGGAAGAGACCTTTAGGATCATACAGTCTAAGTGTTCACCCAGCGCTGCTACTGTAACCCTAAACCACAGCAACAAATGCCAGATGCAGGCACCTAAACATCTCCAGGGATGGTGACTCCACACCTCCCTGGGCTACCTGACTTCCCAACCAGTGAATAAATTCTTCTCAAATACCTAATTTGAATCGCCTCTCTCTCAGTTCATGACCTTGCACTGTCCACTGTATCCTTCTCTGTCCACACTATCCCTCTCCTCTGTGGCTCCCATATTTCCTGCTGGGGTCTGCTGGGTTTGTGGAACTACAGGCTTGCACAACTCTGAAATAAATCATTCATGTGTGACTACAAGTGACACAAGTGTGGCTTGGTGCATAGCAGGGAACTAATCTGATTTTCTGGGCAGCTGCCCGACCTCCTGAGGAGGCTGTGGCTCCTGGAAAGCTGCTGATGCTTTCAGGGACTACAGCCCTGCTGCAGTTTTTGCTCTGAAACCACTGCAGGAAACAACACAAATTTGGTTGTGCAATTTTGAGGCCACAGACCTGAGCGTGGCCTGTTCTTAAAGCCCTGTGGCAAAAAACTCATCATGAGCCCAAAGAGTGCGCTCTCAAGTGTGTCAGGACCTTTGTTAAACATCTCCATCCTGCTCCAGCTCAGGCTTAGAAAGGTAAAATTCCTCTGGACGTTAAGGATTTGCCTCCTTTAGACATTAAAGCAGCAAAACGCACAGGTCATGATGTCAGTGAGGTTAGAATTGAGCAGCAATTGTCCTTAAGAGCACAGGGAATTGTGATTTTCAGTGTTTGAAATAAGAATTGAGGAGAGAATCAAACCCTCTTTGGCAGTGAAGAAACAAAAAGAGACTGCTGCCTAATTACACATTTTAGAACAATATGTAAGAGATTCCCAAGGAAGGGGCCAATATATAA